>JACGWL010000008.1:9518266-9994747 GCA_034509725.1 Sesamum angolense
AGGATCTAGGCATCAAATAATAAAAAAAATTCTAGGGAAAGAAATTCGGGTCGGAAAATTTTTTAGTATTGTTGTCCCCAACGAATCAGATCGTGACAGCCCAAAATCCTTCCCAAATAAAATATTAATTTTTCGTCCCGTGGAACGGAATTTCCGACGAGCAAATTCCAACCACGAAAAGCGTATACGCAAAAACCCGCTCTCACAACACTATTCCTGAATGGATATCATTTGTTGTCGAAAATATCATACGGGAAATATATAGTATCGAAGTGGCCTTTTTCAGAACGGTCTTGGTGTTTTGGTACTCGTAAAATCGTTCCGGATAACAGTGTCTCGTCTCATAACTCATTATTGAGCCACTAAAAATGTGTGGTTGGAAACTCCGTCAGAAATTCCGTCCCTATGAAAGCCTTATGTTTATGAGATAGTGGATGATTTGTATCACACATACAAGCAATATAAATATTGAGCAGAATCTCAATCGACTCTAAGTTCAATATAGGTAAACAACAAAAATCCTGCGCAATAATGGCAAGTTCACTAAATTAACCTTTGAAAATATTGACGAAATACTTAGTATCTATTTCTATTTAGCCAATTCTCCCACATTAATCTATGGGAGTCGAACTGCCCGTGCAAGTCATGCAGTAGATAACGTTGTTGTCGATGAATCAATTTGTCCTATAAAGATAAAATTTAAATCATTGATCAGACACACATTCGTAAGAATTAAGACATATTAGAACGCGGGTCCTTCTATGGTGATTGATACCAATCATACCAATTTGAAGATCTTCTTCAGACGAAAGTGTCTATGAGGAGGAAATGGTGACTGAGTCGGATGGATCTTCAACCGAGTCAGAATAGTCACGATGAGGGAGATAGGCTTCAGACCTCTGAAAGCCTGTCAGGATTCTTTTCCAGAATGACGGTGTCAAACAAAACCATGGAAAGAATCATGCGTCAAGACTCCAACCTCAGTCCATATGATGGATTCAGAATTGGAGGAATCGGTAAAGTCCTCAACCAGATAGGACTAAACCAAAGGAAACATCACATAATCTACAAAGTAAGTTCAGGTGAGTTTGCTATTCCCATGGAATTTACTGGTAATGTGATGGAAATGCAGCTTATTCCTAAAGAAGAAATTCTTGAAGAATTAAGTAGGCTTAGAGAAGAAGTTGCAGTTACTATGAAATGGATCCACATAGGAACTATTGAAGTAGTAATAAAAGCAACTTTTAAGGAAGGAATTGATTCAGAAATACATTTATCAATAATGGATAGAAGAATCAATAACTTAAGAGATGGTTGTCTTGGGACAATGATAGGTAATTTGTATGCAGGAAAATTGATGTTTGATATTCATCCTAGGATTGCATACAACCTAGCTGACCAAGATTTCAGTAGAGTCTTAACCCTTCATCAGGATTTTAAAAGAAAAGATCTAATGAAAGAAGGAAATAGACCATATTCTATAACTTATAGAATTGCTTATGCCCTTTCCAACACACATCATTCGATTTATTCCTTAGGAAAGAGTATATTGAAATTCCAGAATTTTCAAGGAATTTGCTAAGGTAATGGCACCAGATCCAATTAGGATACCTAGAATAGGTGGTGTCGATATCGTTATAAAAGATCACCCAGTCTTAGACGAACAATGAGTTCTAGGATTGAGTATGGTAGCAGGATGTCCTTTTCAGAAGATAGGATAACAGGCTACAAAGGAAAAGAGAAAGACTTAGCAAGAGTCTTAACTCCTCAAGAGATTAGGGTAGATAACGTAAAACTTAAATGCCCTGAAGGATGGAAAGAAATACAAGTTATATTTGACATCACTAAGAATGAAAACTTTTTTCCTTGTGATGACTTATATCATTTGCAGCAACCTGTTGTTGGTAGATATGAAGGCATGTTAGAAATAGCAGGCCATGAATTTCTAGTTGCAGGAAGAGAAAATGGGTGTATGACTTTGGGGTTAAGTTTCCTCGAAGATCATAAACCATGGGGAAGAAAAGGTAACGGTATGGAGTTCAGTCTTGATGGTGTAACCATAAGGATTGAATGACAAGCCCTTTTTCTATATACATATCTGTTGGTATGTTATATGATCAATATAAGACAGAATATTTTGCAGCTTATATTGACTCAGGATCAGGGATTTGCACAGCAAAACCTGGAGTTTTCCCTAAAGAAGCAAGGGAAACTTTACCTGTTATTGCAGGAAGGGATTTTTCACAAAAAATCCTAATACTCAATACAGGAATCAGAGAAGCAAAAATCATGATCGGGGGAGCATTTGGAACGCCCTGGTTCAGGTAAAAACACCTCCCATTTACTTTCATGATACAGGTGCTGATATCTTGCTGGTAATAATTTTTATTCAAACATTTGCAAGATATATGCAGGATAATCAGAGAAATCTGTTAATCTTTACTACTAACTGTGGTAATGAGATACAGGTTCTGCGAAGAGAAAAGGCATTTAACAGAATAATGCCTATAAATTTTCGCAGCAAGCGTGGTGATTTCGATGCCAAATTGACTAATCCAAAAATGCAGGATAAAAGGAAATTTGGAAAAGTTCTCTTGTCTTTCAGGCAACAGGGACTCATCGATAGCGATAGCTTTTACGAGGAATCTGAGGAAGAAATCAAGAACCTCAGGAAGCCCTGGTAGAGCTAAAGACGATGGACATAAGCGAAGAAAGCATTCTTTCTCTCGAAAATGTCAAGCGACTCATCCAGAGAAATTTCAGTGAAAATCCTCTGGCATGGTGGGATAGGAACAAGATCGAAGCTACTCTAAAGATTAAAGAAGAGTGCAAATACGAGTATGTTCGATACAAGCCTATTCAAATGAACATGGAGGACAAGAAGGATATGCAGATCATTATCAAGGAGCATATCAGCCTTGGACTCATTGAGCCTGGAATCTCTGCCTACAGTAGCCCTGGATTTCTGGTAAGAAACCATGGCGAGATAAAGCGAGGTAAACCCAGGTTGGTAATTAACTATCAAGGTATTAATAAAATACTTGAATTTGATGGTTATTACATCCCAAGTAGAGAGCACTTAATTGATTGCATTAAAGGTGCAAAAGTGTTTTCTAAATTTGATTGCAAATCTGGTTTTTATCAGATTAAAATGGAGAGTGAATCAAAGAAGTTTACTGCATTCTCCACACCACAAGGTCAATATATCTGGAATGTGTTGCCAATGGGTTTAGCTAATGCACCCCAGATATTTCAAAGAAAAATGGATAATCTTTTTAAAGATTATTTTGAGTTCATGTTTGTCTATATTGACGACATCCTGATTGCATCTAAAAATATGAAAGATCATATTAAACATTTAGAAATATTTTCTGATGCATGTCATAAAGAGGGTTTAGTACTTTCTGAAAAGAAAGCTACTATAGCAGTCAATAAAATTGAATTTTTAGGAATTCTTATTGACGAAGCAGGTATTGAGTTGCAGGAACATATTGTGGAAAAAAAATCCGCAATTTTCCAGATGTACTCAAAGATAAGAAGCAATTAAAGAAGCTTCTTAGGAGTAGTGAATTTTGCAGGTATCTTTATAAAGGATCTTGCAAAATACAGAAAGGATTTTCGGCCACTTTTGAAAGAAACAGAAAGTGCAAAGTGGAAATGGGAGGAAATCCACACACAAAGGGTTCGTGAGCTAAAGCAGGTTTGCAATAATCTGCCAAAGCTTGCAATACCGCAGGACGATGATGAATTGGTAGTCTACACAGACGCCAATGATTATAGATGGGCAGCAGTGCTCATGAAAAGACTACTACAGGGGAAGAACCTTGTAGATACACAGGAGGGTTGTTCACCGAACAACAAGCCCAAGTGTGGCACATCAATGAGAAGATTCTTTGCAGTTTGGAAGGCTTTTAAGAAATGGCCTTTGTTCTTACTTGCTAAAGAATTTACATTGAAAGTTGATAATACTAATGTTAAAGCTTTCCTGAAAAATAAACTGGAATCAAAATAGAGAAAGCTCGTATTATCAGATGGCAAGCTGAATGCCAATATTATTGTTATAATATTGTCGTTATTAAATCTCATGAAAATGTTCTTGCAGATTTTTTGACAAGAGATGGAGGGAGCTGAAGCAAACTCCGTTATGCTGAGACTCAGGCACCTCAGAGAGAACCTCGAGGAGCTTGAACGAGAATTTGGACGGCTAGCGGTTAACGCCCAAGTAGCCGGACAAGTCCAACGAGCTGATCTGGATAAAGTCCAGACAGATATCAGGAGTTCCTTGGGCTCAACGGCACTATGGAACGCTCTACTAGAACCAATTCGAAAGGCATCACCCTCGGTGATGACTCGCGAGTTGAGAGAGCAGGGCTCTAAACCTGCACTTAGAGTACAGGACTCTAAACCTGTAGCGGCAGATTCAAGTACTGCTTGCACAAGGCCATCATCAGATTCTGGTGAAACGGCGACGGACGAGTCACAGGGAGTGAAAACCTCTGATGATTCGAGTCAACCCAACACCTCTGGGGTTAAAGAGGGAGAGATTAGTCTTAGGCCAATGACAGGCACTTCTAAGACTAATACTAATGAATTATCTTCTTCATCTTCTTCTGCTTGGCAGGTATATCAAAGGATGTGGGAAAAATTAATTTCCCGCAAAGGTGTCAAACCAAGCAAGACCATTATCGAGACCACTGGAAAATACAATAGGGTCTGGATGATGGAAGGATCAAAATCTGAAGAAGTTCGAGAATGGTATGAGTTTGGAGCTCTGGCTTCAGTTCATACTATGTCACCAAGTTTTCCGGAAATCTCCAAATTACCGGAATGGATTAGTGGGGCGGTTTATGATTCATGGCAGAACAATCCCCATTTAAAGAGAGGAGATATCTTGGTGCTAAAATTCATTTCAGCAGCTCCAGAGATGGCAGGAAAAGGGTCTCATCCAGCGTTTCATTTCATCAAGCTGTAGAGACCAGACATGGTGGCTTTCAACAGAATCAAAGCTACCACAGAAGAAGCTCCACTGGTGTCAGCTATTAGCGAAGACGATATTTCCACCAGAAGAGCTTGGGGTTTATGGGTCTGTCTCACCGAGATGGACAAAGTCAAGTATCCATTCAAAATCTTCTCCAAGGTGAATGGATCGTTCCTGTTAAACTCCATGACAGGAAAGAGCACTGACTTTGCAGAAAGTATGTTCGAAAAGAAAAGAATGCTTATATGGGAGAACAAGCTGCCTGCAACCGAGTCGACAAGGATGAAGGCATGCAACATGTTGCATGTTGGGCAATGGCATAACCATGTATGCCCTTGCTGTGAGAAACAGGAAAAACCACTGTTCGGCACAAAGATACGGGTGACCAAAAGAAACCCGAACCAAACCCGGACAAAGGTAAAAGGAAGAATTTTTACAAGAACAAGTAAAAATCGAAAGATGTAAAAATTCAAAAAGGAGACTGTCGGAAGAAACCGACAAAAGCCAACAGTCAGAGCCAGCTAGCAATTGAAGGGCCAACAAGCCATTATGGAATACAGCTGAAAAGGACGATGACGGAAGCAATGACGTCATCCAGATGACGAACGCAATGACGTCATCAAAACAAGTTGAAGTTCGCATTTGAAGTCCGCGGATGGCTATAAATAAGGAAGCCGAGAAGCAGAATGGGATTATCAAATTTTCCCCTACTCTTCAAAGCATAAAATTCCAAGTGTCTATCTTTGTAATTTTTCCAGTTTTTAGTTCATGGGGGTTTCCCCAAAGAGTCTGGCCCTCAATACCATGAGAGGCTAAACAGTTGTCTCCTCCAAGGGAGGAAATAATATTTATGTAATATTTCATATATTTCTTCAATAAAGAAAAGGCTTCTGTCCGATTTGTTCACCCTAAAGTTTATTAAGTTTCTGTTCGGAAGTATCTTCTACGCCCTAAGGTAGGAAACGAAATAGGGCTGTGCTGTCTTGTTACTGAAGGAACCAGGTACCTGCGAACCATCAGCTGCGGTTGTGTGGTTGGAGGAAGTCCGTAAAACCGAGGACTTGGGATACCCGGAAGCAAGGCGGTCGAACAAAGGTATGACTTTACGGAAGCTTGATAATAATACGGAAGCATGTTGGGCCAAACTAGAGCATGTGTATGGGCTATATTATATTTTTCTAGAGGAGGGCAAAACGGTCACTAAATAAGCTGAAGGACCAAAATAGAACAATTTTGAAAAGATGAAGGACTAAATTAGAAAAACAAAAAGTTGGAGGACTAAATATGAAAAACGCTAAATATAGGAGGACCAAAAATGTAATTATCCCTAATTTATGCTATCATTTTCACATACATTTTCTTTAGGGATTATTACATCGCCCTCCCATCAAATTTGGTTTAATTACATATAAACTCTTTTTTATTTGAAAAATTACATCTAATACCTCTTTTGTTTTTGTCTAAAAGATACTCCTCATTTAGTCAAACTTCAAAGAATTCAATGATATATATGAGCAAAAAGAAGTTGAATTAGATATATATATTTATATATTATTACACCAATTGACTTATTACAAGCTTATTATATATATGTCCAATAAATATTTTCTGACAAAACTATTCTTATACATCTTCACACTGTAATTCATGCGAGGAGGTAAATCTTCACCCTTATAAGGGTACTTTGATCATAAAAAAATTATTTGACCTATAATAAGTGAGTAATAAGTTAATCGAGTAAATATGAATTCATTCAATTTTTTGTGCTAATATTAGCAAATTCGATAAATTTTAACTAATTGATGGATACATTTGTTCGATAAAAATAAATCTCAAAAGTACTAAATATAAATTTTCAAATTATAAAATTTTTACATGTAATTACACCAAATCCTAGAGTAAGACAGTGTAATTTAGAATATGTTTGGTTGAGATGAAAAGGTTGAAAATAAGATAAGTGGAAATAAAAAGGAATGTATAAGAAATAATTTTGTGTTTGGTTTTGCAAAAGAAATGAAAAAGAAGTAAAACTCGATGTATGTGAAATCCATCCTGAATTCAATTTTGTTTCCATCCAAAATTGGGCAAAAAGTGAAAGTATAAGATTAACAAAAAAAAAAAAAATTATTTTTATTTAATTTATTGTCCATATATATAAAATTTTCCTTCATTCTCTTTTGCTTCACACTGATAATACCGCATATAATCGCCAAAGAAAAACATAATAAAATCGTTGAAAAACTAATGCATCAAAGCCAACAATAATTTTTTTAATAAAAAATATTCTTGTTCTTATTTAATAAATAGTTTTATTAATAAAGTTTATAAATTTTTGATACACTAAAACTATATACTTATATTAGTATTATATTGTCAAATGGAAAGAAAGATTATTCAATAAAATTATAAAAAATAATCTTTTCTTCTCAATTTATTTTTCTCATACCAAATAAGTTAAAGTATTTAAAATTCTCTTTATCTTTTGATCATACCCAACAACTTAATAAAAAATTATTTTTCTTCGCCTCCTCCTTCCACTTTCCCTCTTTCAATCATTTTCTTTTTTCTCTCATTTTAATTTAACCAATCTTCAACAAAAAATAAATAAATAGGAACACCCTCGCAATCTACTAGTCTTTTCAACCCATCATATCAACCTTGTCCTTGTCTACATCATACATCAGTAACATCAAACTAACCCCATACCCTCCCCCACCACCCCACCCCCCTGTGTGTATATATATATGTATCTATATATTCTGTCTTCTTCTTGCTGCAACATAATTGAGCTCTACTTTTTCCCTTTTGCTACAGATAAATTGTGGGAATATTATTATTATTATATATATAGCAATTGTTTATATATGAGTGGTGGTCATGTGAGCAATGAGGATTATATTTTATTAGGGAAATTTAGGACTTTATAATCTTAATTATTATTCCACACTTTGATTTCCTTTTGTTTGCTTTTCGTTATGGGTTTCATATGTCGAAAATGAAGGAACAAAACAGTTGATACTAAATTATCCGAGTTTTAATAATAATAATAATAATAATAATATAATAATAATAATAATAATAATATAAAATAATAAAAATATAAAATATAAAAAAAATAATGTCACTTATTGAAGAAATTTTTTATATAATAAAGAAGATAATTTTTCAAAATACATTAAGGTTGAAAAACGTATACAATAGGGTGCCCAAAATTATGAATGTAAGTATGAGGAATCAAGGTTCTTAACATTTATTTAATTTTTAAAAAGAAGCACATGTAAATCAATGATAGAGGCTTAGTTCAGTTGGCGAAGTTTAAGCCACATGATTTTCAAACTCCAACAAGTGCGTTGAATGTTATCTGCTGTATAGCAAGAGTTGTTGTCTACTGTAATAGTAGATGTTATTGAGCAGAATATGCTATTATAATGGTCTTTGTTACATATTGATGTCGACAGGAATGATTATACTTGTAATCAATTTATTTTAATTAATAATAGTTTATCGCTCTTATTTAAAAAAATAGATAAATCAATGATACCATATGGCCTACCAAAATTAGTTATTATGTGCGTGCAATTCTCCCATTTAATTAATATTAGTAGGTGCATATTTGTTGTATATGCAAAAAAAAATTATAATAATTAAATATTATCTATATCTATCTTATTATAAAAGAAAACTCATTGATCGTACCAATTTTTATTGTTCCATTTCATTCATTTTAGTCTTCCAAACATTGTAGATAATAGTAATTTCTTTTCCTAGTGTTATTATTTTTCCCCCCGTAAATTTTAAGACACTAAAAAAAATATAATTTTTCGCTATAGTTAATTACTGTAACTAAAATAAATTGGGATAAATTCAAATCAACCACGGTTTCGAACGGCCGATGGCTGTTGTTTCTACAAGTGTAATCAAAATATTATCCATGACCAAAATCATGACAATTTTTTTGGTTATGGCTAAAACCAATGCGAATATTGATTAAATCATGGTAAGAATTTAAGTTTTTGCTTTAATTTTATTTAATCATGGTTTATGCGTGCAAAAACGGCACGAGTCCAATGGATTTGAACAATTGTTCAAGGTTTGGGCTGAAGTAAATGGAAATCTTGAAAGAGGGACTTGCAAAAAAGGAGTTAGCACTCCGACGCCCAAGCTAGTAGGGATTTGAGATGAAAAGTGTAAGAACACTTAATAATATGCTTAGAAAGAGCTTAAAATATAGTTTAGAGAGTGACAGGGGTGTCAGAGAGGTGTGAAGGGTGTCTTTTTCAGAGTACCCGGGTGTGTGAGAAAAGTATCATAGAGTGTGTGTGTCTGTGTCAGATAATATGTGTGTATGTGTCTGATAATGTGTCCCTGGCCTCGAGAGACTTAGGTTGTATTTATAGAGGGAGTGTCCTCGTCTGCCGGGGGTCTATTCCTTTTGAGATTCTTAGGGAAGTTGGTTGGAATAGTTGTGATAAGGGATAAGTCGTCCTTATCCATATCTAGGAGTATAAGTCTTTTTTCAGTCTAGGGATACCGTTCGTCTGCAAGAAACCCTAGCCGCCAAAGAGTCCTAGTTGTCAATGAGTCATTCCTTACCTGTTTTGTCATTCTAGGGCTGACGTGGTCCAAGGTGGCTACTGACACCTGGGTTGATGAGGTGCCACGTGGGAGAGTGTGTTGCCACGTGTCTGGGCCTTTTGGGCCGAATGTTTTGGTGGGCCTTAATCATGGTCTGAGTCAGGGGATATCCTAGGTCTAGAGTCCGGGGATGTCCCAGGTATCCTTTTCTTTTCCTGAGCTTCTTGATCTGTTTGGGCCCGCTTAATTGGACTGTGAACTGAGTCATCCTTGATCTCTTGGGATTGTTATGGGCGTGAGATGTCCTGGGCCTCTCGGTGGGTATCATGGGCCTTTGATTTCTTTCTTCTTTTTGGCTCGCTTGGACCTCTTTGAGCCAATTTATTTTAATGCACATCAATTATTAATAATATTGATTTATCATGATTTTTAAGACGTGACCATCCATAATATAGGGAAAACTTTATTTTTTAAACAGTGAGAGGAAAATTTGCGATTTCTTTCGAGCTATATATTCAATGGCTTGACCTTTAATCGTAACAACCAGTTTTTAACCTTTTCCAAGTCTAACAACTTGTTCATATATATACTAATCAAATTCAAGTCAAATAGCTCTGCTGAAAAGATATGTAATAAAGTAACGGAAAATCATCTCTTTCCTTCATTATTAATTTTGTAATTTTATTATTAATTATAATACTACTACTACTAATAATAATAATAATATAATAATAATAATAATAAATAAATAAATAAATAATAAATAAATAAATGAATAAGTAAAGAGTAACAGTTGGGATACAAGAGGACCCCCTCAAGTACAAATCCTGCATATAAATTATAAATGAATGATACTGAGACTCGAATCCAAAACATCTTTTTTGACCTGAATTTGATATCATATTAAACGACTTCTTCATCTAAAAGTCTAAAAATATTAGAGAAGATAATTATTTAATATTTAACTAGTAAGTGTGACACATCTTATACATATGTATAATTTTGAAAAATGAATCAAAATAAAATATTTATATAAATTGTATTGTTAATTTTTTGTAGAGTAAACACGTCCCTATATATATATATATATATATATTATGATAATAAGTTAATATACATATTTTAATTTATAAAACAATATTGACAAACAAAGACAATAAATAATATTGAAAAATAAAAAATATGCATGATGAAAAAGAAATTAGTTAATAGTAGTTATGAAAAATCATGATAAATGAAGGAGTTAAAAATAATTAATTTTAAAATTTAAATATAAATAACAGACTAAAATTAAGTGAGAGTACTCATCACTTAATAATAAATTATGAATAACTTAACAAATAATTATTCAACGCATAAATTAGATTCCGACTCTAATTGTATATGATATGTGTCCTAATTAGAACGTAATTCTTACCGCTTTAAATAGGATTTTGAATACGGTTAAATGCAATTTATCTTCCTATAATATGTGAAAGAGCAGATACATCCATGTAAAAAAAAAAATAGCAAATTACCCCCTTGTTTTTTCAAAAATTGAAGCAAATTACGTGCCCCCATCAATTGTTTAGATAGGAGGATAATTTGCTTTATTTTTCAAAACACAAGGAGTAATTTGTTATTTTATTTTTCACCGGAGTTTTCTGTTCATTTCTCATATTACAGGGGGTAAATTTGCATTTTTCCCACTTGAATATATATAATAATATTAAGAACATTTATATGAATATTTTTCGAGCACACAAATTAAAGAGATTACCGTTAATTAATACAAAGTTAATCCCAAGTAGTGTATTATTGTTTCCCAAACCCCATGATAGATCAGATAAGGACAACAACATATTCGAATAGTGCAACGACATGAGTGCCATATTTGTTGATAATTGAAGCTGTAATAAACCCTATCTGCTTACTTCATGCCCTGATCATTGAGAACATTTCAAAGGAAAAAACAAACTAGAAAATAAAAGGGATAATTATACAGTCCACCCTAAAGTTCGTGTAATTACACGTAGATATCTCGTAGTTTGATAAATTATATCCAGTATCTAATAAATAGATCCATTCAATAATTAAAATTCACTAAATTTATCGATATTAGCAAAAAGATTGAATAAAAATCCTCGATTGATTTATCACAATTTCTTATCAAACTACCTTTGTACATCATGGCTAACACATGTGAAGAGATATATCTTTACTCTTATAAAAGTAGTTTGATTAGAAAAAAAATATTTAATTTGTGAATTTTAACTATTGAGAAATCTAAGTTTGGTCAGATATAGTGAATTTTAACTAATGAGAAATTTATTTATTAGACAAAAATAAACATTGCGAATACTATACATAATATCTCAAACTAAAGGGTTCTATATGTAATTATACAAAATTTCGTTCCAAAATAAAATTCTTTATCTTGTCCATCTTCCCAAATCATGGCTCACCCCTAATGACTAATTGTGCTTAGCTTGTCGTTTTGTCCAATAATACATAATTAATTAACATCCTTTTCTTGATAATCTCAACGGTTATGTCGCCATCCACCAATGAGAGGGCGTCCACGGATTCAAATAAAGCAATTAACTTGTTCTAATAGACCATGATTAAGTCCGAGAGGTAGTCCCATCATGTTTGTAATTACCTAAAACATTATTATAATCCTGTATGACTCAGCATTGCGAGGATGGTCGTTACCCCACACAAGAAGAATGCTAAGCACACCTATAGACGCACCGACATGATAAAAAACTTCAGATCTTTTTCAATATGCTACGTGCAACGAACGATCAAGATTAACGTAATTCAAGAGTCGTAGGTGCGTTTAACAAATTAAAACCCTATATTATTCTCGCGATGGCAATAGTGGTCCATTTGATATTTGGTTCCACCAACTTTGATGCTGATTTTAAGCAAGTCCAAGGTTTTGTCTATTTGATAGCAATTATTATATATATATATATATATATATATATATATATATATATATGATCATTGAGGCAATTAATTCACATTATATTAAATAATTGAACTTTAATTGCTAGCTAGTATTAAACAATATCTAGGGTTGGGGGGGGGGGGGGGGGGGGGGGGGGGGGAAGGGCTCTAACTTCAACCCCATCCACACAAAATTTTATTTAGATATATTTAAAAATAACTATAGTGCAAAAAAGTTAGTACAACTAGATATTTGACATTAAATAAAAGGGTAATTCATATTGACATCTTTAAAATTAGATTAAAATATATAAATATTTTCTATCTTTTATAAACAACTACAATTTTCAAGCAGTATTAGTGTAATTTTTTTAGGGGGTATTTGTGTAAGTTTTGTCTCTAAAAAAAGGATGTAATTGTAATTACAACTAAACCTCAAGGGGTGTATTTAAAAATTTGCAAAAAATAGAATATGTTTGTGTATTTTAATCTAACTTCAAAGGATGCCAATGTAATTTAACTTCAAAAATACAGGTCAAGTAAAAATGAGTAAATTACACTAACAATCCTAGAAGATAGGTCAAAATATACACTACCATTAGGGACATCTTATGAGGGGATGTTCGTGTAATATTTTGTGTAAAGATTTTACGGTTGAATAAGAAATACATTTATAATTATTACTAAAATTTGAATGTGTGTATACCTGTAATTTTACGAAAAGTAAGAGTATAAATTTGTATATTTAAATCTAATTTAGAGAATGCGAGTGTAATTTATCCTTAAAAAAAAATATATAAAAGAACAACATAGGTAGCTATTTATAGTCATAACTAAAAACAAAAAATATAATTATTAAAAGAAGAATTAATTAATTAATTAATTAATTAATTAATATTATTGTTTAAATAATAATGATCTCTTTTATTAATTAATCATTAATTTTTAATCAATCGGTTAGTAAGAAATTATCAGTGTGGAGAAATCCTAGATTTTAGCATGATTGGTCGAACAATCATTTTGCTTGATGGGCACTTAACCCAACTTATGCTTTGGATGAATATTTTATTTTTATTTTATTTTTTTTAGTATTTTTAACTTAAACAGTCGAAGATCCTCACAAAACGACATAATAATATTTAATATTTCATGAATATATATCTTATTTTGCAGTTAGGAGCAAAAGTACTATAGATTAGTGAAATATATAATCCCAAAGTGCCAAATATTAAAATACAACAATATAGCTATGAGTTAAAAATCGTGATAAATAATTATTATCCATTATAATTAAACATATATAGATGCAAAAATTTAAATTAACCACGATGGAAGCTATTTTGAGCATAGCTATATGAGTCAGCAAATATTTTGTCATGATTTTTATTCATGAAAAATATTTTATCAACACTAAGACCGGAGTTCCTTAAAAACTTCTGCTCTCTTTAAAAGATTCTGAACAGTTCCTGTGCAGAGCTGTGGTTAAGAATATCTACTACGACTATTTATTTTTTAATCATGATAATTAATTATAATTAAATAATAAATTTCTTCTAGTGTACTTATAAATAAATCAAGATAAATTGTCTTATCTTTCTCATATTATTGGAAAGAATTCAATATTTTACTATACAACAAAAGCAATTATTTTTCTTTATTATTATTATTATCGGTCAAATATTAAAAATAGTTTAATTCAGAGGGATGTTTATCGAAAAGTAATTATTATTTTTTTTTCCTCAAATCCAAGTACAAGGACCGATCTTTATTTCTTTTCACTATTAATTAATTTCATACTTTTTTGGTCGTTGGAGAGGCTACTATAGTGTGCAAAATTATTATCCTTGTGCCTTGGACATTTATATAAACATAGTATTTTTATTTGCTATAAAATATTTTAAAATTTATAGGTATAATTATGTTTATATGTATATATGGATGTATATTCACATATTTAAAAACCCTTTTTGGAATTTGAAACTTAATTTCTTATTATCTTATTGAGTAAATTACAAGGAGTATCCTTAAATTTGGCATAATTATTAATATTCTTTTATTTTTTGAAAAATTATAAATACTTCTGAAAATTGATGGTCGTATAACAAATACCCCCTATTAGAGCCCATCAAATACTTGGAGTATTTGTTAGACAACTATTAATTTAGAGAGTATTCAATCTTTCAAATAATAAAAATATATATATAATTATGTTAAATCTAAAAAGAGCCCATTATAATTTTTTCCATTTTATTTGATTATGCTTCTTGTATTGGCCAACCCTAATTGCATACGTATGAGAGGAATTGAGATGGGGTTGAAGGAAATGAACAAAATGCTGCATCATTAATCATCATTAGGGGTGGTAGACGAGTCAAGTCGGCTCGCAATGCTCGATTTGGAGCTCGAGCCCAAGATACTCTGTTTAGAAGCTTGAGAGCTTTTTTCAAATTTTGTAAATTTTTTCATTATTTTTATTTTTAAATTTTTTATATATAATTAACTCATATTTTATAATTATTAAGTAATACCACATATTTTTATTTCAGCTAATGATAAATATATGGTAGTTTTATTTATATATCTAGTTTTCGTACAAAAATAAGCTTAATCAACAAGTTAGTAAATTCATAGTATATTTTATTTTATATTAATTATTAATTTTTTAAATTATCAAATAGTTGAAGAAAATGAAAATTATATTTTTGTTAAAAATAATTTGAGCTTGTTACTCTAACATAATAAATAAAAATTCCAAAATAATTTTTATTTTAATAATAAAATTTAAAAAAATTAAAAAAATAAAAATAAAGCTCGAGCTCGTGCTCAAGCTCAAAATAGAAAGCTCCGTGGTTTACACCCCTAATCATCATGCATCGGTTGTAAGGGTGGGGTTCAAAATTGAAATCAATAGTTTTTATAAATGTGAAATGGACAAAATTTTTGTATACAAAACTCCCCATCAAGATTAGGGGGTAAATTGCAAATGAGTCCCTAACTAAGTCAAAAGGGCTAATTTGCAAATATTCACATGAAGGGCTAATTTGCAAATATTTAATGTGAATTATACAATCATTATTTGATATCGTTAAACTTAATATTAGTCAACCGTGTCCTAATTAAGTGTATTTAGACCGATAGCCATGCTATCCAAAAATGGTCCAAGTGAGAGCCCATCGCTGATGAAAGACCAAGTGTCACTGCAAAAAATAAAAAAAAATAAAAAAAATAACTTGATAGCAATAAAAAAAAATTCTCATTGCCAAATCATATTATTAGAAAAAATTGCATATATCTCCTGTGTTATAGAAAAATTGCTAAATATTTTACTTGTGTTAATAAATAGTAAAAAAAAACCCCATGTAATTATAAACCCTGCAAAAAAGACCTTATCTGTAAAAAAAAATAAAATTGGAAATTTGTGTAAACGGGGCTGAACATGTGAATGGGATAATTTTTTTTTGATGCATTTTCAGCATTTATCCTCTTTGAAATGATAAAATTTCCCCCATCAATATATATTGTTATTGATGAATTCTTTATAATTTCATATATTGTTGAAAAAAGTAGGATAAATATAAAAAAAATAGTAATAATCAATTTTTATATGTAAAAAATATCATTACATCAAATCAAATATTTTACATATAAAAATATTAAATTTGTAAGATTATTTAATATTATTTATAAATTTTTAAAATCAAAATACATGATATTAATTCTAAAATATTATTATTATTTAATTTTTGTGTTGGATATATTTTGAACTTATATATTAATATATAAATTACAATAAATAAATTTAAAATTTTTAATAGAATATATTTAGGCATAAAACCATAATTAAACTAATTCATTGTATTAAAATTTACAAAATAAATAATAAAATTAAAATATAAAAAGAGATCGTCTTCCCCACACCCACCCCCATTGCCAGCCACCCAACGCCCTTGCCTACGCCTCCACCAGCGCCTCCATCCCTACCTCTACTCTCGCCTTCCAATTTCCACCACCCCCCTCTTTGATGGATTGGGCGCCGGATCGTCGTGTCATCACCCAGATCCGGGAGGGCGCCAGGGCGGCGACGTCGCCCTCCCAAATCTGGGGCGACACCCACCCAGATCTATGGCGATGTCGACGTCGCCCAATGGGAGGGCGACGACAAGCTCGCCATCGGCCGTCTCCCACCTTCAATATATATATGTGTATAATATATATTATATTAATTATTAGTATATATTATACATATTAATATATATTAATATATAACTATATAATTGGGTGTATATATATATAAATGCGGAAATATATTTTATAAATGCTTAGGATTTAGATTGTTGATTTTTAACTAGGAAAGATCAAAAGCTACTAAAACAAGGGTATAACGGGTAAATCATAAAAAGTTGACGCCGTTAAGTACAATTAACAGAAAAAGAGTGTGTGCAATATTTCAAAACATACAGGACTTTTTTTACATATATGTTTAACACGAGGGATTTTTAGCTGAGTTTCTAAAACACAGGGGGGGTTTATGCAATTATCCCCATTATTTAATACAATGATTTATTTGCTAATATTTAGCAACAAAAGTTTACTTGCTAACGAGTTTAGCAACGAGTTGTTTACAATATATATTAAATAGTATAGATTAGCAACGAGAATTTTACTTGCTAAGTAGATCGATGCTAACTTTACCATTAAATTTTTTCATGGCTACTGAGCTATTTTTTTATAACGTGTGGAAAGGAACACGTGTCAAGTTCACATAACATCACTTAACAAGAAATGTAGAAGTGAATAAGCATGCTCTTATAATATTTTGGGACACGTGTGTGAGCACTAATTTTATTGTGTCTGAAAAATTAAAACACAAATAAATTATCACAAATAAAAATATTTGGATTAAAATATCAATGTGAGTACAATCTCTATTCTATCCCTTGATTATTCCCTCCAAACTATATATTTGACAAATTTGGCTAATTCAAAGGGTAATCTCACATAAATCTCCTTTGGACTTGAATTTGAATTTCTATAACGTTAATTCGAGGGCTTTCGTCAATAATCCTGAATTAAACGCTATAGTTTTGACTGGAATTTGATGATTTGAATGTGGATTTGCCACTTGAATCTTCTTGAGATGATATCTGAATATTTGTAACGTTAATTCGAGGATTTTGAGCATATAATCCCGAATTAAACGCTATAATTTATGGCGCACATTTGACGAAAGACTCGATCTTTGCCTTGAACGCCTTCGAATGTTCTTGAGCTTTGAAGAACCGCGTAAAATTAATTTGTCTACAAATGCCCTCCTCAAGACTCCTTGACAAATATATGCTTGAAAATGTAATTTTCAGAGTGAATAAGTCGTGAAATATAAATTGAATTTGAACAGGCCACCGTAATTGAATTTGCTTCAAATTAAATTTAATTTGAATCTCTCATGGATTTGAAAATTTTGACCATAATGTGAATTAAACTGATCATTTTTTTTCCACTGGATAATCCATCAAGAGAAAACCCATAAATGTTTTTTTCAAGACATATATATACATATACATATATATACATATATATATATATATATATATATATGTTGGCCCAAACTACGGATAAAGCCCAACTAAGGCACTCTTTTTTTTTTTTTAATCACAAAAATAAGATTGGCCCACACCCATTTGGTGTTCATGAACCAAGAGCATAGGATCATTGTTCAAGTTGTCTTTCCCATTGCCTTCCCTGCGCAAGAAAACTTCTCTTTTCACCATGAGCAATGACCCAACAAACTCAAGTCTCCATGGCAAGGTTGAATCCACTTCTTTTTTTCTTCATTAATCAAACTGTAACTATAATCTGGAGACTCAGAATTAATTGAAGAAGACACGAACTCTTTTTTGTCTCAGTAGTAATTTTTAATCAAAATTCTACCAACAATAGAATTTGTATGAATTCAAAATTTCAAGGAGCATTGCTATATAAAGGCCTTGCTTCTGTCAATTTAAAACACAATTCATTCTCAGGGTATGTTCCATCACTTGTATCATTCTTTTTTTTTGCCCACAATTTGTCCAGTATTTTTTTTTTTTTTTTTTTCTGTTTGCAGATTGTCGTTGGTTGTGGTCTTCACGCTTTAATTCTCACGTCTGCAACAATCGATAAATTTCTGAGGAAACTTCATGAGTAATTTAGTTGAAGGTATATTGCAACAAAATTTCTTTCTTTCCTTTTATTTGCAATACCAGACTTCAACTTGTGGATAGAGTCGATTCTTCAATTTGATATAGCATCTCTCTTTTTTTTTTTTTTTTTGACCATTGAAATATCCGTGGGAATTTGTTTGAAGCACATGGTCCCTTTTGACATGAACTTAATTTTCATTTTTTTTTCAATAACTCAATTAAATTCTTTTTTTTTCTTTTCACTAACTCAATTAAATCTATGCTTATTTGTTTTTATTCTTTGATAGGCTGCAACATGATTTGCCACAAAGACAAAATCTTTCCCTTCCGATGAGCAATACTTGATCATTCTTGTCGATCAACATCAACCCGTGGAGAAAGGCACAATGTTAGCTGTTTATGCACCCCTGGTTGGTGGTAGAAACGTGAACTCGTGGCCGAGATTAACTAATTTTCTCACTTGGGACAATGGTGTCAGGAAATTTCATTGAGCAAGAATATCAAGGCGTGAACTTTACGAGCTACCCACTATGAGCTTCCTCGTCATCAACAATTAAATAACGTCACCCATTTATTCACTTTGGGCCGCTCCATTGTTGAAGGTGATGCAAGGTGGGATGAAGACCTTCAATTTACCAGAGAGTTTCACTACATCAAGGGATATTGGGAGTGGACTGAAGATGTGCTTAGCCGGTGCGGAGGTAAATTACGCCTCATCAATGCATATGATGCTGTTTATGCTTCGTTGTTTACTTATGACCGCAATTTCGATATTATCAAGGCGTTTTGCGAGGCGTTGTGCCCCATTACAAAGACTTTGCTTACTTCTGCCAGAGAATTTTCCATCTCGTTGTGGGATTTGCATGAACTTGCTGGATTTCCTATGACGGGCTTCCTTTATGATGAAGTCGTACCCAGTATGCTAGAGCTCACTGGCGTTGACGAAAAGAGAGAAAGATTTATTCCTCGTTCCAGCAAGTATTTGATTTATGCTTACCACTTGCTTCAAAGTGCTGATGATAGCTGATGCTCCAACTTATCCATCGACAAACGGGTGCAGTTTTGGTCCAAGGAAGATATCAAGTACCATCTGCCTCTTTCTCGTAAAGAGAAGAAAATGGTTCGGCCTAAGTTAACTCATAACCATCTTCGTGATATTGCAACTCATGAGAGATGGTCTACTACCGAAGAGGTCTTATTCGTCGAGCTATGTATTAAAAGGAATCTCAAGGAGGAAGATTACTTAGCGGTATACTTAGCTTGTTGGCTCTGTGCGTTTGCTCTTCCTGGTGAGGATGTCAACTCCATTTGGCTAAGTACTTTAGAGATGGCATCTATGACGGCGAGCGATCGATGAGTGAGCCTAGCTATTCCCGTCTTGCGAGTATATATGCGGCCTCATTTGTGGAGGAATCGTTGCACGTGCCTTTTGCCAAAGTTGCTGCTTATGACGAAGCACGATCTTCTTCTTCTGAGAAGTTATCCAAAAGCCTTCTCGAGCAACAACTAAGAGAAGCTAAGGATCGTTTTCAAGATGTTCAAGTTAAAGCAAGTGAAGAGGCTTCTAAGGTCCAATCCGCTATGGCCAAGTTGGAGCGTATTGAGAATGAGATTGTGGATTTGAAGGAACGAAGAACGGGTTTGTGTGCTACTTTGAAGAGACAAAACAACTTAGTTATAATGCAAAATAAAATTCATGAGATCGAAGAAGACATCGCAACACTCGAGAATACCACCCCATTAAATGATGCAATAGTTGAGGGGTTGGAGTCTTCAAGAGAAAATTTGGAGGTCCTCAAGGAAAACTTGAAGAGTTAAAATCCTTTTGCTTTAGATTTACTTAAGATTTTGTCTCTTGTTACATTCTCTTTTGTTTTTCTTCGTGCTTTTTGTTTTGCCCCCATGTTTTGAATATGATTATGTAATAGAATTTTTTTTTTCTTGCTTCTATTTTGCAATCTTTGAGCATACCTTAGTATCGTTTCAAAAACTTCCCATTGATTGGGCCAATTCTCAAACCATCTTCAGCGACCAGTTTATATGGACCATTTGTGTAGAATTCTTTAACAACATACGGACCATCCCACTTTGGCAAAAATTTATTTTCCGTCTGATGCGTTGTGATTATAGGTTTCCTCACTGCAAGAACTAAATCGCCAACCTGAAAAGAATGCAGACGCACCTTCTTATTGAACGCCCTAGACAATCGGACTTGGTAACACTGGAGCCTTTGTTGTGCTTCTAATCTCTTTTCATCGAGAGCTTCCAACTCTTTAAGTCGCATTTGAGCATTTTCTTCCTCGGTAAGTCCTTCTTGTATGGCTATCCTTAATGATGGGATTTGCTGCTCAAGTGGAAGGACCGCCTCTACTCTATAGACTAGTGCGTAGGGAGTTGCTTGAGTAGGTGTTCTAACAGTGATCCTGTATGCCCATAGAGCTTTTCCGATCCTCTCTTGCCAATCACGCTTTGACTTAGCCACCACTTTCTTCAGTAGGTTGTACAAAGTTTTGTTAAATGCTTCAGCAAGATCATTGGCGGCAGCATAATACATAGAGAAATTTCTTTATTTAAAACCAAATTTTGACATAACTTGTCTATCAAGCTATTGCATAAGGGCTTCTCGTTATCGGTGATGATATATCTAGGCACTCCGTAACGATAAATGATGTGGGTGCGGATAAAATCAGCATTATTCTCGTTCTTCACTTCTTTAAGAGGTACTGCTTCAACCCATTTAGAGAAATAATCTGTTGTAGCCAGAATATATAAGTGACCTCCAGAGGACTTCGTCAAAGATCCCACAACATCTAAACCCCAAGCATCGAAAGTCCATGAGGCAACGATAGGATGCAATGGCTCATGTGGTTGATGGATCAAATTGGCGTGGAATTGACAAGCTTGACATCTTCTTGCATAGTCTATGCAATCTTTGACCATAGTAGGCCAATAATAACCCATTCTCTTTATGCGAAAATGTAGTTTTGGTCCCGATTGGTGAGCACCACAAACTCTAGAATGAGCTTCTTCCATAGCTTGAACCTTTTCATTATCACTTAGGCAGTGTAAGAAAATTCCATCAAATGATTGTCTATAGAGTGTGCCTTTATAATAGATGAAACGAGTTGTTCGCCGGCGGGTGTCAGGCCTCCGTCTTAGATCATTGGGTAGCTTCTCGTATTTCAAGTAATCAACCAGCGGTTGTCGCTAATCTTTTTCTTCAACTTTAAAAACCTCCGTGATGTGATTTTCTTCTTCTTGGAACATGTCGTCCTCATCATCGCTGAAGATTGGTGGTACGACCCAACTCTTACATATTGGTATACGTGCTTCTTTATCGATTACTGAAAGTGTTGAAGCGAGTTTTGCCAAAGGGTCAGCTTGTTTGTTGTCTTTTCTCGGTAGATGCTCGAGTTCTACATCTCCTAGCCATCCCATCATTCTTTTTAGGTAATTATGATATGGGAACAACTCAGGTTTTTGAGTTTCCAGGACCAAGTCTAGCTGTCTCCATATACTTTGAGAGGTAGTTGTTTTGCATCAACAACTATTTCTAATCCCAAGATTAGAGCTTAATATTTCACAACATTGTTTGAGCAATTTTGTGCCAATGTAAAGGAGTAAGGTAGTACTCCTCCTTCTGATGCAACAAATACAACTCCAGCGCCTACTCCTTCTTTATGGGAGGCTCCATCAAAGTACATCTTCTAAGGAGGCGTAACTTCATCACGAGGACATCTTCATCAGGCAAGTCATTGGATAACTCCCATTAGGCAAGCATGGGATGATCAGCTAGAAAGTCTGCTAGAACTTGCCCTTTTACGGTCTTTTGATGAACATATGTGATATCAAATTATTGCAGTTGGAGGTACCATCTTGAAAGCCTATTCGAAAGTACTGGCTTTGCCATGACATATTTCAAAGAGTTAGCCTTTGAGACCAAAATGAATGCTATGAGATTGGAAATAATGCTTCAACTTCTGGATTGAGAAAATGAGTGTCAGACACAACTTTTCAATAGGTGAATATTTGAGCTCATTCGGCATCATCCTCCTGCTCAAGTAGTACAAAAAATTATCCTTTCCTTCATCATTTTTCTGAGTGAGCAGGATTCCTACAGAGCATTCCTGAGCAGCAACGTAAAGAATTAAAGGGCGCCCTGGAACAGGTGCAACCAAGACTGGAGGATTCATTAAGTAGGACTTTATGCTTTTAAATGCTTTGTCACAGGCTTCATCCTATTGAAATGGTATGTCTTTCTTCATCAGACGATTGAATGGTTGACAACGTCCTACTAGATTTGAAATAAACCTCAGGAGATATGCTAGCTTTCATTACAAACTCTTGAGCTCGTGGATGTTTCCCGGTTCTGGCATTCTCAAGATGGCATTTGTCTTTGCTTGCTCAATTTTTATACCCTGCTGGCGGACGATGAAACCAAGGAATTTCCCGGATGTAACTCCAAATGCACATTTAGAAAGATTCATCTTCAGTTGATATCTCCTGAAGCGTTCAAAAACCTTCCTCAAGTCATGAAAATGATTCTTTCGCTTCTTTGACTTTACAACCAAGTCCTCAATGTAGCATTCGACATTCTTATGAAGCATGTCATTGAAGATCTTTTGCATTGCCTTTTGATATGTGGCGCCGGCATTCTTTAGCCCCAAAGGTATAACTTTATAGCAATATATACCCTTAGGAGTGCGAAATGCCGGTGCTATACGTATTTGATTGTATCCAGGCGATCCATCCATAAAGGATAAAGTTTCATGACCTGTAGTGGCATCTATCATTAGTTTAGCAATTGGTAACGGGAGGTCATCTATAGGGCATGCATTATTTAGATCCCTGAAATCAACACATACTCGAATTTACCCATTCTTATTTCTTATAGTGACGATGCTGGAAATCCACATGGGATACTTAACCTCTCAGATGAAACCGACTTCAATGAGTTTGTTCACTTCGCCTTCAATCAACGGGATTAACTTAGGTCGAAATCTACGTTGGCCTTGTTTGACAGGGCGAGCTCCTTTCTTTACTGACAGGTGGTGTACAGCTATCTTTGGGTCTAATCTGGGCATTTCTTATAGGACCATACAAATACATCTTCAAATTCATGGAGTAATGCAATATAAGTTCCTTCTTCTTCATGAGTTAGTGAGGCACTTATGTAAATTGGTCGAGGGTTTTCAATGTCGCCTAGATTAACTTCTTTCAATTCATCGATGGTGGCTTTAATACCCTCCTCAAGTTCTGCAGGAGCATCTTCGGCATCTTCTTCTTCAACCTCACCATCTTCAACTAAGGTGATGTGGTAAGTTTGTGCAATGTCTTCTTCAGCACCATTGCTAATGTAATTAGACGATGCTACACTTTCTTTATCATCCTCATCATTAGATTATACTTGTGTGAAAATCACGATTTGCGCTTTAGCTTTTAAAACTCTGCCACATGATACAGTTAAGGTTGTCTGGAGCCTTATTCTAGAAGGGATCAAGCTTCTAGGTTTTTGTTTATGTGGAGACTTGATGTTTTTCTTTGGACGTACTGCCACCTTAAACACGCATTTCTTTTGATGTTCCACTCTTTTACATGGACCTAACCTATCAAAGACGGATTGTCTGTTGACTATTCCGTGCAATTCTTTTCTATGGGGGCCATGTCCGTTGAAGACAGATTCTCTCAAATTTTCTTCCCTCTTGTGATCTTCAGTTGACAAAAACCCTTCAGAAACATAATTGCTGTTAACTCTCTTTATAGCAATGCAAACAGGCTTAGGTGGAGTAAAACCCAGACCTACTCGAGAATCTTGAATTACATGTCCTTTTTCCTTAAGCATTATTTGGGTAGCATTAAGTCCGTGGAGTTTCTTGCAGGTGGCTTTAGGAAGAAGTTTCCCAAGGCTGAGCTTTTCTTTGGGATCGTATTCGACTTTAATAAGGAACTTGAAGGCTTTGGGATCGAATCCCTTTTCGTCTATGGTTAATGCCTCATGTCCTCCTTCCTCTTCTTGGGTTGAGGGCACAGATCCCTTGTGTGGTGGCTTAGACAGTTGCTTCATGTTGATCTAAGTCAATGGTAAAGTTAGACCTTTTGACAATTCAATTTCGAGGGTGGATGAATCATTCTTTTTCGTATTTTGATTATTGGATGACTTTGGTTCTTCGGGGGGCAATACTTCTTTTCCCTTCTTAGCATCTTCAATATAGTACTTAGTATCAGCAAAGTGTGACTCAGCTTCAGTAAAAGGTTTGTTATTGCCGAGTACCTTTTTCATTATACCGTTGCAATAATATTTAAAATACTGATGCCATGTAGATGGAACTACTGCATTTTCATGTAACCAGGGACGACCAAGAAGTATGTTGTAGGAAGTCTTGGTGTCTATGACATGGAATAATATGCTCGTCACCATGTCCTTCATAGCTAATTGCATCCTTATAATGCCGACAACCCTTTGTCCTCCTTGATTGAAGGCTTGGATCATGAGGCAGTTGTTAGAGAGTTCATCCATAGGAATTTCTAGTTCTTTCAAAATTCGCAGAGGTAAGATATTGACTGCAGATCCTCCGTCAATCAATATTCTATTCACTTTCTATTCACGTACATATCCAGTAATGAACAAAGGATGATTATGAGCTTTAAACCCAAGAAGCAGATCTTTGTCAGTGAAAGTAATTGTAGACATGCAATCATCAGCATCAGAGGAATCCTCATTTTCGAACAGTGTATCCTCATTGCTTGTGATATTATCCCCATGCATAGCGTTACATGAATCTTTGTTGTCATCAACATGTCCGCTCTCGATTGTAATAGCATTTGTTGCGGCGGAATTCTCTTCAAGAGAGATCTTACCTTGGCGAGCCAATTGCATAACCTTGTCCTTGAACACGAAGCAGTCTTGTATTACGTGCCCAACTAAGCGATGGTATTTGCAATATTTTGGGTCATCCTTTCGTTCGGCTTCCTCGGGTCGCTTCATTTCTGGCAGATCAATAAGGTTAGTCTCCAACAAGTCATGAAATATCCCAGGAACATCTGAGTCAAGAAATGGATATTCTCTTGCTTGCATTTCCTTCAAAGTCAGTTTCCTTTGTGGCATCTCGTAAGGAACATTATTCCTTGGGGCAACGTTGTCTTTTGTAGTGCTTTTGAGCTTGAATGGCGCGACGTTCACTGCCATTGATTCTTTGCTTGGAGCTTTTGAAAATGGTTTGCTCCCTTTCTTCATTTCTTGTTTCTCCTTGTTTCTGTGAAGCTCCTGGACAGGTGGCCCTTCGACCGCACTTGCTATCATACTCAACTCCATATCATGTGCTTGAGTGGCCAATTCTTCAAAGGATCTGGGCAAAATTCCTTGGAGGATATAGCAACGTCCCCAATGCATTCCTTGAATACACATCTCGATGGCAGAGGCTTCAGATAGTCGATCTTTGCAATTAAGACTTAGATTCCTCCACCTATTGGTATAATCAATGACTAGCTCTTCTTTCCATTGGCAATAATTTGTAAGCTCAACCATGCTGACAGTTCGTCGAGTGCTGTAGAATCGATTGAGAAATTCTTGTTTTAGCTGTTCCCATCCATCAATTGAGCTGGCCTCCAAGACAGTGTACCAATCAAATGCATTGCCTTTCAGCGATCGAACAAACTGCTTGACTAAATGATCACCATAAGTTCTCGTGTTGTTGCACGTTTCAACGAAGTGAGCCACGTGCTGCTTAGGGTTGCCTTTACCATCAAATTGCTGAAACTTTGGTGGTTGATAACCCATTGGCATCTTCAAACCGTCTATCCATGGAGTGTATTGCTTGGAGTAAGTAAGAGATGACTTTAAACTTCCTCGATCTTGCTTCTGATGGTTCCTTCAATGAATTCTTTTAGCTGGTCCACGAGAATCAATCCGTCAGAAGAAATTTGAAGCTCCTTTGCGTACTTATCCTTTTCAGTATAATGTTGATTCTCAGGCGCTTCTACTCATCATGAACCTCAACTTATTTCCCCATGATATGACTTGCATCAACATTATCTGCTTTGTTGATCAACCGAGCAATCTGTGCATCTTGCTCTTGAACGTGCTTTATAAGTCCTTCAATAGTTCTTGTCAGACTTGCAAGTTGTTCCTCTATAGTTATAGCATTAGTCACCATAACTGGAGCCACATTTGTTGTGAAAGAGTAGCTAGACACGGAGCGAGGAGAGGACGGAGGAGATTTATTTACATCATGTTCGCTTGCATAGCTAGATGAGTGCAAGTTTTTCTCGACGTACTCAGCGAGAGGAGACATTTGGGAAGATTTTTTGAGCTTCTTTAACATGCTCCTTATAGTAACACCGACACTCTTGGTATTTGAGCTCGAAGACTTTGATATAGTGAGTTATCCTACTGGGCGTGCCAAAATTTGTGAGTGCTAATTTTATCGTGTTTTAAAAATTAAAACACAAATAAATTATCACAAATAAAAATATTTAGATTAAAATATCAATGTGAGTACAATCTCTATTCTATCCCTTGATTATTCCCTCCAAACTATATATTTGACAAATTTGACTAATTCAAAGGGTAATCTCCACGTAGATCTCATTTGGACTTGAATTTGAATTTCTATAACGTTAATTCGAGGATTTTCGCCAATAATCCCGAATTAAACGCTATAATCTTGACTGGAATTTGATGATCTGAATGTGGATTTGCCACTTGAATCTTCTTGAGATGATATATGAATATTTATAAACGTTAATTCGAGGATTTTGTGCATATAATCCCGAATTAAATGCTATAATTTATGGCGCACCTTTGACGAAAGACTCGATCTTTGCCTTGAATGCCTTTGAATGTTCTTGAGCTTTGAAGAACCACGTAGAGAGAATTATTTGCAATTTTTCTCTGCTTTGCTCTTCGTTCTCGAGCTCTGTGTATTTTGAATAAGGTCTGAGGACCCATTTATATAGGTTTCAAAGAGGTGGAGTTGTGATCTTCTTGAACACTTTTGTATTATCTCTTTATTATTTAATTTAAAGAAATAAATATATCATATATTTGGAATGATATGATTGGTCAATTCGACATTATCTCTTTAATATTTGCATTTTTTTAAAGAGATAAATTCAACCAATATTTGTCTTGATTTGATTGGAGTGTACATGCAATTGCTCCACGTGGCGCGGTCTGATTGGCTGGAATCTTTGACTGCGAAGCATTATTTGATTGGCCGAAATACTTCATTTTGACAATTGTCGACCATGATTTGATGACAAAATATATATTGAAATATCAATTTAATTGACTATTTATACTTGAAATTAATTTAGTAAATTCCAAATATAAATAGAAAGTATTACAATTGATAAATAATACATTATATAATATTTGTCATTATTTAATTGGGTGCAAAATTAATTTATCTACAACGTGGCAGAAGCAGAGGAAAATCTAGATTCCATCCACCTAGATACTAACAACCTCTGTAACAGAAACGACCTTGTCCTATTTGTTGCTTGCTTACAAATAGCACGCAAGTCGACAAAAAATGGTAATGTTTATTTTGGCATTATAAGAATTCAACTGCACTTTGCAATTTTTTCTTACTTATTTTCGTTATTCTAACTTTTATTTATTACTGACTTAATCGTCGAAGTGATAACTCCTATTTTACAGAGTCCTCTTACTAGAAGTCTAAAAGCTCTGACATAATTCTTGAACCCGAGTGTATAAGCTCACATCAAATGCTATCTACATATAACTTTGATGGGATTATGAAATTCTTTTCAATAAATTGAGATTTATTTTTGGAATATTTCGAAATTGGAGTATCTAAGCAATAAATTTAAGATTTTTTAGATTAAGTAGAGAGCAGTTGCAAAAAGCTCTCTCTTGGACTATGTTGTCTGTACTGAAAGATCATAATGCAATGAGCCCAATGGATTAAAAGTAGGGGGAAATAGCATTTTTCGTCCCATAAGTTGGGCTTGTTTCACTTTTGGTCTAATTCATTACATGATTAGCAATTTTGGTCCCATAACTTTAAAAAATTGGCAGTTTTGGTCCCAAACCAGTATTCCGTCAGTTTTTTAACGGAGAAGGCGTCTGTTTGTGGAAGGAAAAATTGGCGCCCTTTCTGGTTTGGTAATATTATTGGAGGGAATATAACTACTAATGAGGGCAAAAATCAAAGGTTAGGGCAAAAAAAGGGCTTTTTCTCTCATTCCTCAAAAAATTTCAATCCAATCCCTCCTACATTGCTGTGAATTGAAGTGAAGTAGAAGATATCAAAGAAGTATGTCGTAAACACACTATATTCAAACTTCATTACCCTTTCAATAACACTAGCACCTAACTACAACTAAATAAATGCCGTAAAATGTGAAAATGACTTATATAATGTCATCTCACCACATCAAAATGAAAATTATTAAAATCATAGCTGCAATAAAAAAATATTGGAGTCGCTTTATCCTTTTCTGCAATATGAAAATCTCAGTCTCTTTTTTGTCCAATTTTCGAAGAAGTGAAGGAATTATGCTCTTAGCTCGTGTGCACGTTGGTGCGTCTTCCAACTGAAAGAACCCACACCCATTTGGGAAGTCATTGCAGCCATTGGGGTCACATAAGCCCAATGGATTCTTCTCATTTATTGGGCTGAAATGTAATGATATATTTTCTGAAAATTTATCATAATTACACTAAATCTTAAAAAAAGAAAGTGAATGTAATTATCCCTTGCTTGCGGGAGCGTTAGAGTAATTATTAATACTAATTTAATGTGTTGATTAAATCAATCTCAATTGAAAACATAAATGGAAAAGAAATTTTGATTTTCTTTTTCTCCAACATATATAAAATTGCATTTTTATATAATTAATTAATAAAAACCATTTAAAGTAAACTTAATAAATATGACTCATTAAAATAATAATAATAATAATTGATATCAAATTAAGTTCAGATAAATTTAATGGGATCAGAATTTTATAGAAATATCAGAAGAGAAAGATATCTTATTTGAAATTCAAGTTTATATTTACAATATCTTTTAAATTTATTTTTTTGGTATAATTTGAACAAGAGAACATTTTTTTAATTTTTGGTAAAAATTAAAGAAATGATTTTTTTGATTATATAAAATAAAACTAATAATATAAGTTAAATTAATTTTATGCAAAAAAAAATTATCTCCATGCGACGCACGGGCCAAATGCTAGTTATATCGATTAAAATTTAATCACGCAGTGAAATGTGCCAGCACTATCAATTTATGTAGTAGCTGTCTCTAAATTAGCACGATGATATGCTGTTAAATCTACAGTGCGTTAGCACACACAATTTGTGTTTAAGTTGTGTGTATTAAATGCCATGATCTCTTTCCTGCTTGCATCTAATTGGTGTTTATCCTATTTGATTTGTCATTTTTTTTAATTATCTCAGTTTTTAATTAATTAAATTTAATTAATAATAGTGTTGGACACTAGCCCAAGTCTAGATGAGGAGTGAACCTAAAGAGTCACAAACAACATCACCGAGAAGGGAGGAATTAATTGGGAATTAATTCCGTAAGTAATTGATTACTTAAAATGAGAGAGATCCATTTGATGGATTGACCCAAGAATAAATTAATAGGATTAATTTATATTGGGCTTGCCTTTATTATTTAATAGATTGGACTTATTAAATTAACAAAGACTATTTGAGCTTAAGTATTTAATTGGATTAAATACTTGATGGGCTTAATTAAGTAGATTTTGATTAAATTGGATTTAACTAAAATCAAGTGGGCCTTGTATTTTTAAGGGTAAAAATCGGCCACTTTCTCTAAATTAAGCACACTTGAAAATTTTAGAAAAAGAAATAATTGACTAGCAATTTCACTTTTGGAAAGTGCCTTGTTAATCATTCTTTATTTGAAAATAAATATTATATTACCTTGTGAACGTTAAAATGAACCTAGACACATTTTAATTATTCCATACAAGATATATATATGCTCGGATTAATTATTTGGAATAATTAATCACAACATAGCAAAAAGAGAAAAATCTTCTCCTCCTCTCCTAGGCACTCGGCCGCCCCCTCTCTCTACACACTTCAAGTGTGTTTTCTTCTTCTTTCTCTTCTAGCAAAGAGAGTTAACAACCCTAATTTATAGTATGGTGTGGACGAACTTTGGAGGACTGCTACATTGGAGTCTATCATGAACGAAAGGCAAGGAGCGAAAAACATTCAAGGTAAACTTTCGATTTATGTTTTTTCGTATTCTTCATTCTTTCAATTTCTACCATAGCCGAAAATTATAGCATTTTCTTTAACCACATTGAACACCCGGGAATTTCAAGGGTACACCCATTGGATCCATGAATTTATTGTTGTAATTTTTTTACACTTTAATATTAATTTATCGCTTCCGCTTGCCATTATTCCCGGGCCAATCCACGAGCTTCCTTTCAAGTGGTATCAGAGTCAGGTTATGTGTATAAGCATGCCTATGTGTTTTCGTTGCTTTCAGAGCATATTAATTCATTGCTTATAATTTGAATAATTAGGTGTAGAAAAATGCATATTTTTTATTTGTGAATTTTGGATGATTTTGTTTTTTTGAAAATGGAATTTTCTAAAAATTTATGTTATTATTTTTGGGTTTATTGTGTAGAATAATTTTTTTATGTTGGCACTATAGCAGTGCACTGCCCGCAGCCGGGCCTGCGAGGGAGGCAGTGCGTGTGCGACACACAAGGGATGCTGGGCGCGCAGACGGGCGCACTGACGGAGGAGCCAGCACGTGTGCGACTGGCAGTGCGGTACTGTGCGCCTGTTGCCGTGGCCAACGGCTGGGCCGTTCTTGTCGTTTCTTCCAAAAAATGAATTTTTTCAATTTCTGCATATTTTCTTAAAAATTATCAATTATTGATAATTTAGTTTTGGATAAAATTGGACTTTTTCTAAAATTATAAAAGGGCTTTAATTGACATGTTTTGCTTATGTGCATCGGATGCACATTGCGAGATGATCCTATTGAATTGCAAATTTAAACTTGTATCGAACATAATTCTTTATTGCAATATTGGATATTGCATCATATACATGGGATGTATGATTTTCGATTTCTAGCATGATTATTTGGAATAATGTGCTAGTTGATTACGGATGGATGATCAGAAGCCCTAGACCGTATGTATGTTTTATATTATGTTTGGTGGGCCCGTGTGCCCTTGCGATTTATATTGTTCTCTCCTCTCTCTCGTTTTTTTCTTATAATAATGAGGCTTGCTTTCTCCCTCACTATGTACTCTCCCTGACTTCTGATCGGGATTTGCATTTCCATTGTAATGAGAGTAGATTAGGATTTTATTTTGGTGAAGTTTTATATTTTTTGTAAATATTGAAGAAGGAGGCACACGAAGAAAGGAGGAGATTAAAGTCCCATTTATATGTTAATGGATAAAACACAATTGTAATAGCGTAGGACACCTTAGATAGTCCTAAGGATCACTGCGGGCTCAGTGGGTCGCATAGATTGGGCTCATGATCATCCAACAGGGATGTGCTAGGAATTTTATTGCATGTAATGTGTTTTGATTAATGCTTTAATTTTCGATATTGATTCATGCAACGATGTAATTCCACAACACTCAAGTAAATTCAAGAAAAAAAAAATGTGGAAAGGACAGAGTTCATGGGTTGGCTCCCATATAGCACATTTCTTTACGGTTTTTGGCTAGACGTTGTTGTCCCCAAACTTGAATAAGTTGACAACTCTAAACTCACTTCTTTTATGTAATGCACCCCATGATGGTGTGGATTTGGGAGAACTCAGAGGTCCATGCAGGAATTCTTCCTCAAGTTTTGTTGTCATGAAATACTTTATTTTTGTAACTTCGTGGACTCGAGGTGAAATTTTTATTGACCGTCATCTTAAATGTGCAATCACCATCGAACTTAGCATTTTTTTGCAACAAAAGATCAATAGAGTCTATGAGAGAAACATAATTTACTTAATTAGAATTGTGCATGCCGCCACAAATGCTAAAACTTATAACCTCATTATCAAATTCTATTGGGAGAATTGGGCATCAATATCAATTTTTTTAGAGGTTTCAAGGAATGATCTTTATAACAAGATGGATGTGGAATTAGAAGAATTATCCCCCGTCATATCACATAAAAATTAGCAAGAAATCAATTCCTTGACTTGCACAAGTTCATCTTCTAAAAGTCCTTGAAGGTACACAGTTGAATGATCCACAAGTTGAATAACCACTACTTTTTCTTTCAAGAGACCAACATGCAAAAGATACATAGATAGTAAAAGATATAATATTGATGGAAGCACTCAAATCACACATGGCCTTTTCTATTCTAATTTAATCAATTTTGCAAGGGATAGAAAACATAACCGGATCTTTGCATTTATGAGGTAGTTCTCTTTGAAAAAAAGTAGATACATTTTCTCCCATACTTACCCTTTCACTACCTTTCAATTTTTATTTTTTGGTGCACAACGAGATATTCATTTGATTATGTCTAGCAAAGGAATGTTACCTCTACTTTGCAAAAAGCTTTAAGGATTTTTTTCCCCCTGTTTCTCCTTTATAAAAGTAACAAATTTGTCTGGGAAGGAAGGTTTGGTCACCAACACCTTGAGATGCTCCTCGTCGGATGGGTCACGCTTGTCGGCTTGCTTTCAGGGCATCCCGAATTCTTGCTCTATTTTGTCCTGCTGTGCGTGCCCACACTTAGTGCTATTTTTATTCTTGATGGGCTGCATCTTTTTTTAATTGCGCGAGACAATAGATCTAAGATTTTGTTCAGGGTTAACAACAGTTTGGGAGGGTAACTAACTTTGGGACTCCATTCTAACAAATGACACTAATTGAGACTCTAAATCTTGAATGCTTGCATGAGTCTCCTGCTGAAATTGTTGGGTATTACCAACGAGTGCTTTCATCATGTCTTCAAGAGACTTACCAAATTTGGAGTTAGATTGAGGTGGTGGCCAAGTTTGAGGCTGGGAACCGTAGCTAAGATTAGAGTGATCCCTCTATCCCGGATTGTACGTGTTGGAATCAAAGTGACAAATAACGTAATAAAGAATTATTCGGCAACAGTAATAATTCGTAATTCGGGTTTTATTAGAGTATAATACGAAAAAAAATGAAAAAATATCGTCAAGTGAACCTAATTTGAAGTATTATTCGAGAATAAATTGGGTAAAATTTGTTGATATATTATTTTATTTAAATAATCTATTTTTTGTTTTCTACAGGATTGAATATATATATAAAAAAATTAATTTATGTGTTATTATGAGTTCTAAGTAATAGAAATGGGCAATTTAGTGTCAATCAATTATACAGTAGTTTCATTTTTCTAAACCAAACCAAACATGCAACAAACCAAAGTATTATAGCGTATATATTATAATTTTTGTAGTATAGAGTCTATAGACCAAGTCAAAAACTTAATATTTTACTTAATAATAAATTATATCTTATTATATAGCTTCAATTGTATTAAAAAATATCAAAATACTAATAAGAAAAAGTAAAAAATCTAAAACTTGAATTATAATAAAGGAATAAAATAAAATACAATAAAATTAAAAATGAACTAATCAAGTGAAACTAATCAAAAGTAAGGTGAAATTCACTTGACGACGAAGCTGACGAACTATTGCCATTCGGTTCTCCTTCATTATAGTAAAATCAATCCAACTCGTCAAATGCATTTATATTCTCAAGGGATATGGGCATTGTCTCATTGAGTTCCTTATTCTCTGGAGTTTTCTTCATGTGCAAATTCGTATGCGTAAATATCAAACTATGAAGGTTTTTTGGTTCTAATCTATTTCTTTTCTTCGTATGAGCAGATCCAAATGCACTCCTATTCCATTCACGAGTTGATGCACTACATGGTTGGCTAAGTATTCTGATAGCCAATTTTTACAAATTGAATTTAACTGAATTAAAATATCATACCTAACTGAACTCTTTTAGCTCTTTTAGAAGATACCAACTCAGAGACAAAGAGTGAATGTAAGTTGAAAATATATTTTTTTCAAGAGAAAAAAAGTGCAATGGTGGAAATCAAGATATATATATATATATTATATATGTGTATATACTTTTTGAATCTATGATGTTTACATTGGGATTTGTAGGTTGATTTTGAATTTAAAAAAAAATGATAAACCAATATTAGTTAGAATTTTGAGCTGATTTGATTGGAAGTTTTAATTTTAAAGAGGTTAAGATTAGATAAATTTGGAAGATTTGACTTTCAATTTTGTTTTTCCTTGATTATTTTATTTTTGTGACTTATGATTTGTCAATTTTATTATTGTATTTGTACTAGAGGTAGAGGATAGAGAATTTTCTTTTTAACTGAGAATGAATTTTGCATTTGAAAATGAGACGATATTTGACAAAATATTGACATATCCTGCGATAAATAAGTAATATTCACGATAAATTGAAGTTATCGTGTTTTTATAGGGATTTTTACTTTTTCATATTATATTGCGTTAAAATCGCGATACATTCAAAATATTGACGATTTTTGCTACAATGGTTGGAATAGGGTTTATATCTCCTTTTTGGTGGTCTGGAGAATCCTCTTACGGATTGGCATGCGCAGTGAGCTCTTCTTGAAGCGTAGGGCACAAATCGATAGGATGCCTCATGGAATTGGATATTCCAAATGCTTTTACTTGTCGAGAATTTCCTGCAATGAATCTCTCGAAAAGGGAGGTAAGATTGTCTAAACAATCATTAAGGGAAGCCGCTTTACCTCATTAAACTTCTGTGGCGTTTTGTTGTATCCAATATTAAATGGAAAAAATGCAATTACCCCCCATGTGATATGCAAAATGTGCAAAAACCCTGTATTTTTAAAAGTGGAGCGAAAACCCCCCTTAAGGATTGCAGTGCAATACACACGCCGATTGTGCGATTTTATTTCATTTTAAGCATTAAAATATTATTTTTATATGTAAAATATAATATATTAATATATAAATAAATATTAATTTACATATAATATATTTATTTAAATTAATATATAATAATATAATTGTTTAATTATTTTTACATTTCTTCACAAATTCGCCGCCCCTCCGCCTCCCTCCACCGGTCTGTTGCCTCCCCTATCGCTCCCCCTTACCCCTCAGCCATCATTGTCTCCCCCTTCCCCACCCCATCCGCTACTCCTCTCTCTCCCTCTCGCTAATCGCCTAGCAAATCGGTTCCTCCTCGCCGTTGCTCCCCAACCCCCGCAACCATTGCCCCTCCCCCATCCCTGTCTCTCCCGTCTCCCCCTCGCCTCCTTCAGATCTCGCTCCCCTCCCCTTCCCCTGCCACCTCCCTCTCCCCCTCCCATCGCTACAGCCTCCCCTTCCCAATAGCAGTATTTATCTCTCTATATATATATATATCTTTGAATATATCTCTGTATTATATATCTTTATATATATATGTGTATTTAAAATATATTTTACTTGTATATTTAATTTAAATTTAAAATTTAATTTATATATTTAAATATTTTAAAACGTTGATTTAAAGTAAATATATCCACACTGTTGATCGACTAGTTAAATTTTGGTCATAGAATCAAATAAAATACAAAGATTTTTAAATAAGGTTATCAATGTAATTTTTAGAATTAAAATTGAAAAAATAAAACAAAGGAAAAGGCGAGTGCAACACACGAACTCGAGTGAGGGGGCTTTTTGCTCCATTTTAGAAAACACAAGGGGTAAATTGATATTTTTTTTCACAGGCATTTTTTTTCACAGGCATTTTTTTTACTCTTTTCGATTAATATAAGAAGGGTAAATTGCATTTAACTCAATATTAAATTATTGGGTGGATGCCATAAACCCGAGTAGATTGTGTGCTTCGTGGAAGTTTTCTTTAACAAAGCGCTCCCACTTGCCACATCTACCAAGTTTCTGGGCGAAAAATGCATTTTACCCCCCTGTGTTTTGTTAAAAAAGCTAAAACCCCCCCTCTGTGTTAATAAACTCAACAAAAAACCCCCCTTCAGTTAGAAACTAACGGAAGGTGGGATGCACGCACCTGAACTGCGTTTGGGTTTGATGTTTTTGCGTATTTTAATATTTTTTGGTCTTTAATTGACTAAAATATCCTATGTTGTATCTAAAATTACTATAGTCAAAATGACTTTTTTAATTTATTTTTTTGTATATTTCTCTCATCTAAAGGCTTAAAAGCAATTTTGGTCCCATATCTTTAGCGTTTTCCCGATTTGGTCCTTTAACTTTTTGGCTTCCCAATTTGGTCCTTTATCTTTCAAATCTGCTCGATTTTGGTCCTTTAGCCAAATTGGTGACCATTTTGCCCTTTTATAGAAAAACTCAATATAGTCCATACGCATGTTTTAATTTGGCCCTACATGCTTTCGTAATAACATTAAGCCTTCATAAATTATACCTTGGTTTGACCGCCTTGATTCCGGGTATTCCAAGTTCTCGGTTTTACGAACTTTCTCCAACCACACAACCGCAGCTGATGGTTCGCATGAACTTGGCTCATTCGGTAACAAAACAGTACAACCCTATTTCGTTTTCTACCTTAGGGCGTAGAAGATTCTCCGAATAGAGACTTAATAAAATTTGGGGAACAAGTTGAACAAAAGCCTTTTTTATTGAAGAAATATATGAAATATTACATAAATACTATTTCCTCCATTGGAGGAGAAAACTATTTAGCCTCTCATATGGTAGAGGGCTAGACTCATTGGGAAAACCCCCATAAACTAAGAATTTGAAAAATTACAAAGATAGACACTTGGAATATTATGCTTTGAAGAGTAGGAGAATTTTCTGATGATCCGCTTTTGCTTCGTTGCTTCCTTATTTATAACCATCCACGGACTCCAAATGCAGATTTCAAACTTGTTTTTGATGACGTCATTGTGTTTGCCATCCGGATGACGTCATTGCGTTCGTCATCGTTCTTTCCAACTGGTATTCATGATGGCTTGTCGGTCATTTGATTACTAGCTGGCTCCTTTTACTCTGTCTGTTGGCTTTTGTTGTTTTCTGCCGACAGTCTCCTTTTTGAATCTTTACATTTTTTGAATCTTACTTCTTCTTCCTTTTACCCTTGTCGAGCTTTGGTTCTGGTTTCTTTTGGGTGACCCGTATCTTAGTTCCGAACACTGGTTTTTCTTGTTTTTCGTAGCAAGGGCATACATGGTTGTGCCATTGCCCAACATGCAGCATGTTGCATGTTTTCATCCTTGTGGCCTTAGTTGCAGGTAGCTTGTTCTCCCATATGAACATCCTCTTTTTCTCGAACCTGCTTTCTGCAAAATCAGTGCTCTTCCCTGTCATGGAGTTTAACAGGAATGATCCATTCACCTTGTTGGAGAAGATTTTGAATGGATACTTGACTTTGTCCATCTCAGTGAGACAGACCCATAGACCCCAAGCTCTTCTGGTGGAAATGTCGTCTTCGCTAATAGCTGACACCAGTGGAGCTTGTTCTGAGTCAGCTTTAATTCTGTTAAAAGCTATCATGTCTGGTCTCTGTAGCTTGATGACATAAATTTTAGCTCCAAGATATCTCCTCTTTTTAGCTGGGGGTTGTTTTGCCATGAATCGTGTACCGCCCTTGTTATATTTCCCAGATGTCTCGATAATGGTCTTGCTTGGGTTAACTCATTTGTGGAAAATTATTTTTTTTCCACATCCACTGATAAACCTGCCAAGCAGAAGAAAAAGAAGATAATTCGTTAGTTTTAGCCTTAGAAGTGCTTGTTATTGGCCTAAGGCTAATCTCTTCCTCTTTATCCCAGAGGCGCTGGATTGACTCGAGTCATCAGAGGTTTGCACTCTTTGTGACTCGTTTATCGCCTTTTCACCAGAGTCTGGCGATGGCCTTGTGCAAGCAGTACTTGTATTTGCCGCTATAGGTCTAGAGTCCTGTACTCTAAAGGCATGTTTGGGGCTGTGCTCTCACAATTCGTTAGTCATATCCGAGGATGATGCCTTCCGAATTGGTTCTTGTAGGTCATTCCGTAGTGAGGTTGAGGCCACCATGGTAGTTCTTATTGCGATCTAGACAGTGTCAAGATCAGCTCTTTGATTTGTCCGGCCACTTGTGCATTCACAACTAGCCGTCCAAATTTCTTGTTAAGCTCTTCGAGGTTTTCTCTGAGGTGCCTAAGCCTTAACATGATGGAGTGGAGATCAGGAAATCTGCAAGAATATTTTCATGAGATTTTATAACAATAATATTATAGCAATAATATTGGCATTCAACTTGCTATCTGATAATACGCGCTTTCTCAATCTTAGATTCTAATTTGTTTTTCAAGAAAGCTTTAACATTGGTATTATCAACTTTCAAAGTAAATTCTTTAGCAAGTAAAAATAAAGGCTATTTCTTAAAAGCCTTTCAAACCGCAAAGAACTCTTTCTCGTTGATGTGCCATATTTGGGCTTGTTGTTCGGTGAACAACCCCCCAGTGTATCTACAAGGCTCTTCCCCTATAGTGGTCTTTTTCATGAGCACAACTGCCTATCTATAATCGTTGGCGTTTGTGTCGACCACCAATTCATCCTCGTCTTGTTGTATTGCAAGCTTTGGCAGGTTATTGCAAATCTGTTTCAGTTCACGAACCCTTTGCATATGGATTTCCTTCCATTTCCACTTTGCACTTTCTGTTTCCTTCAAAAGTGGTCGGAAATCTTTTCTATATTTTGCAAGATCCTTTATAAAGATACCTGCAAAATTCACCACTCCCAAGAAGCTTTGTAAATGCTTCTTATCCTTGAGTACGCCTGAAAAATTGCGAATTTTTTCTACAATATGCTCCTGCAGCTCAATACCTTTTTCGTCAATAAGAATTCCTAAAAATTCGATTTTATTGACCGCTATAGTAGCTTTCTTCTCAGAAAGCACTAAACCTTCTCTTTTGCATAAGAAAATATTTCTAGATGTTTGATATGATCTTTCATACTTTTGGATGCAATCAATATGTCGTCGATGTAGACAAACATGAACTCGAAATAATCCTTGAAAAGATTATCCATTTTTCTTTGAAATATCTGGGGTGCATTAGCTAGACCCATTGGAAGTACGCTCCAGATATATTGTCCCTGTGGTGTAGAGAATGCAGTAAATTTCTTTGATTCATTCTCCATTTTAATCTGATAGAAAGCAGACTTGCAATCAAATTTGGAAAATACTTTTGCACCTTTAATGCAATCTATCAACTGCTTTCTACTAGGAATGTAATAACCATCAAACTCTAATATTTTATTAATACCTTGATAGTTAATTACTAACCTGAGTTGTCCTCTTTTTATCTCACCATGGTTTCTTAATAGAAATCCAGGGCTACGGTAGGCAGAGATTCCAGGCTCAATGAGTCCAAGATTGATATGCTCTTTGATAATCATTTGCATGTCTTTCTTGTCTTCCATGTTCATCTTGATAGGCTTATATCGAACGTATTCGTATTTGCATTCTTCTTTAACGTTGAGAGTAGCTTCGATCTTGTTCTTATCCCACCATGCCAAAGGGTTCTCATTGAAGTTTCTCTGGAGAAGCCTCTTGACATTCTCGAGAGAAAGCTTGCTTTCCTCACTTATGTCCATGGCCTTTAAATCCTGCAATGCTTCCTTGAGGTTCTTAATTTCTTCCTTAGATTCCTCATAGAAGCTATCGCTATCGATGAGACCTGTTGCCTGAAAGACAAAAGAACTTTATCAAATTTTCTTTTATCCTGCATTTTCGGATGGGTTAATTTGGCATCAAATCACCACGCTTGCTGCGGAAATTTATAGGCATTACCCTGTTAAATGCCTTTTATCTTCGCAAAACTTGTATCTCACTACCACAATTAGTAGTAAAGATTAACAGATTCCTTTGATTATCCTGCGTATATCTTGCAAATATTTGAATAAAATTATTACATAACAAGATATCATCACCTGTATCATGAAAGTAAATGGGAGGTCTTTTTACCCTAAACCAGGGTATCCAATGCTCCTCCGATCATAAGTTTGGTTTCTCGAATTCTCGTATTAAGTATTAGGATTTTTTGTGAAAAATCCATTCCTGCAATAATAGGCAAGGTTTCCCTTACTTCTTCAGGGAAAACTCCAGGTTTTGCTATGCACATTCCTGATCCCGAGTCAATATAAGTTGCAAAATATTCTATCCTATATTGATCATACAACATACCCACCGATATGTATATAGAAAAGGGTCTTGTCATTCAATCCTTATGGTAACCCCATCAAGACTGAATTCCATGCTGTTACCTTTTCTTCCCCATGGTTTATGATCTTCGAGGAAACTTAACCCCAAAGTCATAAATCTCCGCCAAACTAGAATTTCATGACCTGCTATTTCTAGCATGCCTTCATATCTACCAACAACAGGCTGCTGCAAATGATATAAGTCATCACAAGAAAAAAAGTTTTCATTCTTAGTGATGTCAAATATAACTTGTATTTCTTTCCATCCTTCTGGGCATCTAAGTTTTACATTATTTACCCTTATCTCTTGAGGAGTTAAAGCTTTTAACAATTCTTTCTCCTTTCCTTTGTAGCCATGATCCTATCTTCCGGAAAGGACATCCTGCTATTAAACTCAGTTCTAGAACTAAGTGTTCGATCTAAAACTGGGTGATCTTTAATTACGATATTGACACCACCTATCCTAGGCATCCTAATTGGATCTGGTGCCATAACCTTAGCAAATTCCTTGAAAATTCTAGGAATCTCGATATACTCTTTCCTTAGGAATAAATCAGAATGATGTGTATTGGAAAGGGCATAAGCTATTCTATAAGTTATAGAATATGGTCTATTTCCTTCTTTCATTAGATCATTTCTTTTAAAATCCTGATGAAGGGTTAAGACTCTGCTAAAATCTTGGTTTGCTAGGTTGTATATAATCCTAGGATGAATGTCGAACATCAATTTTCCCGCATACAGATTACCTATCATTGTCCCAAGACAACCATCTCTTAAGTTATTGATTCTTCTATCCATTATTGACACATGTATTTTTGAATCAATTCTTCACTTAAAAGTTGCTTTTATTACTGCTTCAATAGTTCCTATGTGGATCCATTTCATAGTAACTGCTATTTCTTCTCTAAGCCTACTTAATTCTTCAAGAATTTCTTCTTTAGGAATAAGCTGCATTTCCATCACATCACCAGTAAATTCCATGGGAATAGCAAACTCAACTGAACTTACTTTGTAGATTATGTGATGTTCCTCTGGTTTAGTCTTATCTGGTTGAGGACTTTACTGATCCCTCCAATCCTAAATCCATCATATGGACTGAGTTGAATCTTGACGCATGATTCTTTCCATGGTTTTGTTTGACACCGTCATTCTGGAGAAGAATCCTGACAGGCTTTCAGATGTTTGAAGCCTATCTCCCTCGTTGTATTTATTCTGACTCGATTGAAGATCCATCCGAATCCGTCTCTATCTTTCTTCATAGACGCTTTCGTCTGAAGGAAGATCCTCGAATTGGTATATTGGTATCAAATTCCCATAGTAGACTGCATCTAGGATGTCATTCGTGGCTTCAAATTTTCATAATTCACCACGTTTTTGCGGGCAATCTGGAGCTATATGACCACTTGCTCCACATGTCCAGCAGTTGCAGTCTTTGAAACTTTCATTGGCTCGGGTATGGGCCCGTTTGAAAGTTCTCCTCATAAGGGTTATTCCTTTGTCCAGATTTTGTATGTTCTGGCTTTCGATTTGGACCACCATGATCTCCGCCTGAAGGAGGTTCTTCTGGAACTCCTAGAGTAGGAGTCACTACTTTGCTTCTTCCTCTTCCTTGGCTCACCTGATTCTCCTATAATAGTAGGAAAATCGTTATTATCATAATAAGAGGAGTTCGTTGAATCGTACCTCTCAGCTTTTTTCATATTTTTCTGGATGGATGATTGATAACACCAATCCTTCAACTTGTCTTTAAGGAAGGACATTCTCCTTGCTACTGAATCCATCTGTCCTTCAGGTACTTTGTATGACTGGATCAATATTTCCTTCTATGGACTACAGATTTTTGCAAAGAATATTTGGGCTGCCACTTCCACTGCTACTCCACTCTGGAAGAAATACTTGCGAAACCAATAGATATATTCATCTAACGCGCAAATACTTCTTAATTCAAGGCCAAAGAGGGTTTGTGCATATTCTCTAGCCTTTTTTGTTCTACTTCCTTCGAAGTATCCATCTCTGATGAAGTGTATCTTGATAAGCCTCCCTAGCCGATTTGCTATTGCACTCTTTGAATCTCCGGCAAGGATACTGGCTTTAGTATCAGCTGGGGTATTATCCCATCCGATTTTTACAGAACCCTCCAAGCTTAACTCCACTAATTTTATAAAGTTTTCTCTATCAAGTTCTAGAGTGGTTGTTGTTATCTTTATGGTTGCTACCCATTCATCTATCAGCTTCTCAATGTTTCGGAAGTCGATAACATCAAAGTTTAGTACGATACCATATGGATGCAAGGGCAGGAGAATGGTCCTTGCCCAAGGTGTATTCTCAGGTGCCCTCCTAGGATTTCTCTCTGGATTTTCTCTGAGTCCAGTTCCCACAAACGTCAGCGTCGAGTTGGTGTGGAAATCCTCACTTTCTCTCATTGGATGATCCTGTGGAGGCTCATTGGAACATGTGCTTCCCTTCGGCGGTGGTAGTACTGGAGTGACTTCATTGGTCTGAACATTGACTAATTCCACAATCCCAAGTTGGGAAAATGATTCAGCCAATTTCTGCAGATCTGATAGATCCGCTCTGGTTACCTCCATTATTTTATGGAGTTAAGGATCTCTCGGATCTGTTCATCTCGTATCTTTTGCTTTAGAATCTCCTTTGCCTTCCCCTTCTGATGTAGAAGAGGTACTGTCCCAAGGGCATCCCTGATCTTCTCTTATCTGGATATAGATGTTTCAGGGTTCTCCCGTTGGTTCCTTTTTAGATCTGCAATTTCTATCTTCAAATCCGTAAGATTCTGTTGTAGATCTGGAAGGATCTTAAGAATCTCGTCCATCGTACGGCGCAAAGAATCTACTTTCATAGGTATATTAGATAACCTATGTCCATAATCTTGAAACGTATTCTGAATTTTCCTCAGATCTTGAGAGATTTTCGCTGTATCCGCCTCGATTTCTTTCCAAGCAATTCCTCTAATCATAATTTTTAGATATGTATTGGTTCAAGCATTTACCCCTTCCATTCCTCCTGGCTGGAATTGTACCATGTACTTCGGTGGAAAGCAAACGCCTCACCGCTTTTCCTGGTAAATTTTGACGGACTTGGAAAGCCCTCATCTCCTCTTCAACCTCTTCTTTTGTAAGAAGTTATTTCTTTGTCTTTCCAGAATCTAGAAATATTCCCTGTTGTAATTGTAACTCGAACTTTTGTTTGGTTCCATTTTCTCTTGAAGAGTCTCCTCCGTTCGTAGGAAGTAATAGTTATATGCAATATAATAATATATTTCTTCAATAAACTTAGGCTCTGATACCATTCTGAACGAGCATGGGTGAAAAAATTGCAAAAAATGCAAGAATACTGAAAATGGACTAAAATCCGTGCTTTAAACTAGTAAAGGGATAAAATCGTTCGAAAATTTGCTTAGACCTTGTCAGATCTGGTCGGAGGACTGAAATTGAGCGATTTTGGGAAGTTACAGGACTAAATGGGATCGCTAAAAGTTAAGGGACTAAAATGGGAAATGGCCATAGTTATAGGATGAATTTTGCCTTTAACCCCATCTAAAAATATAAATATTAATAATTATTATGGGGTTTTTAGTGGACTTTTTAAAATACGGGGAGCTTTATGCATTTTGGCCGAGTTTCTATTCATGCCCAACAATCCTAACTCGATCAAGCTAATCAAGCTTTCATGTGTTTGACTTGCCATGACAACCAAGTTAAACATCGTGAACCTAGTAATGATGGAGTTGGTGGATGTCGAGAATGAGGCCCCCTTGGGTCTTATTCTCAGCCACATTCATTTTCCAAGGAGTAACCTCTATTTCCTTCTTGGTTTGGGCTCCTGTTCTCATGGATCAAACTTTTCTAGGCTCAATAATCAAATAATATCATCAATTAAAAGTCTAATAAGTAGTCCATGGAACTAGAGATTTTGAATTTAGCGTGAACATTTAGGTTTCCGAGTATTATATAGGTATGTTCCTTCAGTCAGTTGTCTATACAATGACTCTTTGCAATCCAATTTAGTCCTCTTGACAACTTTTCTCAACCACTCACTAAAGATGCATAGATGTCTTACTTCTGTTGTCGATTAAACACGACACTTATATAATGAATGCAACACTTAGTACAAGTATTAATAGAGGGCACCCCTATCAACTGCTGATAACACATATATGCCAAATTTCTCAGTCAGAAGTGCCAACATGCAGGAAAGTTCAAAGGTAGTCATAAAAGAGGGTGGACAAAATATTTGGATCTTTCTAAGTGACCTTCTCAACACTGTACATGAACCTATTTTTGAATGCTTCATAGCCCAAGTAAATTGAAATAGTTTTAAGATATGTAGCATTTTTACCTTTATGAGAAAAAAACATTGGAGTATTGTTGTTGGACCTTTTGGATTGGAATTTTGTTGTTAAACCTGTTGAATTGTAGTTTCGTATGTGATTTGACAATGCAATGCTACATATATCAAATGCAGAACCCTTTTTTGGAGTATTTTTATGATTTTTTTTTATTTTGCAGATGTTCATAACCTATTTTAGTTAAGTTTTTCTAGTGCCTTTACATTATCAATTTGTAAATTTAAGACTACAAAATCAATGTAGACTACAAAATCAATGTGTGAAACAAAAAACTAGATAATCCCAAAATCAACAATATGCTACAAACTTCAGAGTTCATTAAATTAGTATATAAATACATGTTTTCACTTCAATACATCAATTGACAAATTCTTTCAACCTTACAAGTCGGAGGTGCCAAACAACATTCTCGAGCCTACATTTTCAGTTTGTTCCTTGCACATCCAATAACAAATTCCCAAAAAAAAAAAAAAAAAGAAAGGCTCTCGACAAAATCTTGCTCCTCCACTTTAATTTTTGTACCTCTGTTTCCATGCCATTCATTCTTCTCAATAGACCAGGTATTATCACCTTTTATAGTACGAAACATTGGAGGATCCTCCACTAAAGAAAATGACATCCACCTCTCTGGTGGTTCAAGATAATTTCCACATAAAAAAAAATCATTAACCCGTGTATTCAGGATAAATTACAAAAATACATTAATGAATAAGCTACAACTTTACAATCAGGGGAGGGGTCAAGCCCTATCGAGCCCATGCGGCTGATATGGCTTTGCCTTGGGCCAACTTTTGGGCTAAATGTCCATTAATTATTTAATATGCAGATATGCAAAGTGGGCTTATTTGAAAAAGCTAATTCCTTGAACTCTTTTTTTTTAGCCCATCAACTCTTGTAGGCTTTTAGCCCATTAATTATAGGAGCCATAAAAAAACGTTAAGTAAAATCGACTGCTATACAACCATGAAAATGAGAAAAATCAAACTACAAATGTTGTAGCCCAAGTTCATGTGTGTACAAAGCCAATCTAGTTTAAGTCCTTTTTGTATTATGCATAGTTAAAAGAAAATATAAATTGTCATCTTCCTCATCAAGCCATCAAGTGAGTGGCTACACTACAAGAAAATCATGATTTTTTTTTATCTCGTGATTTTTCACATCAGGTTATCATTTTTTTCAAAATTTCTATTGCTTTTATTTTATATTATTTTATGCAAATCTCTCATAACAAATAATCAAGTTTAGATATAAAAAAGTTATTTATGCATTTATGATTATAATTTATATAAATATAGTTTTTGATATTTCACGAATTAGATAAATTTGTTATTAAGAGACCGCGAAATTTAGTGGGATCCTTTGTTACATAGCTTGTAGAAGCAACACCGAATGTGGAAACAAAAATATATATTTCTAGTTCTTTTAAAAGTACTATTACACAAAAAAGAAGTCATGATGATTTTAGTTCAAATAATATTGGTCTTTATCCTTGTCTTAAAAAACCAATCGATGCGATTGATGTTTTCCAATTAGAGATAAGGTTAGAAGAGAGTATTTTCTAAAAGGTGCTTGTCAACTAATTGGAAAAAGTTTTCCTAAAAAAAATATGAAAATGAATAGAGGGGATCTAGAGTTGCGTGGTTCAAAAATAATAATTGGTTGGAGTATAGTGTAGCAAAAGATGCAACGTTTTTTTATATTGCTATCTCTTTAAAAATCAGGAAAAAGTGAAAAACATGGGGCGATGCTTTTTTAAAGATTGAATTTAGCCATTGGAAGAGGGCAATCGATGCCTTTAAAGAACATGTTCGTGGGGTTGGTAGTGCTCATAATTATACATGACGATAAGTAGAGAATTTTGTGAGCCAAAGCCAAAGTGTATCTTATGTATTTTCATCTCATGAACGAAAAATGGAGGAAGTTTATCGAACTCAAGTTATAGTTGTTTTTACATGTTGTGAGACTTTTATGAATGCAAAATCTTGCTTTTCGTGGCCATGATGAGTCAGTCGCTTCCAGAAATAGAAAAAAGTTTTTGGAGATACTTAATTGGTACATGAAGAGGGTTGATAGTGCTGTGAGTGTGCTTAATGAAAATACACCCGAAAATAATCAAATGACTTCTTCACATATACAAAAGATTGGTGAGAGCTTGTGTAGCAGACACAACATTAGATATTATTAGTGAGATTGAAGATAATTATTTTTCTCTTCTTGTTGATGAGTCCCATGATAAATCAATAAAGAAGTAGATGGTTGTGATTGTGAGGTTTGTGAATAAAAAGAGACAAGTTATTGAAAGATTTCTTGGTGTTGAACATATTACCGATACTTTAGCTCCTTTGCTAAAAGTAGCTCCACATGGTATATTTGCTCATGGTTTATATATTTCTAGATTAAGAAGGCAAGAATATGATGGAGCATCAAATATGAGACGTCAATTTCATGGTTTGAAAATACTAATTTGGAAGAAAATCCATTAGTGTTTACAGCCATTCCTTTGACCACCAGTTGCAATTTGTGGTTGTTTTTGTTGCAAAAAATATTTGATTATTTGTGACTTTTTCAATTATATTAGTATGATTGTGAATCTTGTGGGTGCTCCATGTAGAAGAAGAGATGCATTGCTTCAAAATCATCATGAGAAATTTTAGAGAAATTAGAAAAGAGTGAGATTTTTTCAAGAAGAGGCAAACATAAAGAGAACACTCCTACTAGACCTGCTGATACATGTTGGGTTTCTCATCATATAACTCTAGTTCATCTCCTTAGTATATGGGATTCAGTGTTAGAGATATTGCAATATGTGTTGATGATGGAAATATTGTGGAACAGAGAAGAACCGAATTGGGCTTGATTGAGGAAATGAAAAGTTTTGAATTTGTTTTTATCTTGCATTTGATGATAAGAGTGTCACAAATGACAAATGAATTATCTAATGCGCTGCACCAAAAAGATCAAAATATTGTTAATGCAATGGGATTGATTGTCACCGTCAAAGACCGCCTACAACACTTGAGAGATAATGGATGGAATGCATTCTTGAAAGAAGTCGAGACGTTTTGTGGGAAAAAGTCTATTCTAGTTTCAAGAATGGAGGATACTATGCCTATCCGAGGTCGTTCAAGGCGCGAGGGCAAAGACTAACTTTTTATTACTTTTATCATGCTGAGATTTTTCTTACCATTATTGATTTAATTGTTGGTGAAATCAACAATCGATTTAGTGAGGCATCTATAGAATTACTTAGGTGCATGTCATGTCTTAACTCGAGAAACTCCTTTGTCAAATTTGACCATGACATGCTCATTCATCTCGTTGAGATTTATTCTAATGATTTCTTGTGATATTGTTTTATTGAAAGATCAACTCGAGTGGAACACATATTAATACTCTTCAAAATTATAATCAATTACACAAACACTTTATTCCTTGTAAAATTATGAACAAGCCACTTGAAGGGGTGTTATTACTTGAAATCTGAGGAGGTCTTAGTGTAAGTTTTTGTCACCCACTATTCAGTAACAAAAACATACACTATGTATAATTTGGATCAATTCAGATGGATTAGAAGGTATACTATTTTAGTTTCTTGAAATTCCTCACATTTAGGGTTTGTTTGGTTCAATGAGAGAAAAAGAAAGTGAAATGGGGAGAAGAAAGAATAATAATTTTTCTTTAAATTATTTGGTATGGTTAGAAGGGAAGTAAATTTCAAATACCTCCTCTTGTTTAGTACGAGAAAATAGATTAAGAATGAAAGACTAATTTTTAAAATTTTACTAATTATACTAAATAATTTTAAGTGACTAAAAATATAAAAACTTATCAATTAAAATTTTCATCAAACAAGAACAAAAATATTCATTATATGATTATCTTTTCTAAAAAATGATATAGGTATAGCTAAAAAAAGGAAAAAAGAAATGGAGGAAAATAAAAATAATATATACATTTTTTGGCTTTAATTGAGACGAAAATAAAATTAGCCTATGGAAAAGTTTCATATACGTCCAGTTTTACTTTTTCTTCATCTATTCTTTCTAACCAAACATCAAATATTTTCTTATACAACTCTTTTTACTTTTTTTTTCTTATATACCTATTTATCGCTCCAACCAAACAAGTTCTTAATAAATAGTGTACAGTTGTTTGTAGCGGGTGATGTATATCATTTTATAATTAATTAAAATTAATTAACTTACTGGTTATATGGATCATACATATCAAACGAATCAGATTCGTGTATCTTTGTCTGCGACAAAAAATCTTGGATTTTTAAAAAGTATTAACAATTAAATAAAAAATTATGTAATATGAACATGAAAAGGAAATGATTCTTTGTATTAGCCGTCAGAGGTGAAGAATATCGTGATCCAAAAATCTGAGGTCGTGGTCAGCAATAATTGAGTTAAGCTATGCACCATGTCACCTGAAATTATTTATTTACATAAACAATTTACGGGAAAATGTCATATTCCATCTCCATTATATACAAATGATTTTGTTGCCATTTAATTTGATTTGTTTGTAATCTCCCTGAAAATCACATTTGAATCATCATGATAACTTATCTATACTTTATGGGATTCAACAATTTATTCATGTAATTTTGTAAATGAGTAAATTATATTTTTATAAAAATAAAATAGCAATCTCTCACCCTATATTTTTAACATAAACGGAACGTCCGTTGCAACATTTTATTGTTGTTTTGTCACAAAATTTGCCACGGAAAACTCAATCTTTTGAAATTATGTTGCAAAGTAGTGGCAAAGTTCGTGACAAATTTGCCACGGAAATTTTTGCTGCAAAAAATCCGTTGTCATAGCATTGTTTTTTTTGTAGTAGTTGTTAACCTCTATTGTCAAATTGATATTATAGGATGAACAATGCAGTGAAATTGCATAAATTCTTTTGAAAAAAATATACTATCGTGATATTTGAATGTCCTAAGACGTCACCATCATTCAATTAGGTTGTGTTTACTTGCTATGATTATGTTGTATAAGTGAAATAATACAACCTAATCAAGCGTTTACTTCAATTGATGGGGGCCCGAGTTTTGCCCCCCTAGCCCGATCGATTTCTCTGTAGCACAAGAATAACTCATCCTTCATTTTTTGTTGAGATGACTTATCACCCATTTAGTAGCTATGCGAAAAGTCAACATTGCCCCTTATTTTAAACTTAAATTTACATTTTAACCTCGTATCATTCATTACACTCATGACTAGGAATGAAAGTGTAGTTGGGCATATTACACTTCCTACCGACATCGAAGAAGAAGAATTGGTGACTCAGGTGAGTGTTCTGTCCAAACTCCACATTTTGTTATGAAATGGTGTTTTTTCTTAAATAATTGTTGCAACACCCACAAAACCCAATTAGCTGCAAATCGAAGCAAAAATCCTGATCTGCGAGTTGTTTGTTCGGATTTGGTTTTGATTTTGATTCGGTTTTGTCATTGTGCAGAAATCTGGAGGGAGGAGTCGACGCTGGCAACAAATTAAGCTGAAAGGTTGGTTTGCTCGTTTGTAGTTCATGGGCAAGTTTATTTAATTTTTTTCTTTATTTTTAACAGATTATTTTGGTGCTTATGCAAAATTGCTAATATTTAATACAAATGTATATTATTATGTTTGATGGCATAATATAATGTTTTGTGTTATCTAGGGATTATTGTTTTATATATTACAATATATTTTTTTATATCCAGTTTGTCCCATCTTGAATACTATTTTTATTTTTGTATTTTATTTACGCAACTTGGGTTTTTTTTTTCTAAAATTGTACATTCACAATTGAATTGCTTATCTTGTGTAAATAATATGTTTTGTCTTAGGATGCGATTCGAAGAGAAATTAGAGATTTATGTTGCCATTCAAGACTTTTTGGTTGATGCATTCTGGATGTTAATTTTATTTTATCGATTATATCAATTTCGGAGGTCACAGTTAGAATGTTCATGAGCACAGAGAACCTTAACATATAGCCTTCAAGACAAAGTACCTACACAAATTCATCTTATGCGGAGGTTTGTTGAATTTAGTGACATCGCCTGCATTGAAAACTTAAGACTGAGTAGGAATGCATTTGGGAAGTTGTGCCTTATATTGCAAAACGAAGGAGGATTGCAAGATTCAGAACACATACCACTATCTTCACAAGTAACCATGTTTCTAAGCATTCTAGGACATCATAAGAAAAATCGTACTGTGAAATATGACTTAATATGCTCCGGACGAACAGTTAGTAAGCACTTTCATTGTGTGTTTAACGATAATTTGAGACTCCTCCCTTTGTTGCTTGCCAATCCTACCCCGATGCCACCCAAACAGTTGTTCGAGGTGTTTTTAATTTATTTTACTCTTCTTTTCACATTTTTTACAAAATGCATATTGGTGATCTGTAAAAATTCCAATTTCTCTTATTAAGAACATGCAGGGTTCTTTAGGACCTTTGGATGGAACGTACATTGATGTTCATGTTAAAGCAGAAGACAGAGCTAGGTAGAGGACATGTAAAGGCTCTATCGCTGTGAATTTTCTTGTGTGTGTGTGATAGAGATATGCGTGTTATATAGGTTCTAGTAGGATGGGATGGTAGTGCTGTTGATAGTAGAGTACTTCGAAATGCAATTACCCGTTCCACAGGCCTTAAAATACCTAGAGGTATGAATCTTTCGCAGTTGTAACTGTCTAGCAGTTACATAATTCGATGATGAGTAACACTAGCGTTATTATTGATTGCGTTTGTAGGGAATTATTATTTGGTTGACGGAGGATACAACAACGGTGAAGGGTTTTTGTCACCATACCGAGGGTTCGTTATCATCTCAAAGAATGGGAGTCAAGAAACAACATGCCACAAAATCATCAAAAGTTTTTCAATATGAAGCCTGCATCCGCTCGTAACGTGATCGAACGTACATGCGGTCTACTGAAAGCTCGTTGGACAATACTAAGATCCCCTTCATTCTATGACATCGATGACCAAAATCGCATAATTATAGCTTGTTGTCTCTTACACAATTTCATATGTCAAGAGATGTCTGTTGATCCGTTAGAAACAGAAATGAATGAGTCTATCTCTCTCGATGACGTCTAAAATACCGAATGCATAGGCACTGTGGAGACAAACTCAGTTTGGAATTCGTGGAGGGATGAAATTGCTAAGTCAATACAATGAGTGGTGTGGACACTCATGATTTCTGTTACTGCTTTTTTGTTGCATGATTGAAACTTAAGCGGATTTGTCATTTATCGCTTTTATGTTGTGAAAACATTGTGTGATGGAACTTGAATGCTTTTATAATAAAGTTTTAATAAGTATGTTTTCTTGATTTATGAATAATGATTTAATTTTTTGTGTATGCACTTTAGACTATATAATCGTATATAGTTTAATGTGATTGTGTGTTCTCCGTGCTTTGTTAGTTACTCATGGATGATGATGCGAGCAAAAGAGTTTGTAGAAGAGGGGTTAGATGGGATGAAAAATTATCACGCCATGTGTGGTCCACTGTGGAGGAAGAAGCGTTGCTAGAGTGTGCGTACGGGTGGAGTCTGACAATGGCTTCGGATTTATATTGGTGTTTTGAACATTTTCTTGAATATTTTGTCCGATATAGCCAGAAAGGGGCCACATAAAGAGACTACTGAGTGAGTATTGGAAGCTATGAATATAAACAAATGATGTCCGAATGGTTAAGACCACTGCCTATATGAACCCATGGAGAAAGTGTTTTACCAATCCAGTAATTGCTCGAAAACGTGTGATATGAACCACGCATCCTAGATGGGTATCCAATGATATTAGATAATACCAATTTATAATTAAGATTTTTGCCAGACGAAACGCTATTCATATACAGAGCGGATTGATTCTTTTCCAAAGGAAAAATATGCGGAATAGACTTTCAAAATCTGCCCGATATGCCCAAATGGACGGTGTTTGGAAAAGAATAGAGCAATAGTCCACGTGGCTTTGATCCTATCCTTTCATCAGATAATCCTAGCAACACGGCAACAACTCGGCCTGAAATTGCTTTTCCCATTTGAATTACTGGTAACATGGAAATGTTCCTACACCTGATCTGAGTTATGTTAGAGAAGACTCGTTTATGGAAATGATCTAAGCAGAACTCGACTGTGAAACGAGCTGAACAGAGCGAAGTTAGTTTCACGAAAGCGGAAATGGTTGCTATGATTGACGATAAATTTTACGAAATTTGAGGCATTTGTTAATGTTACTGATCGTAGATTAGGTGACACTGACATTTTTTGTTTTGGCATAAGAGGCTGAATATCACAGGCTCATAGGATAAGGCGTGGAGTGTTGTCGTGAATCGATTCCTGATTTTCGATTGAGAGAAATGAAACTGTTTCGAAAAAACTAGTAGACTAGTAAACTTATTCGAACTAACGATGGTATAGGAATGGACAGGTTGGAAACATTTGTAAGGAAATAGTAGCGTTAAGGTGTTAAGAATGTAGTAGATGTTTTAAGTGTAATGATTGTTAAGCAATCTTTTTTAGATGTAGCAAGTATTTAGGTCCGTTTGACATGTGATCATGTGACGTGCCACATTGGAGACATTAAGCTGTTTGTAACTAAACTTCATTTGAACGCATTTAAGAGGAATTAGTACTTGTTTGGCCATCGGATCATTAATCAATCTAAAAATTATATCTTCTATGAATTGGCAGCATTACTTTTTGGCATAGAGGCTGAAGAATCACAGGCTCATAAGTAAGCGTGGAGTGTCGTTGAATCGATTCCTGATTTGACGATTGAAGAGAAATGCACTGTTTCGAAAAAACTAGTAAACAACAAAGTAGATCCGAACTTATTTATGGCTATATCAACGGCTGGTAAGGAAACATTTGTCAAAATAGTAGCGTTGGGTAAGGTGTAGAATGTAGTAGATGTTGTTAAGCCATCTTTTTTTAAAACATGTAAACATGACTTATCTAGCAGTCCGTTGGCCTAATTTGACATGTGATTATACGTGACTGCATTATACCATTTTGAGGAATTAAGTGTTTGTAACACTAATGTTTTTGTGACGCTTTAGTACGAACATTTTGCCATCGCATTAGATCATTATAATCTAAAAATTATATTTCTATGAATTGCAGCTTTCATTACCAGTTTTCGTCTATGTTACATTACAAATTTACAATATAACATCTTTTATTACCAGTTTTTTGTGAATTGCAGCTTTTATTACCAGCTTTCATTACAAGTTTTGTTATCATCTCGGCATATATAACTATATTTTGGGATGAATTATATTATAACGGCAAATGTATTTAACATTACGAACATTCAGAAAATGATACATGACCAAACCAACATAAATGGTAATTAACCTAAACCACAAGCAGTAAACAAAGGCAACATACCAAATACAAAATAGGCCTAACTTAAAACATAAACATCCCATACACTTGTCCGAATCTGAAGAGATTTCCACAATAGCGTCAACATCAATTACATCTTCCACAGCAATAGGTTCATGCGTATTGGATGATCCTGCTTCATCCATCAAAGTGAATTCGCCTGGAAGACTTTGGCGCATGAAGATGAACTTCAGTGGAGCTCAGTTTGGATCACCAACTTGTTCGTACGCCTTTGCCAAAGGATACAACTTCGTATAAATAAAAAAACGTGTTATGGGGAACTTGTATATGCTTTAATTGAAAGGGGTGGTTTACAGTTTATACCTAAATGATTTCCTCCCGAAATGAGGATGGAGAATGCATCGTATTATCACACCGAGACAAAAAGACTTCCAACCTTGCGATGAGGAACTTGAGAGTCTCATAGCGCTTCCTATGCATCTTGAGCATTGCACGGTTCTGATCGGTTGTGAAAGCCTCTTTCAGTACCAAATTTACCACCTCAGTTGCATGTGCTAATGCTTCCTTGTTTACACCACCATCTTCATGAGTTTTTCCTTCGGCAACAACATTCGAAAGAGCATTGATAAAACACTGATCATGCGCGGCTGTCCAAGTAGGAGATACAATAATTTCTGTTGACGCGGAGGAGTGGGTACTGGTTGTGGAGAATAATTCGCAGTTGCATTGGAGATTTTGTTGTGAGCGGTTGAAGGGTGTGCCTTCATCATGTTTACATAAAAGAAGGGGAACTATGGGGAATGAAGAGGACCGTATACTACAATTTGAGTTGTGTCTGGGGTGAAGTATATGTAAGTACGAATATGGAGGGAGGGGGGATGCATTGTTGAATAGATATTGAAAAGACAAAATCTGAAGTACCAATGAGGATTGGAATATTTACACAATCTTTATGGCAGAAATGAAGGGAATCTAAGCAACCTTTCTCATTCCCAATGCATAGAGGGAATAATGGAATCTGAAAAATGATGTGAGAATATGGAAAGACTGTCATTTGGTTCAAATAATGACCAAAGACAAAGAATTGCAACCGTTTAATTACATACACTGCAAATATAATAATTAATGAGACAAAATTAAAAAAAGGTGATACAAAGACAGATTAAGATGGCCTTACAAATAACGCCAATCGCAAACTATCGTGTCTAAATTATAACCACTCACATTATATAATTAAACCAATTGCAACACAAGTACATTATAAAATAAAAAACAACTAGCATTCAAACTGCCAGTAGCACATACATTGTTCTCAATAGAATAATAGTAATAATAAGACAAGCACAAACAAACATATTATCAAGTACCACATCGAATGATATTATATTACTTAAACATAATTTCTTAAATTGAATTATCGCCACAGGACTTATGACATCTTGGTTAGCATTTTTTGTACTTGCATTACCTACATTGTCCTCATCCTCATCAGTTACCTCCACGGGAGTTGGATCTTGGTAGATTATCTTTAGTTGTTCCCAAGCAGGATCCGGTAGATTGATGTATGCCTTCAGAGCAACCTTTCTCTATTACAACGAAATAAAGTATATTCAGGTTACATACTAATTCAGTTAATAATTAAAATATTCCAAAACATAAGTTTACCTCACAAGCGTAATCTCAAATAAGCGTAATCCCATATCTCTAGTCCAGTTGGTATTATAGAAACGCCTTTGCTGGATTGTTGCTACATCAGGGGTCATTTTCTTTTTGAAATAAAATCTTAAAGGGAGTGCTAGATTTTACCCTGTTAAATAGACCTATTTTGCCAATAATCATCAACTCAAAAAAATCACAAAAAAGAATCAAATCTTGAAAAGCAAGAATAAAATCCACAAAGGCTGCTATGTTCACATGGGAGACAGTCACGGGAATGTACAGTCCAACATGGCAGTTGGACAAAGCAATGTAGAAGACCACATACACATGATAATTTGCATGCAGGATACCAAAAAATACGTGCTAAACAACAATGCATAAATTCAAGTCCCCTCTTACATTACTGGATACAAATTGTCACCACATCTACATCACTAAACTATACATTTCAAATTTTTTTGGGTTGTGCCGATTTAAAATAATAAACAACATAACTAACATTACAATTATAAGTAAAAGCATATGCTTGGCAACATACTCCTTGTGTAACTCGACAGGTAGCAATGGAACTTCCTCAATTTTCTTCTCGTAGACATTAAGCTTCTTTAGTAATTCCAGAATCACAACACAACTTCGGGCACACATTGGAGGATCCTCCATTCAAAAGCTCCACAATATGTACCTTACGTTGTTCAAATGTAGAATTGATAAGTGCTACCAAATAAATTATAACTATGAAGCTGATAAAACATAATATTGAAAATGAACCACGGAACCTCCGTTCAAGATTTGATGTAGTCCACGATGTTTTTGTAACAAGATAATAACCGCATCGGCAGACAACACTAAACCCAATTCCAGATGATGAACTATATTGACGTGTGCCACCACCAAAGTTCTCCTCGTAAAATTACCGGAGGACCAACTGCGACTTGAACTCCCTTTATTTGAATCCATATTTAAAAGCTTCCAAAACAAAGAAATTGGCATAAAAAAATAACATCTTGTCATTCATATCCCAAATATACATACCCATAGCTACAACAAATTAATCAAAAAAAAAAATTCAGAATTGCTTTCATATTGGTTGCTTACATCACGGTATATAAATACGAATATATTTTAATGAATATTATAGACTACACATACTCATAACTACAACACATTCAAACACTCCAAGTTCTCTAAAAAAGAAAAAACAATCGGATTCGGTTCTTTTCTCAGTAATTTATCTATACAATTTACTCCACATAATTACATCATCCACATATTACAGTCAAGGCAAGGGTCACAGTTTTTGAACGGCCGATTTCTTGAACAAATATTAAACATTAACATACCCAAACATAAAACACAGTAAAATCAAAAATGAAAAAACTGATTGTGCGTTACAAGAGAGTTAAACAGAAATTGAAGCTATTGATTTTTAAGAAATAGAAGATTACTTGGAATTCTTTGAGCGGTAGCAATCGCAGCGTCGAGTTACTCTGCACTTCTAAGGCTCGTCCAGAATTGGCGAAATGGCTTTCGATGTGTACAAGGCAACAATATGGAAAAGAATATCTTTGGCCCACAAAGGGCATACTTGTCATTTGCACCCTTTTTACTTATAATCAACCAATGTAAACAAAGGATAACTTATATTCCAATATTTATTTTACACCATAGTAAACACCTAATAAACAACCCCAGATCTTTTCATTATTCATTTAATAAAAGATAGTCCTATTAAACATTTAATCGAATCCAGGAAGTAAACGGGGTTAATGGAGAAAGAATTCAGTTTGGGCCCAATTAATACTCGTGCCTAAAAGTAAATAATAAATAAATAAATAACATATTTGCATATATTCTCAATTTTTTTTTCTTCTATACTACAATAATTATAAGGGATAATTATACTCCCTTTCTTTGTGGTATAATTAGTAGACATCTTATAATTTAAAAAATTACATCTAACACCTTTAATGTTTGTTTCCAACTAACAAATAAGACGCTCCATTAATTAAAATTTATCGAATGTGTTGATATTAACAAAAAATTAAAAAAAATCTATATTTACTTTAAATTGACTTATTACTGATTTGTTCAATGTCAAATAAACATATTTATGATCAGTTTACCCTCATACGTCTTCACATGTTAATGCATGCGAGAATATATATCTTCATCATTATAGGCGTAGTTTAGTTGGAAAAAAATTATTTGACCTGCAGTAAGTTAGTGATAAGTCAATGGAGGGTAAATATCAATTTTCATTCAGTGTTTATGTTAATATAAGCAAATTTGATAAATTTTGACAAACCAAAAAAAGGGACTTATTTATTAAATCGAAACAAATCTTAAAGGTATTTAATGTAATATTAAATCATAAGAGGTCTATATGTATTACCCAAAATTTCAAGAGAGGAAAGTATAAATACCTAACTATAATCCTATTTTAAAATGTATGCCACTATTACATATTGCAGCTCTCATTTTCTGATCTATGGTTCCTATGACAAGACACATCAAAAGGATATAAGCAGACCATAAATACACAAAAAAAATCGCCCTTGAAAAACAATAAAATTTATAGCTAAAGAAGAGAATTATGAAAGATATAAATTAATCATGACTTCACAATGGCCATTAATCGTTGTTTCCGTAAGTGTAGCCAAAATATTAGCTACGATCAAAACTATGGAAAATGTTTTGATTATGGCTAAAAACTATGGCCAATATTAATTAATCATGATAAAAATTTAAGTTTTTTTTTTTTATTTTGTTTAACTGTAGTGTTGATTTACCACAATTTATAGTATAACAAATACTTAATTTGTTTGTAGTGAGTTGTCAAAAAATACTAATAATTTTTTATATATAAAATTCTATTATTTATAATTTAATAAATAAATAAATATGATAATTTGACATGTCTAGCAAAAATAATTTTTCATATCATGAGCAAAGTCCATGTATAAATTTATTGAATTTGTACAAATTTATCATAACAAATTATTTGTACCAATTCGCATCAGAAGCAATTGCTTCACATGTGCATAATAAATTAAAAACCTTCAAATGGTTGCATTTATATATTCAATGTTTTTACTTTAGATTCATATTATCATATTATTGGATGTGGGGCCACATAATGGCACATTGAAATTACATATATGCCCTCGAATTTCTAAACCTTCAAACCAGCTCAAGTATTAGTGGACTATAATCGAGTCGGTGTTGCTCCAATCTATTAATCGTTATAGGACACACCATTAGATTCTCAGCTTAAACACTTTTGGAGCCTTCCAGAAATAAATAAAACCTTAAATAATACTTACTTAAATTCGACACGTAACACGCGCGCGGGGCGCGCGCACACACACACACACATATATATATATATATATTTAATTATATTTTGTCATTTGAATTATATATATTTATTTTTATATTTTGACATTCAAATTATTCTTTTATTTTAATTTATCATCTCAACTTTATAAAATTTTGCATTTACTATTAATAATTGTTTTTCCACCAATTGTTTTGCTAAAAAACATTACATGAAGTGCACATGTGATATTTAAATATTAAATGATGTGATATTTTTCACAAATGCACAACATATAATATTTTTTCTCTAGAAAAATCAAAATATTCATATATGGGAAAGTGCAAATTTCGCAAAATTGTGATGGTAAATTGACAAATAAATTTGGATGCTAAAATTTAAAGACGGGTATAATTCGAATGGCAAAATATAATTCATCTACATATATATATATATAATATATATATATATATATATAATATACGTATTTATTGCACCATTATTTTTTGGGTGAATAGCAATTTACCCCTGTGATATTGAAAATAGATAAATTACCCTCCTATGAAGAATAAATAACAATTTACCCCCTTGTATTTTTAAAAATGAAACAGTTTACCTCCCTGCTTAAGGAGGTAAATTGCTTTAATTTTAAAAATATGGGAAGGTAAATTGCTACATTTTGAAAATTACAGGGGATGAATTACTATTTTATTTTTTAAAAGGGGGTTGTTTGCCTATTTTACCTAACACAGATATCAACACTTCTTTTTCATCTCTTACTCAACGAAATGACGATATTGAAGAACGAGGTTCCTCCATGGACAGATGCTCCGCCAGTTTCTTTCCAAACCTTGTGAACAAGCCATCCATAATGAAACTTCCAAAGTGTATGGATAAGAGTGGTTCCGAGTAAGCCCGAACGGAGTTTGTCACCATTTCCACTACCTTGTATTTGTGGGGCCGATGGTTGTCAGAATTACTATGTTCGACGTCGTGTGAATTCCAAGGTAGTAGAAAATGGTCGAGTCTCTCCAAATTAAAGGAACCTTCGCTGCGAATTATGGCCTCCACTTCTTGTTTGCTTGGTGTGTAAAATGGCATGTTGAATGAGTGCAGATCAGCCTCCTTGATGGCCCCCTGAGTGATTTTATATACCATAGCTTTTGTTATTGGTATCTCAACTGTGCTGTATGATGGAAAGAAAGCGATAAAATTGTAGAGAAATTTGAAAAACTCATCTTTAAACAGTAAAGATTATTTGTATCGTCTTTAAAAGAAATTAATAATAATAAAAGATAACAACATTCAAACACGATTCAATCAAGTCTAAAGAATGGTCACAACTCTGGAAACGGTGACTCTGAAATACTCTATTATCCATTTTAAATAGGGTATTTTGCTAAATTTAGGAAAAATTGTAAATTCAATCCTATAAATATTGAGGATGGTATATATTCATAGTCCTATATAAATTTATTTTGACTATTCTGTCCCGCAAGTTTATAAATTTTGTATATTGAGAGCAAAAATAATTGGAATTTGCTAAAATATCTTAAAAAGTGCACCAGATTAAGTTGTCACATATATATTATATGGACTTTTCTGATCATTTTAGTAAATTCTGACCATTTTTTTATTAATATGTGAAAATTTTAAATTTAAAGGACAAAATTGTCTAAATTGCCAGGAAAAAAAAGTCAACTATTAAGTTGGGAAGAGAACAATATATCTGAAAAAGATAAGAGTTCTTTAAAATAGCTTTAAATAAAAGGGAGAAAATTCTAGATGATAGTTGAAACAACATTAATATTGGGTTGCACAAGTTGACGGGGCATCTTGCAACAATAAATGCCAGCATGCTCTTTGCAAATCACAATTATGAACAACTGAAGTTTGGGTGAATGGTGTAATCTTGCAAATAAATAAATGATCACAAAAATAAAGGGAGGTAAATTATTTTATTTTAAAAAATATAAAAAAATAAATTGCTTCATTTTAAAAAATATAAGGGGGTAAATTGCAGTATTTTGTCAAACACAGGAAGGTAAGTTGTTATTTTTCATTTCAGAGGGGTAATTTGCTCAATTACAATATCAGAAGGAGATTGCTAGCATTTTTCCCTTCACTGAACCATCGAGTTCACTTATGATCGATTGTTCTTGTGCAGGTATGAATTTTCCGGAAATGTATTCATCTCTTACTCAACATTAACATATATAAATCAATAATTCTTATTGTCGAATAAGCAGAGATGTATGTACCTCGACGATCATGTCAAGAAGTGTATCCCCAAGGATTTTGATATGTATACAATCATCTTTTGTATACGGATCCGCGACACTTCTGCCGATGAATGTTAAAACCATGCGGCCGCCAGGTACCATTTCTTCACCTCTTGAGCTGAGGAATGTGGAGAAATCTCGCTGGAATTGCCTCAAGTATGCTTCAAATACAGCCGGGGGACTTGCCGTTCCCATGTGTATGTTGTTTCTATTACTCTCCACTCCTTCGGGAACCTGTATATGAATAGCCATTCTTCAACAAGTCAGTTTTCCCATACGAATATGAATCCGATGAGGCCTGATCGGTTGATGCGCAAAAAGGCTATAAAAGTACGACCTGGGAGAGCCAATGCAGACTGTAGGAAGAATGAACAAGTGTAAGCTCTTGCTTGGAAACAGCCTGCAGTAGAAGGAGCCAGGCAGACCAGATACAAAGCACTGTGCAGTTGGATTAAGCTTCTGATGGAAAGCGGGCAGCATTTTGAACAGGTTGTTGAAGTCATTTCCGTGAAGGTCATTCAGAAACACCTCAAATTCTGGCGAATGGCTGCGGTAGTTGTTGTTGTGTCCGGACAGCTCTTGGATTTTGTGGATGATAAGAGACATTAGGAAAAGGCAGTTAGGGCCTGATGAACAGCCCAAGTCAGCCATCTTGAAGCATTCCGGGAAGACAATATCAGCCAACATATCTTTAAGGCTCTCATCCAAAATATGCCATGATTTTAACAACCCAATCTTCTGCAAGAATCACACACACACACACACACAACATGTGATTCAACTTTCATATAATTACATATACTCACAGAGAAGTGTGTGCCTGTGTGTGTGTGTGTGTGTGTGTGAGAGAGAGAGAGAGAGAGAGAGAACTTGAAAGCCAGAATTGGTGGCGTAGCTGGTATCACCATGTCCAGCATTCATATGGAAACTAACTTCATTCCCTGCCATTGTTCTTTGACTACTCGTTCTCCGACCCACTTCATATATATATATATATATACTAGCTGTGGTGGCATGCCGTTTCTACGTGTATATAATAAATAATTTTTATATTTTAGAATATATTATAAATAAAAATAAAATATATAAATCAATACATGACACTAAAAAATAAAATTAATTTATTAGTTAATGTATAATTTAGAAAGTGGAATGAGTTAGTTATGTTATTACCTGAAGGGCAATTTTGACTTTACAAAAAATTGGTACGGAGTGTCACTAACCGCCGCTTGTGAGTATGGAACCCCCTTTCTTTTTTATATTAGTATAGATATATGAATTTAAGTAAAGATTAAAATGTTAAATTCATTTTGCTCCCGTTACAAGGGTGGGGGCAAAAACACCCTTTCATTATTAAAATCATCAAATATCCCCATAACATTGATCATTGAACTTAAGTGGATGGAAATGTCGTTATGCCTTAATAATGAATAAATTCATGTTACGTTCGATTATATCAATCCTCTAAATTCACTCTAAATAAAAAACCTAAACCCGATAGAAGTCATAGAACGGTAACATCAAAGTGCCACACGAGACTCCTAAACGATTTTGAGATAGTGTGAAACCAATAGTCAATTTTGGGATGTGAGAATATGATCAGAAGGTATTATATTTGATGTCGATTAAATTTCCTAAGGTAATATTTTAAGTAGTAGGTATTGAACAATGCACATTAAAGACAACTCATAATTAAATTAAGACCAACTTGTTTTTACATTTACTTGTAAATAAGTTGGAACTTGGTCTGTTTATTGTATTTAATTTATTTGGAAATTTTCATAAATTAATGAGTAAAATTCTTTTTTCCCCCTAGGGCTCACCCTTCTTATTGCTGAGGTGAATTCTGGTGAAAAGAAAAAAATTAAAATCGCAAAAATTATAAAAATACAGGATCAAAATACTATTCTAAAAAATTAAAGGATAAAAACACAAAACTTAATTGTTCCATAAAAAACTAAGTAATTTGAGAATATTTTAGTAAATACGTAATTTTATCAATTAAAATTAGTTATCTTAAGTCCTTCGTACTTCATAAATAGTATAGATAATACTAAAGAACGAAATAGACTTAAATTTTTGTTTTAATTTTGATCTTTAACAATCAATATATATATATATATATATATATATATATATATAATATATATATATATACGCTAATCATAATAAAAATTCAGATAAATAATCAATAACTACTATTACAATAGACCAACTAAGCTAGGCCTCATTGGCCGAGTATATAAAATTCATTAAGCCCAATTTTTTTTTTTTTTTTTTTTTTGAGACTTGTAGCGATGAACTATTATTAATTAAAATATCACAATTATAATTAATCCTGTCAAATACAATAGCTAACAAAGATAATTACAACTCATCATTAATTGAAATAACTCAATTACAATTATTTCTATCAAATACAATACTTAACAAAGACAATTATAGTCATATATTGATCAATAATATCAAATAAATAAAATCTAAACGACACCTATTATGCAGTAGAATAACATCTGTTGCGTTCGAATCCATGACCTCTAAGAACATGGGGCCTCAGTTTCGTCAATTGAGCAAAGCCTCATTGCCTGCTAGGGTCAAATTAAACAGACACTAAATTTTATGTTAAAATATTTGAATAGAAAGTAAAGTTTGTTAGTTAGATGCTAGATTATAATTAGAGTTAATTACATTTTATCTTCCAAACTATGATCATTTTTATATTTTGTATCTAATTTTTTTTTATGTCAATTTACTATCTCAACTTTATAAAATTTTGCATTTTGCCATTTATAATTATTTTTCAATCAAGTTTTTTTTTATAGAAAAAAGCATCACATGCAATGCATATGTGATATTTAAAGGTTATGTGATGTTGTATTTTTTAAATATGCATAACAGAAAAATCAACATAAATTGTCATATATGGCAAACTACAAATTTTGCAAAGTTGATGGTAAGTTGATACAAAAAACTTTTCTGATGGCAAAGTGCATAAATGGGTATAGTTCAAATGACAAAATATAATTTACCCTTATAATTAATATGCATGACTTGATACGATTTTATAATCAATACTGTCAAATTGAAAAAAAGAACATTAAAATACTAAAAATAAGTTAATAGTTTTTTTTTTCTTGATTATGTAATTATTTTATAAATTTTATAAAATATTTTAAGAATTTTAAAATTCACCAAAATGCCTCTCTTAGTTTATGCTACAAATTTCACATACATTTTCCTTAGGAATAATTACATCGCCCTATCCTGAGATTTGATTTAGTTATATATAGGCCCCCTTTAATTTGAGAAGTTGCTAGTAGTACCTTTTGAGTTTATTTTTATCTAACAAATACCCCTCATTTAGTCAAATTTCAGAGAATTATTGATATTAGTAGAAAAGAAAAAATTGAATTAGATAAATATTATTACCCCGATTGACTTATTATTAGCTTATGACATGTTAAATAAATCCTTCTGACCAAACTACCCTTATACATCTTCATGATGATGCATGTGAGAGAGGTATATTTCATCCTTGTAAGGGTATTTTGATCAGAAAAAAATTCTTTGACCTGTAATAAGTTCATCGAGGGTAAATAAGAATTTTCATTCAATTTGTGTGTTAATATTAGCAAATTCGATAAATTTTGACTAATGGAGGGATATTTTTGTTTGATAAAAATAAATCTCAAGAGTATTAGATGTAATTTTTTAAATCATAAAAAAATATATGTGTAATTAGACCAAACTCTCGAGTAAGACAATGCAATTATCCCATTTCTTTAGAGTATGTTTGGTCGGGTTAAAAAGTTAGAGTATTAGAGAAGTGGAAGTAAAAAAAATCTATAAGAGATAATTTGGTGTTTGGTCATGGGGAAGAGATGGAGAAGAAGGAAAACACGATGTATATGGAACTTCTGCAGAGTCCAATTTTGTTTCTGTCCGAAATTGGGAGGAAAGTGAAAATATAAGGGCAAAAATATATAAAATATATATTTTATTTTTATTTACTCTCTTGTCCATATATATATATATATATATATATATATATATATATATATAATTTTTCTTCAATTCTTTTTTGCTTTCCACTTATAATAGCGTATATAATTGTTAGAGAAAAGATAATAAAATCGTCGAAAAACTATTGCATCGAAGTCAACTATAGTTTTTTTAATAAAAAATATCTTGTTCTTATTTGATAAATATTTTTTATTAATAAGATTTATAAATTTTCTATATACTAAAATTGTATTAATACAATATTGTTTATTTGTTTTTATTAATACAAAAAAAGGAAAATAACTATTTAACAAAATTACAAAAACTAATTTTTTCTTGTCAATCTATTTTTCTCATATCAAATAAGTGATAATATTTGAGATTTACTCGTATTCTAATTTTATCAAATAATTTGAGAAAAACTTTTATGTTCGACTTCTCTTCCCCCTTTCGCTTTCTCTCGTCCTTTCGCTTCTCTTTTTTTCTCATTTTAATCAAACAAATCTTTAACGAACAAATGAATAAAACGCACTCGCAATCTACTTGGCTTTTCATCCCATCATATCAATCTTGTACCTGTTTACATCATACATCAGTAACATCAAACTCACCCCATTGGTCCACTGCCCCCCGGCCCCAACCACCCCACCCCGTGTGTATATGTATGTATGTATATATTCTGTCTTCTTCTTACTGCTACATAATTGAGCTTTTTTCTTTTGCTACAGATAGATTATTATTATATATATATATTATATATATATATATATATATATATATATTTAAGTCATTATGATGGCATGTGCAATGAGGATTATATTTTATTAGTGAAATGTAGGACTTTAGAATCTTAATTATTCCACACTTTAGTTTCCTTTTGTTTGCTTTTCATTATGGGTTTCATATGGGGAAAATTAAAGCACAAAACAATTAATACTAAATTATCCGAGTTAATGTTTTAATAATAATAATAATAATAATAATAATAATAATAATATTAATAATGTATATATAGTGGACTCCTAAGTATGAAGTAATTGTGATATATTTACCACGTTCTTTAATTATGTATAGTATTTTAGCTTCACTTGTAAAAATATACACTACAAAAAAAAAAAAAAAAAAAAAAAAAAAAAAAAGCGAGATTTGGCACGGATCAAAACACCGTTTCACAGCCCGTTCCATATTAGAACGGTTATTAACACTCATGAGGAACGGAATATGATAGATGATGTCATGATTGTCCTTTTTATGTGTTGTTGTTTTGGGATAGCAAAAACCGTTCCCAGTGGTGTTACAAAATAACAATTACAGTCTCTGTTCTTACAACCGGTCCAAATTTGTAACAGTAAATAATTGGAACTCTGTCTGGAACACATTATTATATTTAGGGAAGGTCCTAAGTTGAGCGTTCCTATATGTGAGACAATTGATTTATTCTTTAATGAGGTACAATTTGAAACGGTTTGAGTACGCAGCTGGTTCAATATTACATCAATCTTTCCTAAGTATGAGTTTTACATAAAACCTGATGAGTTACAACGGCCGTGACTATAGTTCCAAGGTGGAATGGTTGCAGTGCATTTTTGAAATTATATTACTAAGCCCGCTCCAAAGACAGTACAATCGCTTTAACAGATAAAAAATCGTTCCTATTTGTATTCCTAAGACCGTTATAGAATATAAATTAATGGCTATTTTTTTACGGCTATTTATATGTTCCAGTAATCGTACCAAAGACCATTCCAAATTTTCTTTATATATATATATATATATATATATATATATATATGTTCCTCTCTTTTCATTTAATCTCACTATCTTCTTTCATTCTTATATTCTCTCTATTTTCTCAATCTCTCTCGAATTTTCTTGATCTCTCACTATCCCACTAATATTTTATACTCTCGTTCTTCAATCTCTCTCGAATTTTTGTTGATATTTGAAATTATTTTGATTAGGTAACAACTTTAACCCTTTATTTGTTAATTAATAATATGTGTTGTACTTTTGTAAATTAAATTTAATAGTATAATAATATATATATATATAATATGTGTGTGTGTGTGTGTGTGTATGTAGGATTCATCATGTTAAGACAGTTGAGGAGATGGATATATGAGAAGAACGTGCCGAGGAGGGCGGGTCTTACTCCGGAGTTTGAGGATAGTGTTACTACATTTATAGAATGGACAAGTCTCAACATGCATATATAGACGACGAGAAAATTAAGTGTCCTTGTCGGAAGTGCAAAAATAAAGTTTTTAAAATCCTGGACAAGGTAAATTTTGACTTGTATATGAAATATTTTATTCTGGAGTATTATAATTAAACTTTACATGGCGAGGAGAGGGTGTAGGAGTACTTTGGGGCCGTCACCGCAGCCCCTTTGCAGGAGGAGCATACTCCCACAGCTCATGAGGAGGAGGATACCAGTATGCACGTGGGTGATGCGGCGCAGAGGATGGTTTTCGATGCCGCCGGGCCAGCTTTATGATCTTCTAATTAAAACCAAGATGGTGCGCCTGATGATGGTATGTGGTCATGTCCAACTGAAGCCGGGCCTAATTCATATTACGGTGGGGGCCTTTATGATTATGTGTATGGAGTGGCAGATCGATTCCACGATGTAGTGCATGCTGCCTAGCAGCCATTGTGGAACGGTTGCACCCAATCTCAATTGGTATCTGTTGCTGAATTGGTGAATATAAAGGCTGAGAGCCATATTTCTAAGCAAATATATGATCGAATATCTCAATGGACTGATCATATATTGTCCCACGACCACACCCTGCCCTTAGATTACTATAGTACGAAGAAGTTGATGAAAGATTTGGATTTACTTATTAGAAAGATTGATGCGTATAAGAATGGTTGCATGTTGTATTGGAATGATGACATTATCTGGACTACTGCAAGTTTTGTGAAGAATCTAGGTACAAGCCGACTAGAGAGCGAAATTCTAACTGCAAGAAGACCCCGTGTGTTATTCTTAAGTACATACCGCTTACCCATCATCTACAGATGTTGCATGCTTCTGAAGCGACTACCGAGCAAATGATGTAGCATGTCGACCATCTAACGGAGGAGGGATACATGTGTCATCCATCTAATGCAGAGGCATAGAGGCATTTTGATCGGACATATCTTGGTTTTGTAGTGGAGCCTCATAATGTTAAACTGGTTTGTCACAGATGGGTTCGCACCGCACAGGTAATACGGTTGTACGTATTCATGTTGGCCTATTATACATACACCGTACAATCTCCCATCGAGATTGTGCATGAGTTTTGAGTATATATTCATGATGATGGTGATCCCTAGTCCTTCTAATCCAAAACATTTCATCGATATTTACCTGGATTCGCTGATCAAGGAGTTGCAGGATTTATGGCATGTGGGTGTACTGACGCGTGATAATGCAGAGAACGAGACATTCACGATCCACGCCGCGTTTATGTGGACCTTGGACGACCTACCCACCTATAAGATGGCGTTTGGATGGAGTTCAATTGATGCTACGGGGTGTCGAGTTTGTATGGAAGACACACGTGCATTCTATTTGTAGAATGGTAGGCGCGTGCTACTTTGACTGCCATAGACAATTCCTCCCCCAGCACCATTCGTACCGTAGGAACAAAAAACATTCACTAAAAACCCAGTAGAAAGGAAGGTTGCACGTCCAAGATTGACAGGAGAACAGATCCGCGATTGGGTTGAAAACTTTAGTCCTGCAGTTGAAGTACTGTTGTCAGTCCCACACGACTACGATATCGAGTATAAGTGGACAAAGAAAATGATCTCTTGGGAGCTCGAGTACTGGGGGACGCATCTGATCCGACACAATCTTGATGTCATGCACATTGAGAAGAATGTGTTCGGCAATATATTCAGTACCATAATGGACACAAAAGAAAAAAACAAAGGACAATGTAAATGCACATAAAGACCTAAAGATCATATGTAATTAACTGGAGCTTGAGGTGGACGAAAAGAGGTTGAACGTGATGCCTAAAATCGTATATATCCTGACTAAGAAGCAGAAGAGGAGAATATGTGAATGGATTTGTCATCTTAAGTTTTCTAATTGTTATGCATCTAATTTGACTCATTGTGTCGACATGAAGGAGCTAAGGCTGCACGACATGAAGAGCAATGATTGCCACGTATTCATGCAGAAGTTGATCCTGATTGCCTTTTGTAAAATGCTTCCTGAGCTTGTGGAGTGCGTTGACATTGGTCAGCCTTCTATTCTAGAATTTATGTTTGACAACACTTGACGTAAACAAGGTAGTGTCGCGACTATTTTGTGCAACCTCGAGAAAATATTTTCGCCAGCTTTCTTTGACTTAATGGAGCATCTAATTATTCACCTGCCATATGAAGCGTGCGTGGAGCGCCAGTGCAATATAGGTGGATGTACCCATTTGAGAGGTTAGTACACGAGTTATTCTATGTTCTAAAAGTAGTTCTAGTGTATTTTTTCTAATAAATATTCGTTTATTAGATTTCTTCGACATTTGAAAAAAGATGAAAAACAAAGCACACATTGATGCGTCAATTGTAGAGGTTTACCTTGTAGAAGAAATCAGATTATTCACTTCTAACTACTTTGAGCCGTAGATGCTTTGCAAACGGAACAGGCCCCGTAGAAATGATGACCTTTGTATGAACAACACTTGTATCCAATGGTCTATTTTCAACTACTCTGGCCGAGCAAGTGGTGGCTCAAAGAAAAGGTAGCTCAGTGACTCAGAGCGTCACATAATTGAGACATATATCTTGTGCAATTATGAAGTAGTCAGGCCATACTTCAAGTAAGTGTGAAGGTACCAATAGTTTATTCACATTCTTATTTTAGAATTTTAGCCTACGTATTGATATGTATTCTATTTTTTTGACATATATACAGGTCCTTTTTGAATGAACTGTATAAGCACCACCATTTGTTTTTTGGTATAGGTAAATTTCATTAAATAAAGAAAAGTACATTGGTACAATACAAGATCGGATCATGTCATGTTATGAGTACATGGTATTTTTCATAATCTATACAAAGCAAGTGTACTAATCGAATGAGGTAATTCACTGTTGATGATGGCGTTGTTTACATTCCTCAACTATGATGTATCCAACAATAGCTGTCGTGCACTCAATGCCCTGAAATTCGTCGGTGATATCGTTTTTGCCACACGTGGTAAGTTAATGAAGCAAATAGGCACCGGTAACTAACATTAACAATGTGTTTACCCCGCCATCTCCGTGATGCCCAGTTAATGCCAACTATCCAATCCCGATAAGGCCAAGGGAATCTCACCTGCCGATTTATTTCCAATAAGCAAAGTTGTGAGTACGTACAATCAAACAATAGTGCTGATGCGTCTCTAGATGTGTGTGGCACAAGAGACTTGTGGCGTCCGCGTTGCTCAGCCATGGCTTTTCCACGATGGAAAACTTCCCTAATATTGCCAGCCAAAGAATGAATGTGTTTCTCAAAATTTTTAGAGGCCCTAAAAGTAGTGAAAACCAAACTACTTTTGGGCCCGGTGGATGAAAAAGATCATAAACTTCTTTGTTTGAGAATTGGCCTCCATTAACCCTCCAATCATTGCGATCAACATTACTCCCAATTTGATAGATAGTGTTTGGTTACAATGTGTCTCGTAATCGCAGGATTTTCCTCCATCCTCATAACCCTACAGTTAGGGAAGTAGTCCACTGATTTGTTTTGCAATCAAATACAGTACATCCATTGGACCCATAGGGAGGATGGGTTCCGTTGGATTACCTCGCATAACTGTCTTGACATCAAAGCAAGGTTGAGGATTGGATGTCTCTCACTCTTAGTCCTCCTTCATCCACCGGATTGCAAACTTGGGATCATGCAACTTTCGACTAATCCGTCCCAACTACACCCTTCGACAGAAATTTTCGTAGGCGCTTTCAATCTCTTTGATGATACCTTTCGGCAAGATGACCCTAATATTAAGGAGTTAGTAGCTACCCAATTCAAGAAATACAAGAATCGATTCAAACGCTGTGTAAGTTGTGCCTTATGAATTTTGTCACAACTATCAATTGTCAATATATGTTTTCTCTAATATGTTCAATACAGGTGAAGTCCGAATTGAATTACATAGACAACTAGCTGTTGAAGTTACATTATTGGGGTCCTACAGTTGAGGTCACAATATTCCAGTATTACTTTTTGAATAGTTACAATTTCCACACTAAACATCACAGCGTAGGCAAGTCAACTATGAACTGTGGGGGTGTGTGTCAAAAGCTCATCATATACAGACACAGACAGTAACTTCTATGTGATTCTATAAGAGATAATTCAGTTAGATTACCCACTTATTCCAAACATGCTGATCGTTTTGTTAAATACCATTGGGTCGATGCAGTGGACTGGATGGTTGTATGCAAAACAAAAGCTAGAAGAACTATTGATGACTCTCGATAGATCGAAGTTGCATTTCAAGAAGAGGAGACAATACCTACTCTACAAGTTGTGACGGACAACCATCTTTATGACCTGCATGACCCAAATGGTATACAATTAGTCGTTGAGCTTTTTCTTGCAAATCAACAAGGAACAGGTACATCCCGCTCGGCAAATTGTGAATCTAATGACAAATCTGATGAAGATCGCTTTGACGAGGATTACGAGACAGAATAAGATGTGAATTAGGATTGAAAGTTCAGTGTTTTTGTAATCAGGAATCTATAAATGTTTCTGTAAAAATTACTGATTCGTTATATATCTTTTGTAATAAAAATGGTTCATATTAGGAACAGTTATAAGTAGCCAAGACAATTCCCAAACCGTTCTAACTAGGCACGGTCAACATAAAAACCGTTCCTTTTACAACCGTTCCTCATCATTCACGATTAATGTTAAATTTAAAATTGGAATAATCAAATAAATAAAAATTGTGCCTGAAAATATTACAACATTCTACAGGATAAAAATAAAAATGGTTAAAATAAATTGACCGTGCCTAGAAGAGTTCCAAACAATTTTAAAATGGTGCCAAAGGAAAAATGGAGGAAAATTCATTTTTAGGAACAGTCGTTTAATATTTGACTATTTCTAAGATAAATTTAAAGCGGACCGTGTCTAAAAGTTTAAAGAAATCGTTCCCAATATGAATATAAATAAAATCATGGCTAAATGAGTAACTTAACCATTCCTAAATATAACAAAAAATTCCTAGTTCACTTTTCGGTTATGATATCTCCACATCCGCGAGCCCGATTAGTTCCAAACTTAAACCCATATAAATACTATACATATGTGTAGGGGTGTTCATCAAAATCGCATGACCGCCCCAACCGATCGGTCCAACCCAATCCGCACCGCAATTGGCGGGTTAAAGGTGGATTGGGTTGGTTTTGGGCTAGTAAAAACCAATAAACCGTATTTTAGCAATCGGGTTTGATTTTACATTTACATAAACCGCATAGACCGCGTTCGACCTCAATAATAATAATAATAATAATAATAATAATAATAATAATAATAATAATAATAAGATCAACAACAATATTGTATAATATATCTATCTTCTATATTATAAATGTGTAAATGATTTATCATGTTTTATATTTCTTCTCTTGTAGTGATGCCAATAAATCCTTTCATATAATAATATAATTATGAATTTATCCAAATTAATATTTTTGCAATTAGTTTTTACAAAATAGTTGTTAATTATGTACATAGTTGAATTGAAATATAATTCTAATAAAAATAAATAATAATAAAGATTTTTAGTCACAACTAAGGACATATATAAATAAAAATATTTTAAAATTTTAATAGTAACTAGAAAAAATACATAGGCTACATAAATAGAATAAGAGATGATGTAGAAACTCGAAACATCATACTTTGCTATGAACGAAAGAAATTTGTGGAACAATATTGTCCCATTATTTTCATTGTTTGATTATGTAATGTGTTAATCAAGGTAAAGTAATATTGATTGAAAATGTATGAGGCTTATTGAAAAATACTTGACAATAAATATTAAACAATAATTAAAACACCTAGTCTAAATAAATTAAATAAATTTATTTATTGTATTTTAATGTATTTTTATATTTTGAAGTATATGATGCATATACTTTTAAATTGTCGTATGCATTACTTCTCCATATAAAAAAAATCAATCACTATATATTTTTATTTATCTTTCTTAGCTAATGTATATCCTACGCACACATACATATATACATGTGTGTGCGCCTTCATGTGTGCTTGTTGTATGATATTATTATTCTGTTACAATCTATTTTCATAATCATCCTATTTTATTTTAATCATTTAATATTTTTTATTTTATGATCAATTTAATTTACAATTTAATTCAAAATAAGGGTTTTTTTTACAATCTTATTAAAAAAGGTGGTCATTATATTTATTTTTATTCTATAATAAATATATAACCATGTACGTTTTATATATTGTAATTGATATATCATATTTTTATACTTTTGCTAACTATCACTATGGAGAAATACATTTATTATGATAAATTATTATACCAAAAGCATAAATTATCATAAAATACTAACTTAATTGTACAAGTGATTGACTATATACTAAAAACTGCCCCCCCCCCCCCCCAACCCAATTAGACCGCAAAGTGCGATATTAATGATTGTCGGGTCGGGCTTGGGCTAAACTTTCCAAAAACCGCAAACATTGGATTGGGCTGAAAAATAACCTAAATTGGCCCAACTCGCATTGCGTACAGTCCTACATATGTGAATACATGTAACGGTCTGATGTAAAATCACATAGTCTGATTGACAGTTGCATCATTTTGAACCTCGTTCATTGTGAATCAGATACGATATCTCAGTATCCGTACAACAAAAATATCCAAAACTTCATCGAATGTAATATTTTTTTTATTTAATTATATCCAACGGTCTGATAAAAATTTTAACGATATGATTAGGCGATGCAGTATAACAATATAAGATGTTATTAACATCTACGTAAGACTAACAATCTTGGATATACAAATATACTTGATTTGCTGAATGTACATGTATCAATTTATCAAAAAGATTACATGTGTCCAATGATCTACATAAATTTATGGTCTACTTTTTCTTTATCATGAACATGTTCAAAATGACTTTTTCTTCATTTTTAATTTTTTCAGATGAAAAAGAAAATACTTTTGGCACTCATATTGGAATGATCAGTAAAAATATAGGAACGGTCAATTGAAAGGACCACTAAAATGACGTCGTCTGCAGATAAAAGGACGTCATTTAAGTTGTTTTAGCTCGATTTTAGGAATATTTATATTATTAAATTACCGATGCCAAATTGCACCCAAAATCTGACTGATCATAGCACATGAAACGACATCGTTCTACTAAATTAGAAATGATTTTTTTTATAACCGACATCGCCGTCCCTCTCTCTCTCAGGGTTAGTTTCTCTCTCCCATCCTCTTCCATCTTTTCTTAATCACTATTTCTGAAAAAAAAAATCAGAAAGTTTTTTCTGAAACTATTTCCAGAATGTAATTAATATTTTGTGTAATATTTGTGTAAAATATGTGTAATATTTGAGTAATATTTTGTGAAAATGTGTACTATTTCTGTATTTTTCCAAATGTATTTTTCTGAAAATATTTTTTTGGTTTTTTCCAAACATATTTTTCTGAAATTTTCTTCATTTTTAATTTTTTTTTCAGAAATATTTCCGAACATATTATCAAAAAATAGTTATGAAAATATTACTGAAAATACTTTCACAAATAGTGATTTTGATATTTTTCTGAAACTAAAATGTTTTTCTTAACCTTTTTATCAATTAAAATATTTTTATGGAACTTTTTCAAAAATTAAATGTTTTCCTGAAACTTTTTAAGAAATTATAATTTTCAGTTTATATGTAATTTTTGTCAATTTTATTGTATAATTGTGTAGTTTAAGCAATTCTTATATAATTTATCATTTTTTTTTTGTGCAAAAACCACCCGAAGGTGGGGGAGCTTTTCGGAGTCCCCTTCCCTTCTATATTAAATCAGACAATGCGCCAAATTTACGATGGGAAGAACTAACTCCCTAGAGATGACTAGAAAGCCATAAATAAGGAGTAGTACTCTCTTACAAATAAGAACTGTCAAAATGTAAACAAAAATACTACTCCCTTACAAACAAGAACTGGCAAAATGTAAACAAAGAGTACTACTCTCTTCCAATGACAGATTAACAAAGCATAAATAAGGAGTACTACTCCCTTACAAAAAATGTGTTAAGTCGGAAACAAAAGAAATTAACCATGTCACTTAATGAGCTTCAGTCAGGAGCCCCTACAACAAGAGATCAAACAAAGCAAGCCAAAAAGGAGGGTACCTCCAATAGACAAGATCCCATTACAACTAATCAAGAGAGGTGCAAAATAAATTAATTAGCCAAAAAGGAGGGTACCTCCTTTATGATTGTGAGAAAAAAAAAAAAAAAAACTCAAAGAAGCATGAGCTAGTGAGAATCAATTTGTAAGAGTGAATCATATGCTTCCACAAAACATCAGAAGAACATAGTTTCATAGTGCTTTTAATTTCAGCTAGCAGATAACTAAAATTAGAAGTACTATGAAAAACGAAAGTATGGGAGATTAAGACAATTAAGTTTAACGATACCTGTAATGTTACCATGGAGTTGGTCCTTAGTGATGATGGTGGTATTGTCAGCTAAACATCCAAGATTGGCGAAGTAGTCTGCAGCTTGATTGCCTTCTCTAAATATGTGTGAGAGCTTAACATCCATTTGAGACAGGCAGTATCTGATACAAGTAAGAAGAATTTGGAGGTGCCAGGCAGCAGTGGACTGTTTGGAGATCAGGTGGAGACATGTAAAGCATCCAGTTCAATCCACACTTTATTAAGGCCCCTGTCAAGAACCCAATGTAATTTTTGTCAATTTTATTGTATAAGTGTATAATTTATATATGCAATTCTTCTGTAATTAATCATATTGTGTAATTTTTATCAAATTTATTGCATAATTATGTAATTTATGCAATTCTTTTGTAAGTTAGATCATATTGTTTAATTTTTGTCAAATTTATTATATAATTGTGTAATTAATGTAATTCTGTGTTTTTTTCAATAATATTATTATTTACATAATAATATCAATAATCACAATATTAGGCTAATATTTTCAATAATAATATTATTTATATAATAATATCAACAATCACAAAATTAGGCTAATATTTCAAATTAAAATACTTACAATGACCAAAAAATGAGGATAATATTTCCAATAATATATAAGAACATTATTTCCAATAAGTATTAATTATTTAAAAATTTATAGTTTCTTCGTGCATGTACAAACGGAACAGGCATTGCTTTATGCTTCTGTAGCCCATCAAGTGAATTTTTGCCAATAGAACTAGTCAGGTTTATCCATTTTTATTTATCAATAAAAGACAATGTTGATAGAAAAAAGTGGATACACTTGAGTAGTATTATAACAAAAAGTTTAGTTGATATGCTAAAGAAGTTAAAAGCAATTCTTGACCAGTTTGTATATGTTAACAAAGGAACTATATATTTTTAAGCTTCTGTAGCCCATCAAGTGAATTTTTGCTAATAGAACTAGTCAGGTTTATCCATTTTTATGTATCAAGAAAAGACAATATCGATAGAAAAAAGTGGATAAACTTGAGTAGTATTATTACAAAAAGTTTAGTTGATATGCTAAAGAAGTTAAAAGCAATTCTTGACCCGTTTGTATATGTTAACAAAGGAACTATATATTTTTAAATAATTAATAAGTACAATAATCATAAATTCATGATAATATTTCCAATGATTAAAAACTAGTATATATTTTTTAATAATTATGAAATTAGGATAATTTTTTCAACAATTACACAAACTAATACTTAACATATTTTATAGATTATGTCTAGTTACGCTTCCTCTACCACGTGGTCGTGGACATGGACGTGGCCGCAGTTGTGACCTACCAGTTCGATCGGTCGCGTCTGATGCTTTCCACATTGGGGAAGCAGTCTTTCAACCACACTCACCACCTGACACGGTTTTTCCTTCAACTGTTGCGCAGACTCCAGATGATATTGGACCATCTATTACTGCACTCCTCCTGACGATGCCGAACAACCGTCTGCCATACCAACGGCTGATGCTACCCATCCGTGGGTTGTTCCACCAGTACCAGCACCAACACGACTAGCAATACCCCCACCATCAGCATGCTAGTTTATCAGCCTCGATAATGCGAGTTAAATTTATTTATGATTAATATTTAGCATTATTTTATCCTGGAAATCCCTAATAAACCCCTCTTTTCAGGTCTGACCACAATCCACGAGCGCATCAATGCAATGGTGCGAGAACACTTTTTCCACCCTTGGGAATGTTTGAGGCAGGTGCCGCCAGAGCACCAACAGTTTTGGTTCGAGAGCATGAAGGTAATGTATTTTAAAATAATTTTGTATTATCATATAATCTAAATTGTTACATGAATTATACTAATGCTTTTTTAATTTGATATTTTGTAGATGACCTACTAGTGTGTGGGGCCGACAAATATATCCGAAAAAAGTTCTTCGTCGGTTGGAAGGACCTAGTCAAGCCACTTTGGCTGACCAACGAGCTATGGCTCCGGCTCCAGCTTACTAGGCCAGCGCGGACTTCCAAGAGGAGTCTGTAAAGAATAAAGTGAAACGGGCTGTGAATCCCACGTCGTTCTCTACTATGTACCACGGGGTATCTTCCTCTGTCGGTCTGCATAAGAGGAAGATGGTAAGTACATTACATTAGTTTTTAAGGTTTATCATTATTTTATAAATATTATGCTAACAGTTTTATTCTTCTACAAGAGACAGAGCTTGGTCGACCTCCCAAGGAGATGGAACTGTTCGCCAAATGCTACAAGAAGAAGACCGACAGCGGCTGGAGCGGCCCGAAGGCAGTTGAGGTGGCAGTAAGTAACTCAGTAATATTATTTTTTTAAAAATAATTTTGGGGTAAAGTTAATAATTTTGTTTGTTTTGAACGAGATGCTCTAGAAGTTGATGGGGGGATCATCAGCCTCAGCCCACGATCGAGGACCACGATACCCTGGTCGAATCGGAGGCTTCGGTGGCGATGACCAAGCAGCAACTGTGGCTGGCTGTAGTCGAGGGCAACAATAAGGGTCATGCATTCAACCTTTGGTTCTGAGGCCCATTCTTGCCAAGTCCCTGGCTATATCAATTCTTTCACCACATTTCCAGCCGGACCTACACATCACCATCGCCACCCCCATTTACACAACCAAACCGGCCATGGGGGACCACATCAACCGGTTGGAAACGATGATGGCTGACATAATGGCCATGATGTGGAAAATGAAGGTCGGCTCCTCGGCTATGGGACCGTCACAGCCGACCACTTCCATTAGCGCCCTAACATGGCCTCTGATAGACCCCCTGGCCCCGAACGAGGAAGATATGGACATTGTTGATGAGGAGGGTTTAGATTAGGTTTTAAAGTTTTTTCAATTGTCATTCGATATTATTTTATATTAATATAATATTTTTCCCTAATTACTCATGTTTCATAATGTTGATTACATTCCATTATTTCATATTTATTCAATTAATTAATTCATAAATATAATTAATTTAATTATTTATTAAAATATATAAATTAATTATTTATTAGAATTAATTAAATGTATTTAAATTATTTATTAAACTTATTACATTAATTAAATTAAATATTAAAATTTACTAAATATATAAATTTAATTTATTTAAAAAAATATTACAAAATAATAAATTAGGAAAGATTTTAGTAATTGTAAAGAAAATGTTACATATCTAAAAAAAGATTGTTCATTTACAAATCTAAAAAAAGGACCATTCCTAAAGTAATAGTGAAAATAGTTCTAAAAACGTGTTTCTAAATAGGAATGATCGTTCCTAAATATATGGCAACTCAAACTAATTCATGCACCACATTGTGTTCCAAAAAAGATTCCTAAAACTGTTACAAGTGACTGTTCCAAAACAAAAAGTAAACCGTTCCTAATTCTATTTCAAATTTATTATCACAAATACAATTTCAAATCCCGTTCCTAATTACATCACCAAAACAAAAAATACCGCTTCAAAATTCATGCCTGAGTATTACAAATACCATTTCAAATATAATCTGAATTAAATTACATAACTGTTCCAAAAATTATACAATGTGTTCTAATAAAATAAATATCTTCTTTTATCTGAATAAAGTAATAGAAACTGTCATCAGCAATGTGTTACAATTACCGTGCAAGTTGGAAATGGTCCTTCAGCAACCGTTCCTATATTTTTAGGAATATTGTCTATAACGACGGATTGTAAACCGTTATGAATTCTGGTTCAACTTAATTTTTTTAATATCTAACTGTGCCTAAACTGCCACCAAAATCCCACATTTTCTGATAGTGATATAATATTGGTCGTTTCTTGTCGTGGTTACTTAGTATTTACTATTATTTTTATTAAATTTTTTAATATGATCATTGACCATAACAAAAAATATATATTCTAGTGCAAATTGTACAATTTCACTTTTTTATTTAAATATTTGAACTCAACTACAAATATTTCACCGGCCATGTGCACACTCGATGCATTTGCACGCATGAAATATAATTATGGTATAAATTAATTTCAAATAAGCTATAAATTAAAATTTTGTTTTAACTAAAGAAAATTTTATAGAGAAGAATGGAAGAAGATAATATTTTTAACATAAGATATGGTTAAAAAACGTATATAATAGGGTGCTCAAAAGTATCGATTTAAATATGAGGAATCCAAAGGTTCTTAATATTTATTTAACTTTTAAAAAGAAATGCGCTTTTAAATCAACTATACCCATTTAATTTTTCTACCGAAATTAGTTATTATGTGCATGCAATTCTCCCAGTTATTTTATATTAATTGATTGTGGCACATTCGTTGTACGCACACCAAAAACTTATAATAATTGCATATTATTAAAAAAATTATTATAAAAATGATAATATATAAGAAAATAATCATGATAAAACAGAAATAATTTTTTGAAAGAAAATATTTAAAGTAGGAGGCAAAGAAAAAATAATAAATAGAAGTAAATAACTATTTAAAAAATAATTTTTACTACTTGTAGGAAGTAGGAGAAAAATGGAGGTCAGTGGGTCCAAAAAAAAGAAAAGCAGACTAAAATAAGGTAGACACTAAAGATGTACTCTCCCTTAATATATAATACTAGTAAGTATGCCACATCCTATGCATGTGTATAATTTTTAAAAATAAATTAAAATAAAATAATTATATAAATTGTATTATTAATTTTTGTAGTTTAAAAAGTACCTAAAAATATATATTACGATAATAAATTAATATAAATATTTTGATTTATAAAAAATATGACAAATAAAGATAATAAATAATGTAGGAAAACTAAAAAAATTGCATGGAAGAAAATAACCATTAAAAGGTAGTTATGAAAAATCATAATAAATGGATAAGTTAAGAAATAATTAATTAATTAATTTAAAATTTTAACAAGAAAACACATACCAAAATTAAGTGAGATCAAAAGGGTGCTCTCATCTATATATACTAGTAATTTGTAGCACTCTCTTTGTGTGTGCAATTAAAATTTAAATAATATATTATTTTTTAAAAATATATATATATATTAATTAAATAAATAAAAAATAGTAAAATAATAAAGGTTATGAGAAGTTATTGAGAGAATAGTGGGGGAAGAGAGGAAAGAGTTGGAGGTTGAAAAAAGAAAAAAAAATACTGACACAACTCAAAAAAAATAACAAACCAAATAGGAAGAGACACCAATTACGTGCTCTTCGTTAATATAAAGGTATAGATATAACAGAATAATAGTTGACCAAATTAAGTAATTTTGATCGAATACTAATTTCTGGTGATTTTGAATTTTTAAATTGTCAAGAAAAAATCTTATCGTTAGAAACATCATCTACTTAAATATATTAAATATTTAATTTGTATTTATCCAAAATCTTATCTTCAAAATTATAATTGAATTTTTAATTACCAAGAAAAATCTTATTGGTTAGAAATATGATCTATTTCAAATATCTTAATTATTTTTGTATTTATCAAAAATATTATCTCCAATATTATAATAAAATTTAAATTATAAATAAAAAAAGTTCGTGTAGATTATTCTTTCCATCCCCTCGAAAACTATAAGACACTATAACAAATATGGTTTTTCGCTATGGTTAATTACTATAGAAAAAAAAAAAAATTGGGACAAATTCAAATCAACCATGACTTCGCAACAGCCAATGGCTGTGTTTCTGCAAGTGTTCTGGCTATGGATAAAAATAAATACGAATATTGATTACTCATGGTAAAAATTAAATTTTTGTTTAATCGTAGTTAATTATATTGTTTTACCGTAATTTTTAAGTCGTGGTTATTCATATTGTTGTGAAAACTCAATTATTATTATTATTATTTACGGTGAGAGGAAATTTTTATTTCTTTGGAGCTATATATTCAATGGTTGGGAAAATGAAATTTTAGTCTTGCAACTTATGGGGGTGGCATTTTTAGTTTTGCACGAATTTATTTCCGCAATTTAAGTTTGTAACTTTTAAAATTTGGCAATTTTTATCCTTTTTCGGTCAATTTGGCCGGAAAATTACTTGTGATTTACACATGACTCAAGTAAATTATATTTTTAGTCCAGTAACTTAGGGGGCAATGGCATTTTTAGTCTTATAACTTAGGAGAGTTGGCATTTTTTATTCTACATTAATTTTTTGCATGACTAAAATTGCGAATTGCGGCCAAGTTGGCTGAAAAAAAGACTAAAACTGTCAAAATTATAAAATTACAAGATTAAATTATAAAAATTAATTCGTACAAAACTAAAAATATCATACTTTAAATTACATCACTAAAATTAAAATTTGACCATTAATTGTAACAACATGTTTTTAACTTTTTCTAAGTCTAACAACTTGTTCATATATACACTAATCAAAGTCAAGTCAAATAGATCTGCAGAAAAAATATGTAATAAATTAACGGAAAATCATCTCTTTTCTTCATTATTAATTTACTAATGATGATGGTGATGATAATAATAAAAAAAAATTAATAATAATAATAATAATAATAATAATAAGGGTTAAATACAGTTACCATCCATAAAGTATTTACCCTATATCAATTATCCCCCTGAAGTATTAAAATCTTCAAAAAAACCCTGACCTTTGTTTTTAAAGTTTGAAATGCCCATTTTACCCTTATAAAAATGCATTTTTAAAAAGAAAAAGTAAAGTAATTTTTAAAATGCCAAAATCACTATTTGTCTAATCTAATTTCACTTGTTCATTGAACTCTTTTTATTGTGATCCTAAAGTACTTGTGACATTTTATTTTAATTTTATTTGTTTGTCAAACCAAGTTAAAAATAAATTTATACATGCATAAAATTACCACATTGACATAACTATCATATATATAAAAATATATATGATAAATATATGGGTTAAATACAGTTACCACCCATAAAATATTCACCCTACATCAATTATCCCCTTGAAGTATTAAAACCTTAAAAAAAAACCTGATCTTTGTTTTTAAAGTTTAAAATGCCCATTTATAACTAGTCGTCCCTAAATTTTAGGAACACCATCTATAACTACAAAATATAAACCTTTTAAACTCTGATTCAAATTAATTTTTTTAATTTCAAACCATTCCAAATGCCAAAAAATCGTCTCAAATCTCGTATTTTTTTGCAGTGTGAGGAGGTATATCTCTGCCCATATAAGAGTAGTTTGACCAAAAAAATTTTATTTAATCTATAATAAGTCAGTAATAGGTTCTATATGTAATTGTACAAAACTTCGTTCCAAAATAAAATTCTTTATCTTGTCCAACTTCCCAAATGATGGCTCACCCCTAATGACTAATTGTGCTTAGCTTGTTGTTTTGTCCCATATACATAATTAATTAACATCCTTTTCTAAGATAATCTCAACGGTTATGTGGTCATTGACCAATGAGGAGGCGTCCACGAATTCAAATAAAGCAATTAACTTGTTCTAATATCCCATAATTAAGTACGAGAGGTGGTCACCACTATGTCTTTAATTATCTAAAATATTATTATAATTTTGTATGACTCAGTATTGCGAGTACGATAGTTACCCACATAAAAAGATTGTTAAGTATACCTGTAAACGCACCGGCACAATTAAAAACATTTGATCTTGTTCTATATGCTACGTACGACGAACGGTCGAGATTAACATAATCCAAAACTCGTAGGCGAGTTTAACAAATTAGAACCCTATGTTATTCTTGCGATGGGAATAGTGGTCCATTTGATATTTGGTTCAACCAACTTTGATGCTGATTTTCAAGCAAGTCCAATGTTTTGTCTATTTGCTAGCACTTATTATATACTAGATATCGTCGCACGCGGTCCCCGCGAGCGTATAAAAAAAATTTGATGTGAGATTATAAGAAAAAAGTATTTTATTAAAAGAATAATTATAATTATGAATGATAATAAATATGGAGAAGTAAGAAGAAAGAGAAATGTGAAGTAGTGGGTAGTTATAAGGAAAAAAATAATTAAAAAATAATTAAAGAATATTAAAATTACTAATATGACCAAATAATTCTAAGGAGAAAAAAAGAAAACAAAGGGTAAATTAGGACAATATAAAATTGGTACGTCCAAAGAATTCTCTTTTATAATAGTATAGATATATATATATATATATATATATATATATATATATATATATATATATATCATTGAACTTTAATTGCTAGCTAGTATTAAACAATATTTAGGGTTGGGGGTGGGCGGGTGGGGGGTGGGCTCTGGCTTCAACCCCATCCACACAAAATTTTATTTAGATAAATCCAAAGTGAATATAGTACAAAAAAGTAAGTACAACTACGTAAATGATATTAAATGAAAAGGTAAATTATATTCAAATCCTTGAAATTAGATTAAAACCATAAGTATCTTCTGTCTTTTGTAAATAGCTACATCTCCTGAATGATGTTATTATAATATTTTTAGGGGTATTTGTGTAAGTTTTCTCATGTAAAGAGGGGATGTAGTTATAATTCCAACTAAATCTCAAGAGGTATATTGGGGTGTGTTTGTGCATTTTAACCTACTTTAAGGGATGTTGTTGTAATATTCTAAACAAAATAATGGTCAAAACTTTTTTACAATTAAAATTAGAGTAAATTAAATTAACAGTACCCCTGGAAAATAGGTCGAAATATAAAATACTCACTACGTTTGCAAAATCATAAGTACATCTCCTAAGGGGATGTTTATGTATTGTTTCCTGTAAATTTTTGCTGCTAAATAAGGAATGTATATATTTATAATTACTACTAAAATTTGAATGGCCGTATGTCTATAATTTTGCAAAAAGTATAGAGCGTTTGTATATTTCAACATAATTTAGAGGACAAAAAATACAGTTTGAGTCCAATTAATTCTCAAGCCTAAAACTAAATAATAAATAAATAAATAACATATTTGCATATGTTCTCATTTTTTTTCTATATATACTATAATAACTGTAATCCTATTTTAAAATGTCTGCCACTATTACATTTGCAGCTTTTGTCCCATATACCCAATTATTCACACAATTTGTCAAGCAATTGATACAAAAATCATCTATTTTAAAATAGTCAAAACAATTAAGACAACTCCCCACATACTCAGCTTTAGGAAAGATCCTCAATGAATTTTTAATGTGACAATCCCATTGAGGACATCTGAAATAATATATAAAGAGTCATCCATTAAATAATGCAACAATAATACAGGCTAACCAACAAACAACCAAAACACATGAAATACAAGAGTATACTCTTTCCCACTAGTTCAACATAGACCCATGCACATTTTAAAAAGGTGAATAACAATTTATCCTCCTGTGATATTGTAAATGAGCAAATTACCCCCTATAAAAATAAAATAGTAATTTATCCCTCTATACTTTTTAAAATGAAGCAATTTACCGTCCTGTTTAAGGAGGTACATTATTGTATTTTAGAAAACAAGTAGAGGTAATTTGCTATTTTATTTTTCACAAGGGGACTAATTGCCTATTTCCTGTATCATAGGTAGGTAAATTGTAATTTGTCCCATTTTAAAATAATACATAGACAAAGAATAGAATAATGTTGGTGTTGAGGCCAAACAAAAGTTTACATCCTGCAATATCGTGTCATCATGTGTATTAAAAATTCTCAAAAAGAAAATGGTCATTAAAAAAAAAAGAAAAGCAACATTCTAAATAAAAAATCAAACAAACTAACAAGACACGCTTACATAATAAATTTTTTGTGATGAAATGTTCCTAACTATTGGATTTTTGTTTTATTCGGCAAGAACACTTCCTTATATTAATGTTTTTATTTTAATTATATTATTCTAAACTTAATGTGATAAATTTATTCATCACAAAGCTACTTTATCTCCATATCCTTATTTTATGTGATGAATAATGTTATTACAAAGAGTGTTGCTTAGTTGGACTTATATTTTTCACAACAATCATATTTTGTTTAGCTTTCGAAAACAAATCATACCTGGGAAAAAATGGGTAAAATGCAGGCAACCCCCAAATGTATGGGGTCATTTACTTTTCGTCCCCCAATCTTTTTATTTTTTTTTTCCACCACTTTTCCACCCGACCTTTTGGTTCTGTTGCACTTTGAGTTCTCAAGGAAAAATGACGGAACATTCCGTTGAAGTGTGTACACGACCTTGAGGGCAACTTTTTCCTCGATAAAATTATAAGGGTTAAATGCAGGCACTCCTCAATTTATAGATCATTTGCACTTTGCCCCCCAATCTTTTTACAAAGCAGAAAAAAAAAGAAAATAAAAAAAATTAGAAAAAAACATGGAGAAAAGTTCTAACAATGTGGACAAAAAGGAGGAAATTTTCATAAAACTTAATGCTTGATTTGCTAATAAACCACTTCACATTACAATTCAAATGTAATATTTGCACCAACAAAAATACACACATATGCTTAATCGTAGCGCCGATAGAAATACACATGAATTTTTTTCTTTCTTTTTGGATTTGATTTTGCCTCTTCATACAATAGGAGTGTAATTGATTTTGTTGTGAAATTGCACTCTTTCATAATTTTTTCATTTAATTGTTGAAGTTGAATTTGTTAATATGGGTCAGTGAGTTTTTCTTGTTTTCTCATCTATTTTTTTGAATCTTTGTAATGTTCGTTGATTTTGTGGTTGTATTGAACTTTTTTTGTTTGTGAATTGAAGTTTAAAGTTTTTTGTTCGGTTTAAGGGTGTCACACACCTGATGTTGCAGAAACTCATGGTTTTTATGTTTGATTTTATCTTATAATGTAAAGTTGTTTATTTGCAGATTATGTATTGTATTTTTCTCCATTTTTGGCTTGTTTTCATTTCTTATTTTTTATTTATTTTATTTTTATTAAAAGGTTGAGCTGCAAAGTGCAAATGACGCCATACGTTGGTGATTTCATTTAACTCTTATAATTTTAGGGAACCCAAAATCCGTTAGGTGCATGAATGCATGCTGAAGGAATATTCCGTTATTATTCCCCAAAAAGTACAAGTGTAATAAATTCAGAAAGTTGGGTGAGGAAGTGTAAAAAAAAAGTTGGACGGCGAAGTGCAAATAACTCCCTGTGGAGGTGGAGGTGGAGGGGGAGGGGGAGGGGGAGGGGTGTTTCTGCATTTTACCCCAAAAATATTTAGTTGTTGAAACTAAACATTGTGTCAATACGATAACAATTCCAATCAATACTTTTACACTGTGACTCAGTGCCTTCATTAATTAAAAAAAATAACAAAAATTGATGTGTTAATCAAGCATCAAGATAAAATTAAATATACATAACAGCTTGAGTATTTAATTATCATCCAGACTCCCAAATAAAAAATAGACTAATCATGGTTCAGTATAAAATCTATAGTTTTATCTTTATTCAAGATAATTGTACCAATATGGTGCACAACATTTAATCTCCTTGCACTTTTAAGGAAAATCCATCTTCTGTGCCGAAATCGATCTATTAAGAAATATTAACAAAAGAAAAAAATAAAACAAAGTATTAGTGCAAAAAAAATCAATGATAATACTAGAATTTGAACTACATACAGAGTCCCTTTTTTGTATTAAAATACCGTAGTGAAGAAACAAGAGTTCAAGGGACAAAATGGTAGGAATCTCCTGCAAACTTCTTATACGAACATCAAATTAATTTGAGTAGGTATTGATATTTTTTTCATTCAAACTGATCTCTTGTGAAGATAAATCCTGAATAGAAGAGCCAAATTTTGAGATGGCATTTTCTTGTTAAAAATTTTAGATGAGATGAAAGTTGCGCATAGATATGTCTTAATAAAGTATGAGAAGATCGATCCCTTTTTACTATCTTAATAAAGTATGAGAAGATCGATCCCTTTTTACTATGAGTGATTTAACTCATGCATTATATCCTTATTTGTTTTGGTTGCCTCGTGTCTATTATTAACATACAATCATCACAATCATTGTAGGAAATTTGACGAAGGACATAGAAAATAATTTTCAAGAACAATTGATATGGAAGTTGAAACATTGCGTGACAAAGATTTTTCTCATTGGCTACTTGTTTATATAAGAAATAGATTAGTTTTAACTATGAAAATATTAGCAAATTCATAAATATGTTTACTTATCAAGTATTATTTTCTTTGTAGATTCGAGATACCCTAAAGAAATTAACGATATTGTAAGAAAGTTGACACACGACCACAATCGACGGATTTCTTTCTATAAAGGATACATTTAAATGAACTCAAGTTCCACACGTTGGAGTATGGGCATTCTAAACCAATATCAAATTATTGTGTTTGTGCTTTGGGGACTATATACAATGAACATGAGATGGATTACTATAGAATTTTGGAAGAACTTATACGGTTGGAATATTATAGGATAAGACGTGGGGTTGTATTGTTTAAGTGTCATTAACATGATACTTCTGATAAAGGACTTAAATGGCACACATCAGGTCTTGTAGAAATCAACCATAAATTAAAACTAAAATCAGATGATCCTTTCATATTAGCTTTCCAAGCTCAATAGATCTACTTCATAAACTTTTCTAGCAGAGAAGAAAGAAACTTGATTGGTGGACAGTAAGCAAAGCAAAAGCTATTGGTAAATTTGATTCATGTTAGTTCAAAGACAAGATGGGAATATTAAGCAAATAGTTGATATTGCTTTTCAAGAGGAGGCATATGATTCACACTCTATTTTGACTGAAATTGATATTGATAAGATCAACATTGTTTTCAGATGATGTGGCGGAAAAAGTAGATGTAGATAGATTTGAGGGACTTCAACATAGCATATATTTCAATGATGTTATTGTAGGCAAATTAATTTTGTACCCAATTATATAATGACAAATGTCATATAATATATTATTTATCAATCATCATATTTTTCTATTTATATTTTGGAATTTATTAAATTAATTTAAAGTATAAATAGTCAATTTAATTGATATTTTAATATATATTTTGTCATCAAATCAGTAGCCGACAAGTGTCAAAATGAAGAATTTTTGGTCAATCAAATAATGCTTCGCAGTCAAAGATTCCAGTCAATCAGACCATGCCATATGGAGCAATTGCATGTAAGCTCCAATCAAATCAAGACAAATATTGGTTGTATTTATCTCTTTAAAAAATGCAAATATTAAAGAGATAATGTCAAATTAATCAATCATATTATTCCAAATATATGATGTATTTATTTCTTTAAAATAAATTAGATAATACAAAAGGTGTTCAAATATATCACAACTCTACCTCTTTGACACCTATATAAAGGGGTCCTTACACCCTCATTTGACACACAGAGCTCGAGAGCGAAGAGCAAAGCAGAGAAAAATTGCAAATAATTCTCTCTATGCGGTTCTTCGAAACTCAAGAATATTCAAAGGCGTTCAAGGCAAAGATCGAGTCTTTCGTCAAAGGTGCGCCACAAATTATAGTATTTAATTCGGGATTATATGCCCAAAATCCTCGAATTAACGTTATAAATATTCAAATATCATCTCAAGAAGATCCAAGTGGCAAATCCACTTTCAAATCATCAAATTTCGGTCAAGACTATAGCGTTCAATTAGGGATTATTGGCGAAAGCCCTCGAATTAGCGTTATAAGAATTTAAATTCAATTCCAAAGGAAATCTACGTGGAGATTACCCTCTGAATTAGTCAAATTTGTCAAATATATAGTTTAGAGGGAATACTCAAGGGATAGAATAGAGATTGTACTCATATTGATATTTTAATCCAAATGTTTTTATTTGTGCGCTCACAAATTTTGGCACGCCCAGTGGGACGGTTCTACCCTTCATCTCTTCCGTCCAGCAAAGAAGAAAAGTATTCAAATGGATACTCAAGGAAAAGCTATGAAGTCAGTGAATTCCAAACTCACTATATCAAAATTTTCGAGCTCAAGTACCAAGAGTGTCGGTGTTTCTACAAGGAGCATGTCAAAGAAGCTCAAAGAATCTTTCCAAATGTCTCCTCTTGCCGAATACGTCGAGAAGAACTTGCACTCACCTAGCTATGCAGGCGAAAGTGATGCCCATACACTCTAAGGAGAGATGGCTTGAAGATGCCAATGGGTTATCAACCACCAAAGTTTCAGCAATTTGATAGTAAAGGCAACCATAAGCAACACATGGCTCATTTCGTTGAAACGTGCAACAATGCGGAACTTATGGTGGTCATTTAGTCAAGCAGTTTGTTCGATCACTAAAAGGCAATGCATTTGATTGGTACACTAACTTGGAGGCCGTCTCAATTGATGGATGGGAACAACTAGAGCAAGAATTTCTCAATCGCTTCTACAGCACTTGACGAACTGTCAGCATGGTTGAGCTTACAAATTCTCGCCAACAGAAAGAAGAGCCAGTCGTTCATTATATCAGTAGGTGGAGGAATCTAAGTCTTAATTGCAAAGATCGACTATCTGAAGCTTCTACCATTAAGATGTGCATTCAAGGAATGCATCAGGCACTTCGCTATATCCTCTAAGGAATCTTGCCTGGATCCTTTGAAGAATTGGCCACTCGAGCACATGACATGGAGTTGAGTATGATAGCAAGTGGAGTTGAAGGGCCACCCGTCCTGGAGCTTCACAGAAACAAGGAGAAACAAGAACTAAAGAAAGGGAGTAAGCCATTTTCAAAAGTTCCAAGCAAAGAATCAATGACAGTGAACGTTGTGCCATTCAAGCTCAAAAGCACCGCAAAAGACAACGTTGCCCCAAGGAATAATGTTCCTTACGAGAGGCCATAGAGGAAATTAACTCTGAAGGAAATGCAAGCAAGAGAATATTCATTTCTTGACTCCGATGTTTGGGATATTTGATGATTTGTTGGAGACTAATCTTATTGATCTGTCAGAAATGAAGCGACTTGAGGAAACCGAGTGAAAGGATGACCCAAAACATTGTAAATACCATCCTTAGTTGGGCACGCAATATAAGACTGCTTCGTGTTTAAGGACAAGGTTATGCAATTGGCTCGCCAATTTAAGATCTCTCTTGAAGAGGATTCCGCCGTGATAAATGCTATTACAATCAAGAACGGACATGTCGATGGCAACAAGGATTCATGTAACGCCATGCATAGGGATAATATCGCAAGCAATGAGGATACACTATTCGAAAAGGAGAATTCCTCTGATGCTGATGATTTCATGTCTACAATTACTTTCACTGACGAAGATCTACTTCTTGGGTCCAAACCTCATAATCGCCTTCGTTCGTTGCTGGATATGTACATGAACAAAAAAGTGAATAGAATATTGATTGATGGAGGATCTGCAGTCAATATCTTTACCTTTGCGAATTTTGAAAGAACTAGGAATCCCTATAGATGAACTCTCTAATAACCGCCTCATGATCCAAAGCTTTAATCAAGGAGGACAACGGGTTGTCGGCATTATAAGGATGCAATTGACTATGGAAGACATGGTGTCGAGCGCCTTATTCCATGTCATAGACACCAAAACTTCCTACAACATGCTTCTCGGTCGTCCCTGGTTACATGAAAATGCAGTAGTTCCATCTACATGGCATTAATGTTTTAAATATTATCACAACGGTATAGTGACAAAGGTACTCGGCGGCAACAAACATTTTACTGATGCTGAGTCATACTTTGCTGATGCTAAGTACTATATTGAAAATGCTAAGAAGGGAAAGGAAGTATTGCCCCCAAAGAGCCAAAGTCATGCACAAGAAAGAATGATTCATCTACCCTCGAAGTTGAAATGTCAAAGGATTTGACTTTACCATTGACTTAAATCAACATGAAGCGACCATCTAAGCCACCACTCAAGGGATTCGTGCCCTCAACCAAAGAAGAGGAAGGAGGACATGAGGCATTAGCCATAGACGAAAAGGGATTCGATCCCAAAGCTTTCAAACTCCTTTATTAAAGCCGGATACGATCCCAAAGAAAAGCTCAGCCTTGGGAAACTTCCTCCTGAAGCCACTGGCAAGAAACTCCACAGACTCAACGCTACCCAAATTATGCTAAAGGAAAAAGAACATGCAATTCAAGATTCTTGAGTAGGTTTGGGTTTTACTCCACCTAAGCCTGTTTGCATTGCTATAAAGAGAGTAAACAACAATTATGTTTCTGAAGGGTTTTCTTCAATTGAAGATCACAAGGGGGAAGAAAATTTGAGAAAATCTGTCTTCAACAGACATGGCCCCTACAAAGAAGCATTGCATTGAATAGCCAACAGACAATCTGTCATTGATAGGTTGGGTCCATGTAAAAGAGTGGGGTATGAAAAGAAATACGTGTTCAAGGTGGCGGTACGTCCGAAGAAAAACATCAAGTCTTCACATACACAAAAACTTAGAAGCTTGATCCCTTCTAGAATGAGGCGCCAGACAACCTTAATCATATCATGTGGCAAAGTTTTGAAGGTTAAAGCGCAAACCATGATCTTCACAAGTACAATCTGATGATGAGGATGATTGGAAAAGTGTAGCATCGTACCATGTCTAAATTTAGTTAGTCGTTGTTAATCATTCAGTCGTCTGATGAAGAAAGACGTACCATTCTAGTGGGATGAAGCCTGTGACAAAGCATTTAAAAGCATAAAGACCTACTTAATGAAACCTCCAGTCTTGGTTGCACTTGTTTTAGGGCGCCCTTTAATTCTTTACGTTGCTGCTCAGGAGCGCTCTATAGGAATCCTGCTTGCTCAGAAAAATGATGAAAGAAATGAGAATGCTTTGTACTACTTGAGTAAGACGATGACGCCAAATGAGTTCAAATATTCACCTATTGAAAAGTTGTGCCTGACACTCATTTTCTCAATCCAGAAGTTGAAGCATTATTTTCAATGTCATAGCATCCATTTGGTCTCAAAGACCAACCCTTTGAAATATGTCATGGCAAAACTAATACTTTCGGATAGGCTTGCAAGATGGTACCTCCAACTGCAATAAATTTGAAATCACATATATTCCTCAAAAAGCCATAAAAGGGAAAGTTCTAGCAGACTCTCTAGTTGATCATCCCATGCCTGCCGAATGGGAGTTATCCCATGACTTGCCTAATGAAGATGTCATCATGATCGAAGTTACGCCTCCTTGGAAGATGTACTTTGATGGAGCCTCCCATAAGGAAGAAGCCGGTGCTAGAGTTGTATTTGTTACATCATAAGGAGAAGTACTACCTTACTCCTTTACATTGACACAAAATTTCTCAAAAAATGTTGCAGAATATCAAGCTCTAGTCTTGGGATTAGAAATAGCTGTTGACGCAAAACAACTACCTTTCAAAGTATATGGAGATTCTCAGCTAGTGGTCAATCAACTTCTTGGTCTCTATGAAGTCAAAAAGCCTGAGTTGTTTTCATATCATAACTACGCAAAAAGACTAATAGGATGGCTAGTAGATGTAGAACATGAGCATCTACCGAGGAAAGATAACAAACAAGCTGACGCCTTGGCAAAACTCGCTTCAACACTTTCAATGACCGATAAAGAAGTAGGTATACTAATATGTAAGAGTTGGGTCATACCACCAATTTTCAGTGACGATGAGGACGACACATTCCAAAAAGAAGAAAATCACGTCACGGAGGTTTTTGAAGTGGAAGAAGAAGATTAGCGACAACCGCTGGTTGACTACTTGAAATATGGGAAGCTCCCCAGTGATTTACGACGGAGGATTGATACCCGTCGGCGAGCAACTCGTTTCATCTATTACAAAGACACGCTCTATAGACGATCATTTGATGGAATTTTCTTGCGTTGCCTAAGTGATAATGAAAAGGTTCAAGCTATGGAAGAAGCTCATTCTGGGGTTTGTGGGTGCTCACCAATCAGGACCAAAACTACATTTTCGCATAAAGAGAATGGGTTATTATTGGCCTAGTATGGTCAAAGATTGCATAGACTATGCAAGAAGATGTCAAGCTTGTCAATTCCACGCCAATTTGATCCACCAACCACCTGAGCCATTGCATCATACTGTTGCCTCATGGCCTTTCGATGCTTGGGGTTTAGATGTTATGGGACCTTTGACGAAGTCCTCCGGAGGTCACTTATATATTCTGGCTGCAACAGATTATTTCTCTAAATGGGCTGAAGCAGTACCTCTTAAAGAAGTGAAGAAGGAGAATGTTGCTGATTTTATCCGTACCCATATCATTTCGTTACGGAGTGCCTAGATATATCATCACTGATAACGGAAAGCCCTTTTGCAATAGCTTGATAGAAAAGTTATGTCAAACGTTTTGTTTTAAACAAAGAAATTCCTCTATGTATTATGCTGTTGCCAATGGTCTTGCTGAAGCATTTAACGAAACTTTGTGCAACCTACTAAAAAAAGTGGTGGCTAAGTCAAAGCGTGATTGGCACGAGAGGATCAGGGAAGCTTTATGGGCATACAGGACCATTGTTAGAATACCTACTTAAGCAACTCCCTACGCATTAAGCTATAGAGTACAGACGGTCCTTCCATTTGAGCAACAAATCCTATCATTAAGGATAGCCATACAAGAAGGGCTTACCGAGGAAGAAAATGCTCAAATATGACTTGGAGAGTCGGAAACTCTCGATGAAAAGAGATTAGGAGCACAACAAAGGCTCGAGTGTTACCAAGCCTGATTGTCTAGGGCGTTCAATAAGAAGGTGCGTCTGCATTCTTTGCAGTGAGGAGACCTATAATCATAGCGCATCGAACGGGAAACAAATTTTTGCCAAAGTGGGATGGTCCGTATGTTGTTAAAGAAGCAAACACAAATGGTACATATAAATTGGTCGCTGAAGATGGTTTCAGAATTGGCCCAATCAATGGGAAGTTTTTGAAACGATACTATGCTTAAAAAAAAGAGAAAAATAAAAAAAACATAACAAAAAACACAAAAGAAAACTCCTGGCCCGCATGAGTATAAACTGTGAACAATCCTCCCTTTTTTAAATAAATATTTTGTACTTTGAACTACGTAATGACTTGAACCTCTTGATGAAACATGCAAAGCCAACAGCTAAGTAGGCAGCCAAAGAAACTTCCTCCTTGAGACTCCTTTCAATATACAGCTTGGCAAATAAAGACCTCCTCAATAGTTGACCACCTCTTGTGAATTGTAATATCACCAAGAGGGTTATGAGTTGACTTAGGCCGAATCATTTTCTTTTCTTTACGTAGAGGAGGCGGATGATACTTAATAGTTTTCTTGGACTAAAACTTCACCCATTTGTCAATGGATACATGGGAGCATCGATTATCGTCGGCACTTTGAAGCAAATGGTAAGGATAAAACAAATACCCACTGAAACGAGGAATAAATCTTTCTCTCTTTTCATCAATGCCGGTAAGCTCTAGCGCACTTAGTACAACTTCATCATAAAGGCAGCCGATCATAGGAAGTCCGACAAGTTCACGCAGGGAAATGTTTGTGAAAGTTGCAGATTTGATACCACAGTTTCTATTTTGACACTTTTAATACCACGGCTTATCTTTTAAAAATATCATTTCAGCCCCAAAAGGTTTAATTTTTGTTGACTTAGTCCCCATTGCTTGAAAATTGTATCAAAGCCTAGGTTTATTAAAGAAATATATGTGTTTATATTACATTTAGATATTTTTCCACTAGCGGAGGAGACTTTCTTAAGAAAATGAAACTGGACGAAAGTTCGAGTTACACAAAAGAATACTCTCAGACTCTGAAAGGTTGAAGATGGAATTTCTTCATGGAAATTCTAAGAGAAGGAGATAGTTATATCCAAATACCGAATGATGGTTCAAGTGAAAATCAGGAGTACTTCCAGATCGTGGAAAAATAGAGAAATAGTTTCGTTTACGAAATCTTAGATCGGGCCATGACACCAACAAGGTGGGAGCCTGAGCCTTGCACCAAGGAGGAACAAGAAGAATGGTGGAGGATTCACCAGATTCGGAAGGAGCTACTAGGAAATACGATAAAAGGTCTACGGTAGAAGGCCAGCAATGAAAACCAGACTGGGTAAATTCCTTATCCAAGACCGCTCTTAAAATTATGATAAAGGAACTGCTCGGAAAGAACTCGAGCCGAATAACTTGAAAATCTCCGAAGATCTAAGAGAAATTCATAAGACGGTCCAAGATTATGGACATAGGTTAACCAATATACCTATGAAAATATATTCTTTGTGTTAAAAGATGGACGAGATCCTTAAGATCCTTACAGATCTACACAAAAAACTGACAAATCTGAAAACAAAAATTGCAGATCTAAAAAGAAACCAACCGAAGAACCTTGAAACATCTAGATCCAGACAAGAGCGGATCAGGGACACCCTTGGGACAATATCTCTTTTACATCAGAAGGGGAAGGCGAAGGAGATTCCAAAGCAAAATATAAGAGATGAACAGATCTGAGAAGTCCTTAACTCCATAAAATAATGGAGGTAACCAGAGCGGATCTATTAGATTTATAGGAATTGGCTGAATCCTTTTGTCAAGTAGGGATTGTAGAATTAGTCAATGTTCAAACTAATTAAGTCACTCCAGCACTACCACCGTCGGAGGGAAGCACATGCTCCATTGAGCCTCGACAGGATCATCAAATGAGAGAAAGTGCAGATTTCCACACCGACGTGACACTGACTTTTGTGGGAACTAGACTTAGAGAATATTCAGGGAGAAATCCGAAAAGTGCACTTGAAAATACACCTTGGGCAAGGACCATGCTCCAGCCCTTGCATTCATATGGTGCCGTACTAAACCTGGATGTTATCGACTTTCAAAAAAATCGAGAAACTGATAGATGAATGGGTTGCATCCATAAAGATAGCAGCAACTACTCTAGAACTCGATCAAGAAAACTTCATAAAATTTGTGGAGTTAACCTTGAAGGGTTTTGTGAAGATCGGATGGGATAATACTCCAATAGATACTAAAGCCAGTATCCTTGCCGGAGATTCAAAGAGTGCAATAGCAGATCAACTAGGAAGGCTTATAAAGATACACTTCATCGGAGATAGATACTTCGAAGAAAGCAGAACAGAAAAGGCTAGAGAATATGCACAAGCTCTCTTTGGCCTTGAATTAATAAATATTTGTGCGGTAGATGAATATATCTATTAGTTTCGCAAGTATTTTTTCCAGAGTGGAGTAGTAGTAGAAGTAACAGTTCTAATGTTCTTTGCAAAAATCTACAGTCCATGGAGGGAAATGCTGATCCAGTCATACAAAGTACCTAAAGGATAGATGGATTCAGTTGCAAGGAGAATGTCTTTCCTTAAAGACAAGTTGAAGAATTGGTGTTATCAAGCATCCATCTAGAAAAACATGAAAAGGATGAGAGGTACTATTAAATGAACCCCTCTCTGTTGTGATAATATATTTTCTACTATTATAAGAGAATCAAGTGAGTCAAGGAAGAGGAAGAAGCAAAGTAGTGACTCCTCCCTAGGAGTTCAAGAAGAACCTCTTTCAGGTAGAGATCATGGTGGTCCAAATCAAAAGCCAGAACATATAAATATGGACAGAGGAACGGACCAACTAGGGCTTCATCCTAAGGATCTAGACGAACATATACGAGATCCACAGGAAGAACCCCTACAAGGGGAAGTTTCTGACGGGCCCATACCCGAGCTAATGAGAGTTTCAAAGATTGGAACTACTGGACATGCAGAGAAAGGGGTCATATAGCTCCAGACTGCCCGCAGAAACGTGGTGAAGTAAGAAAATTTGAAGCCACAGATGACATTTTAGACGCGGTCTACTATGGCAATTTGGTACCTATTTACCAATTCGAAGACCTTCCTTCAGACGAAAGCGCCAATGAAGAGGAGATAGAGACTGATGTGGATTTTCAACCAAGTCAGAATAACAACAACGAGGGAGATGGCTTCAAACCTCTGAAAGCCTATCAGGATTCTTTTTCAGAATGACGGTGTCAAACAAAACCATGGAAAGAATCATGCGTCAAGATTCCAACCTCAGTCCATATGATGGATTTAAGATTGAAGGAATCGGGAGAGTACTCAACCAGATAGGAGTAAATCAAAGAAAACATCACATAATCTACAATGTAAGTTCAGGTGAGTTTGCTATTCCTATGGAACTTACTGGTAATGTGATGGAAATGCAAAGAAGGCTTAGAGAAGAAGTAGTTGTTACTATGAAATGGATCACATAGGAACTATTGAAGTAGTAATAAAAGTAACTTTTAAGGAAGGAATTGATTTTATAAATACATTTATCAATAATGGATAGAAGAATTAATAATTTAAAAGATGGTTGTCTTGGGATAATGATAGAAAATTTGTATGCATGAAAATTAATGTTTGATTTTAATCCTAGGATCGCATACAACCTAGCTGACCAAAATTTCAGTAGAGTCTTAACCCTTCACAAGGATTTTAAGGGAAAAGACCTAATGAAAGAACATAATAGACCATATTCTATAACTTATAGAATTGCGTATGCCCTTTCCAACATACATCATTTTGATCTGTTTCTTAGGAAATAGTACATTGAGATTCCTAGAATTTTCAAGGAATTTGCTAAGGTGATGGCACCAGATCCAATTAAGATACCGAGAATAGGTGGTGTCGACATTGTAATCAAGGATCACCCAGTTTTAGATCAAATATTTAGCTCTAGAACTGAGTTTAATAGTAGAATGTCTTTTTCATAAGATAGGATCATTGGCTACAAAGGAAAGGTGAAAGAGTTGTTAAAAGCTTTAACTCCTCAAGAAATTAGGGTAGATAACGTAAAACTTAGATGCCCTGAAGGATGGAAGGAAATACAAGTTATATTCGACATCACTAAGAAAGAGAATTATTTCCTTGTGATGACTTATATCATTTGCAGCAACCTGTTATTGGTAGATATGAAGGCATGTTAGAAGTAGCAGGTCACAAAATTTTGGTTGCAGGAGTTGCAGGACGATAAAATGAGTGTATGACTTTGGGGCTAAGTTTTCTCGAAGATCATAAATCATGGGAAAGAAAAGATAATGGTATGGAGTTCAGTTTTGATGGTATTACCATAAGAATCAAATGACGAGCCCCTCTTCTATATACATAACTGTTGGTATGTAGTATGACCAATATAAGACAGAATATTTTGCAGCTTATATTGACTCAGGTTTAGGAATTTGCACAGCAAAATCTGGAGTTTTTCCTAAAGAATCTATGAAAACCTTACCCGTTATTAGAGGAGGGATTTTTGCAGAAAATCCTAATACTCAATACAAGAATACAATAAGCTACGATCATGATTGGAGGAGCTTTTGGAATACCCTAGTTTAGGGTAAAAACACCTCCTATTTACTTTAATGGTACAGGTGCTGATATCTTGCTAAGTAATAATTTTATTCAAACAGATATATGCAGGACAATCAAAGGAATATGTTAATCTTTACGACTAACTGTTGTAGTGAGATACAGGTTTTGCGAAGAGAAAAAGGCATTAAACAGGATAATGCCTATAAATATTCATAGCATGCATGGTGATTTTGATGCCAAATTAACTCATCAAAAATACAAGATAAAAAGAAATTTGCTAAAGTTCTTTTGTCTTTCAGACAACAGGGATTCATCGATAGAGATAGCTTCTATGAGGAATCTGAGAAAGAAATTAAGAACCTCAAGGAAGTATTGCAGAAATTAAAAGCAATGAACATAAGCGAGGAAAGTAAGCTTTCTCTCGAAAATATCAAAAGGCTCATCTAGAGGAACTTCGGTTAGGAACCTCTGGCATGGTGGGATAGAAACAAGACCAAAGCTACTCTCAAGGTCAAAGAGGATTGCAAATATGAGTATGTTTGATATAAACCCATCCAGATGAACATGGAAGACAAGAAAGATATGCAAATAATTATCAAAGAGCATATCAATCTTGGACTCATCGAGCCCGGAATCTCTGTCTATAGTAACCCTAGATTTCTGATAAGAAACCTTGTTGAGATAGAAAAAAGGTAAACCCAGGTTAGTTATTGACTATCAAGGTATTAATAAGATATTAAAGTTTGATGGTTATTACATCCCAAGTAGAGAGCACTTGATTGATTGCATTGAAGGTGCAAAAGTGTTTTCATAATTCGATTGCAAATCCGGGTTTTATTAGATTAAGATGGAGATGAATCAAAGAAATTTACTGCATTCTCCACACCACAGGGACAATATATCTGGAACGTACTACCAATGGATCTAGCTAATGCCCCCCAGATATTTCAAGGAAAAATGGATAATCTTTTTAAGGATTATTTGTCTATATTGACGACATATTAATTGCATCTAAAAATATGTAAGATCCTATTAAAATATCTTCAAATATTTTCTGATGCATACTATAGAGAAGGTTTAGTACTTTCTGAGAAGAAAGCTACTATAGTGGTCAATAAAATTGAATTTTTAGGAATTCTTATATACGAAACGGGTATTGAGTTGCAGGAGCATATTGTGGAGAAAATCCGTAATTTTCCAGATGTACTCAAAGATTAGAAGCATTTACAAAACTTCTTGGGAGTGGTTAATTTTGCAGGTATTTTTATAAAGGATCTTGCAAGATACATAAAGGATTTCCTACCACTTTTGAAGGAAATGGAAAGTTCAGAGTCGGAATGGGGTATTCCATACTCAAAGGGTTCGTAAGTTGAAACAAGTTTGTAATAACCTGCCAAAGCTTGCAATACCATAAGACAATGATGAATTGGTAGTCTACACCGATGCCAATGATTATAGATGTGCAGCAGTGCTCATGAAAATGACCACTGCATTGGAAGAACTTTGTAGATATACTAGAGGATTGTTCTCCAAACAATAAGCCCAAATGTGGCACATCAACGAGAAAGAATTCTTTGCGGTTTGGAAGGCTTTTAAGAAATGGCCTTTATTTTTACTTGCTAAAGAATTTACATTGAATGTCGATAATACCAATGTTAAAGCTTTATTGAAAAATAAATTAGAATCAATGATTGAGAAAGCGCCTATTATCAAATGGCAAGCTGAATGCCAATATTATTGTTATAATATCTCATGAAAATGTTCTTGCAGATTTTCTGACGAGAGATAGAGGCATTTGAAGCAAATTCCATCATGTTAAGGCTTAGGCACCTCAGAGAAAACCTCGAGGAGCTTAACAAGAAGTTTGGATGGCTAGCTGTGAATGCCCAAGTAGCCGGATAAATCCAAAGAGCTGATCTTGACAGTGTTAAGATCGCAAAAAAACTACCATGGTGGCTTCAACATCACTATGGAATGACCTACAAGAACCAATTCAGAAAGCGTCATCCTCAGAGATGACTAACGAGTTGCGGGAGCATGACCCTAAACATGCTTTTAGAGTACAAGGCTCTAGACCTGTACCTAAAAAGAGGAGATATCTTAGAGCTAAAATTTATATCAGCCGCTCCAGAAACTGTAGGGAAGGGGTCGCATCCAGTGTTCCATTTCATCAAGCTGTAGAGACCAAACATTGTAGTTTTTAAGAATTAAAACTGCCACATAAGAAACTCCACTGGTGTCAACTATTAGTGAAGACGATATTTCCACTAGAAGAGCTTGGGGTTTATGGGTCTGTTTCACAGAGATTGATAAAGTCCAGTATCCATTCAAGATCTTTTCTAACAAGGTGAATGGTTTATACATGTTAAACTCCATGATAAGGAAGAACACTAAGTTTGCAGAAAGCATGTTCGAGAAAAAGAGAATGCTCATATGGGAGACAAAACTACCTGTAATTGAGGCCACAGGGATGAAGACATGCAACATGTTGCATGTTGGGCAATGGCATAGCCATGTATGCCCTTGCTGGGAAAAACAGAAAAATCACTGTTTGGAACCAAGATACGGGTTACCCAAAAGAAACCCGAACCAAAGCTGGACAAGGGTAAAAGGAAGAATTTTTACAAGGAGAAGTCAGATTTGTAAAATGTAAAAATATAAAAAAGTACACTTTCGGTAAAAAAGAACAAAAGCCAACAGTCAGAATGAACTAAAGCAGCCAGCTAGCAATCACATGGCCGACAAGCCATCATGACCACCAGTTGGAAAGGACAAAATGACGAACGCAATGACATCATCAACAAACAAGTTTGAAGTTCGCATTTGGAATCCGCGGATGGTTATAAATAAAGAAGCAGCGAAGCAGAAGGGAATCATCAGAAATTTTCTCCTACTCTTCAAAGCATAATATTCCAAGTGTCTATCTTTATAATTTTTCAAATTCTTAGTTTATGGGGGTTTCTCCAAAGAGTCTAGCCCTCTACCATATTAGAGGCTAAATAGTTGTCTCCTCCAACGGGGGAAATAATATCTATATAATATTACCTATATTTCTTCAATAAAAGAAAGGCTTCTGCCAATTTGTTAGCCAAACTTCTATTAAGTCCTTGTATTAGGGTGTCTTCTATGCTGTGTTGTTTGTTGCTAAAGGAGCTAAGGGCCGGCGAGCCATTTGTTGCGGTAGTATGGTTGGAGAAAGTTCGTAAAATCGAGAACTTGGAATATTCGGGAATAAGGCGGTCAAGAAAAGGTACAAACTTATGAGGGCTTAATTTTATTTCATAAGCATGTTGGGCCTGATAGATTGAATAGTAAGGGGAATATTTATGTGGAAAAAAAAAGTTTTCAGGGATTAAATTAATACTTTTTGAAAGATACTCTGTACAGTACGGTATCAAAATTGCTATTTTGTAAATAGTGGTACCTATCTTATAACACTCCCTAAACCGCAGAACCAAAAATACAATTATCTCAAAAAAGCGTATTTTTTGTATTTTATGGTACCAAAAGCGATGCTTGCCATAATTATAGTACCAAAAACAAAAATGATCTTTTTTTAACGGGTCCAAAAAAGAATTTTGCCCCACAATAAAATTATTTGAAAGTATTGTTAATTAGATATTTATTTGATTGGAGCTTTTGTTGTATAAATAGAACTCATTTATTATTGATTTGACCTTTTATATGAATTCTAGCAAAATAATTCTCATAACAACCAACATTCAAAGCATTTAAAAAGATAAAAAAACAAACCACCAAAGGATCAGTTTCAAAATTTCCACTTTCTTGCGCAATAGTCGCTACAGATTTTCTTTTACTATGTGATTTCATCCACCTGAATTATGAACTAATAAAATATGTAACATATAAACATTAGCCAAAGGGCATAAGTGCATCTATTTGATATCCTGTTTTGATTAGCTGCTCTTGAGTGGATATAGAGGCAATTGTCTCGTCTAATAGGCTTGCGAGCTCGAGGCGTGCAAATGATATCAGAGTCAACCACCAAACAAAGTAAAAAATTAAGTACTATGCGATACAAACTGCTACATACATGTGTGAGAGCAGGCTGGGGGAATGCCATTATAAATATAGCAATAGAAATTCTGTAGTCAAGATTATAAATATTATTAAATATTTGCAACGATTTTTTCATCATTATTGCAGCAAAATTAGCCGCAAAACTTACATATATTATATATCCATAGAAGGAGCTATAGGAATTCGTAGCCATGAGATAGCTATAGAAATTAAAACAAGTGTAGTTAAAATTAGCTGCAGATGTATAGATTTGGGAAATAGCTACGACCATTTCTGTAGTTATAGATATAGATATATGAGCATCTGCTATGACTTGACTGAAGTGGATGTCCTATTTTTTGGTAGTATAATGACTATAATTAAGAATTGTGTAATGTCTAGAGTATCGATTGATACTTGCACGATTATAGTTAATAGTAATTTGTACATGCATGATAAAATTAGAAGATTGTACTATTTGTCAAATTAACATAAGGATTTGTAATATATGCTAGCTATATGCTCATTGACTAATTATGTTATTTAATAACTTATCTTATATTTTTTTAATTAATTATATACAAAATTTGTCTATATGCAATATTGTTGTGTAATTTATTTTAAATTTATATATTGATAATCTTTAATAATACTTCAGCTATTAATATAAAAATTATAAAAATAAAAATAATAAATATTAAAAACAACATCAAGATCATTGTCAAACAATATAATAAATTTTTAGTTTTATTGCTACAGCAAAATAGTCATAGTAAAAATTGATGTAAGATGTTATTACTATAAATAGAGCTCGATGGAAAGGTGTTATGATTTTTATTGTCGTTCTTGCTATGAATTTGTTGTCAAACGAAAGCTATTTTCTCATAGCAAATATTCATGTAATGGTTACGACTCGATAATCTAAACAAAAAAGGCGGCAGTTTTTATTAGTATTTTGCTATGAAAATGATGTTGTAACAAAAACCAATTTTTCATAACATTTTGATGAGTTTTGTCCATAGTGAAATATTTCTACAACAATCTTCTCTACGCCCAAAGTTCATAGCAAACCCATAACAAAAACCTCATTGCTATGAAAATTGACCTTTTGCTACGATTTCTACATGGTAACTAAATGTCTTTTTTTTTATTTTTTATTCTGTTGTCACAATTTAAGAAAAGTGACCCAATCACATGGTAAGTTTGTTATGTTAATATCCGAATTGCTTCCTTTGTACCTCTAATGAGATTTATTACGATCATTGTACGCAATTGTAGATCAATGCATCGAATAGCAAAAGGGAGAATTACAATTTTGGTCCATATATTTAACAACTTATGTGATTTTGGTCCGTAAACATTCAGGATTAATACTTCTAGTCTTCAAATTGTCAATTTTTTTTACAATTTGGTGTTTTCCATTTGAGGGACGTTAAAATAGATGGAAAACTTCATCGATGGAGGGAAAAAAACCTTCCCTTTCACACCATGAACTACTTTAATTATTGGTAGAAAACCTCCATTTCCACCATTTTCTTAAAGCTTGAACTGATTATTTCAGAGAGAATTGACCAAAAAATGAGTTCAAGCCCTACAAATTTTGTTATTAGAAATTCTAATTTAGGTGTTTAACATGACTGACGTTACTTTAGGCCAAATTGATCTAAAAGGACTAAAATTGCCATATTTACTAAAGTTACAGGATTAAAATTATCAATTTTAATTTGAACAGGATTGAAATTGTCAACTCCCATAACTTAGAGGACCAAAATTATATTTTTTCCATCTAAACAAACATTGCAATCGAACTCTTATAAACCCATCATCTCTTGGGCATTCCAAGCAGTGCATTGTGCAATGCTTCCCAGCCCTAATATATATATAATATATATATATATATATTATATATAAACTTTAAATTTATATAGTTTATTTAAATTAAATAAATCGAGACTAAAGATCTATATCAACTAAGATCAAATGATTCATAAATTAAAATATAAAAACTCTATTATACTTAAAAATCAAGGAGGAATGCATTATAGGGACTTGTCTACAACATATTGAAAACTTAGGGACGACGTTCATTGGGGTTTTATTTTACAAGGGAGGTTTTTTGCCCAATCTACATAATAAAGTCAAATTGCTTTTCACCAGGGTAAGAATCAATGCTACCTCCTACACATTGATCTTATTCAACATATTACCATTATGCATCAACTACTGACATAGATTTCTGGTTTACATTAAACTTCACAAACAAACACACACACATATATTTCTTGCATCATTGTTTTTCATTTCTTACTCAAGGAAACGACGTGAATGAAGTATGTTGGTGTCTCCACGGACAGATACTCCGCCAGTTTCTTGGCATATCTTGTGTATAAGTCGTCCATAACGGAGGTCCCAAAGTGTGTAGCCAAGATCGGCTCTGTATAAGCCCGAATGAAGGCGGACACCAGTTCCCCCCTCCTGTATTTGTCGGGTCGATGGTTGTTAGAATTACTGTGTTCCACATGTGCGTCCCAGGGTACTAGGAAATCTTCGAGTTTGTACAAAGTAAAGGAACCTTCACTGAGAATTGCTGCCTCCACTTCTTGTTTGCTTGGAGTGTATATAGGCATGTTGAAAGAATGCAAATCAGCCTCCTTGATCAGCCCCTAAAATGATTGAAAAGGTGTTTCGTGATGATTGTGAGCATAGTTTCAGAAACGGCTGAAAACAAAGAAAATTCTGAAGGTGAAGCGGCAGACTTTCTGATTGAACGTCTTTGACAAGTCCGTCGTGCAAAGACGTGCGCAATTTACTACAATCAAAGATAATAGTAGCCACAAAATATGACGTCATATTAATATTCTTTTTGTTTAGCATAATTATTAATATTCTGTTTTTTGGAAAACTAAAAATATCACCTCAAATGAAAAATTATTATGTAACTCCTGGACAGTGAAGTGAAAATTACTACATTGCTGAATTTTTACTTTTTTTAAGAAGAAATTTGAAAAATGTAAGAAAATTTGAGGGTGGATAACTAAATAATCGGTAGAGGGGGATCTGAGTCTGAACCTAAGACCTCTCTCCTTCATTTTGTTTATTCCAGAATATATGTATTAGCCAGGACAAAAAAGGTGCATATATAAAATGCAATTAATGACACTCAACAGTGACAACACAATACAATGACAATAATTATTTATTATCACCAAGTCATTTTGTACATGCATCACTAATGTTTTTAGTTAGGCAAAATTACAAAATTAGTCCTGTATGTATAGTTGGTGGCAAAATTAGTCCCGTAAATATCGAAATGGTAATTTTAATCCGCAATTTTGCCTTTTAATTAGGTACTTACACGTTTTTTTTTTTTTTTTTCATAAAATTCCTAAAAGAAGTTGGGAGAAGGATTGAAAATGAGACTTTTTATTAGTTATTAGACTATTTTCAATAATCCTATAAGCAATGCGACTGAAAATTTATTGAATCTAAATTGTGGGACGAAAAATACAATTTTTCCTCAATTAATTCTTTCGTCATGTTATGAATCATCACATAACTCCCCTTAGATTAAAAGTTAAGGCAGGCTGAAATATCACTAGCAAACCTTCATGACAACATGACAAAAGCACATCGATCCATGCCTTATAAGTCTACATCAATTGAATAAATCATTGATCCATATTATATATTGAACAACATGGATATGTATATATACCTCGTTGATCATGTCAAGAAGTGTATCCGCAAGCAGTGTAAAATGCACAGCCCCATCTTTCGAAGAGGGATCCGCAACACTTCTGCCAACGAATGTCAAAACCATACGGCCACCGGGTGCCATTTCTTCACCCCTGGAGCTGAGAAATATGGAGAAATCTTTCTGGTACTGCCTTAAGTACGCTTCAAATACTTCAGGGGACTTGCCATTGCCATGTGTATGTTTTTCTATTACTCTCCAGCCCTTCAGGAACCTATTAATTCTTGCAACACAGGCTAATTGTTATAAATATATTGGAAGAAATGCGAATTAAAACGTCAATGTAATAATATATATGCATTACTTAAATACACCATAATAGCTATATTGGAAGCTAGTATTATTACGGCCTAATTGCATTTACTGCCCCGTATATAAAGGGTAGTCGCAAAATAAGTACCTTAGATACAGGAGTGGCAAGTAATATCCTAAAATTAAACTTCTTTCGGAAAATGGAGGACTACGGCAATCAAATTTTAAACAGTGGTTGGGATTTGCTGAGGTGGCCAAATCTAGGGTTTTTTTGAAATTGGAGGATAACCTGATTAAGCCTTTTACTTTTTTTTACTATTAATCATCCTCGCATGGAAAATCACCTACTACATAAACAATGGCATGGAAAAAAGGGCAAATACATTTTTATTTGGGGGTTTTATACTTATATGGATTATTTTTTGTATCTCTTTCTGCCTTATATAAAAAAACAAAGGTCAAATTACATACAAACAAATTAAGAATTTTTATTTTATATTAGCTTAAATGATATAGCGTCTATGCGTGCATATTATAAATAATAACTCTTTTAAATATATTATAAATTAGAATAAAACTATATAACTCAATATATATATCAACTTCAAAAAATAAAAAAAGAAAGTAAAGATAAAAATCAACTTAAATATATTATCGACGCAAAAAAAAAAATACAAATGCATAAAACCATTGAAAATAAAATTATTATTTTATAGATAATTATAGACTTTTTAAAAAACAAAAATTAATATTTCAAATAATATATATTTAATGAAAACAATTAAACCCTCCACCCCCAATCCCCCTGGCCACCTCCCTTATCGTTGCCCACCAAGAAAGGGTTGACGGTGATGCCATTCTACCCTCAAAGCGACGATGTTGGCATCGTCTAGTGCAGGTAGCCCAAATTTCTACAGATTTAGGCCATCGCCGTTGTGCAGTGATGCTCGATGCATCGCCCCCTTTGCTGGGGGCAGCTTTGCCCACTTCTATGGGGGGATGGAGGTAGGGTTGGCAATTTCAACCCGAACCCGGGGGATGGAGGTAGGGATGACATTTTTCAGGTTTGGGCGGTCTGGGGCAGCTAAAACCTGCCCTGGCCGGGTCCGGTGCGGGTTACGGGTCCTGTCTCGAACCCGGTCCAACCATGCCTCTTTTTTTATTATATATTATTAATATATACAATATATTTAAATTATCTTATTATATATATATGAATCCTAAATAATTTTTGCATATACCCAACTATATATAAAAATACCAAAAATAAAAAATTAGTTGATAAAAAGTTTAATAATTTAGATGAACGTATTTTTTGTCTTATCCAATTCATTTTAGATTGAAAATTATATTAAAATATTTAAATCTAAACTTATATTATTTCTTAAAAAAATATTAATTTAATATATTCTTTGTATAAATTAATTAGGTTGGGACGGGGCGAAATTTTAGCATGGAGGCGAGGCGGGGGCGGGTTATGGGCTGGCAAAAATTAAATGAGGCGGGTCTGGTACGGGTCCAGCGGGGCGGGGGCGGATTATGGGGCTGGCAAAAATTAAATGGGACGGGTCTGGTACGGGTCCAAGCGGGGCGGAGGCGGGTTATGGGTCTGGCAAAAATTAAATGGGGCGGGTCTTGAATTCGGGCGGACCCGTACCAAACCCGCCCCATTGCCATCACTAGATGGAGGGGACCTGCGGGGAGGGGTAGGGGTTTCTTGTTTTTTAAAATTCTATTTTATAATTATTTATATATTTGTATACAATTTCTTTTGTCATGTCAATGCTTAGGTGGTAGAATATTTTTAAAACATACAAAGTAAGCAAAATCCTCAATTCAAAAAAATCTTAAATTTGTCCACCTCAACAAATTCCTCCCACTTTTTAAAATTTGTTGGCCTGAGTCCTTTAATTGTCGAAAAAAAATCCAGAGTATTAATTATCACCTCTAAATTTATAATCCTTATCTTGTCACTACCCCTTATATCCAAAGCAGTAATTGTAATTAAGCCTTTCATTTTATAGTTATATATGATTTTGTCCTTGTCAATATATGTACATATGTCCAATATATTTATGTCAACCCCTCCCCCCCCCCCCCCCCCCGCCCACCCAAACAAAAAAAGAAAAAAAAAAAATCCCTAATATTATATATCCAGCAAAATTTAGATATTTCAGGTAGAAAGGGTAATATATTTCTTGGCAGTAAATTATAAGACTGAAAAGTATGAAAAGCGAATATAATCCAACTTACAAGGCTAGAACAATAATTTGCTGCTTTCTATAGGCAGTGGTAAGCCTTAGGCCTATGTTTATAAACTTATGTAAACAAAAGTACCTGGGAGAGCACTGGAGACTGAAGGATGAATAAACAAAGTCCAAGCTTTTGCTTGAAATAGCCTGCCATAGAAAGAGCCAGGCAGACCACACACAAAGCATTGTGCAGTTGATTAAGCTTCTGATAGAAAGTGGGCAGCATCTTGAACAGGTTGTTGAAGTCATTTCCGGGAAGGTCATTCAGAAACACTGAAATACAAGCGATTGCCCAAAGTTGTTCTCTTCGGACAGCTCCTGGACTTTGTTGATAATATGGGAGATTACGAAAAAGCTGTTGGGCCCTGAGGAACATCCTAAGTCAGCCATCTTGAAGCACTTGGGGAAGCCATTATCAGTGAACATATCCTTGAGGGTCTCATCTAATACAATCCATGATTTCAATATCCCAATTTTCTGCAATAATCACACACTGTTGTCACACTCATACACATGCATATATATATATATACATAAAAATGAGTGTATATGAATTCATTTCATCATATGTGCATTCCTATTCCGTAGATGACATTATTGCATTTTATATATAAAAAGGGAAAATTCTTGTCCGAACTTGGTTAGAACAAACCAATCCAATCATAAAGGAAGTATATCATACTTGTTCTGTGATTGATCACTTTTTAAATTGTACGCCAATCACATGGTAAGTGCTTTGCACTTGTCATGTAATTTGGTTCAGATTTGACTGAATCTGGTCCAGACTAGAATTTATCATATAAAAAGTAAATTTAATTATACATACAAACTCGCAAGTTAAGGAGAGAGAGAGAGAGGGAGGGAGAGAGAGAGAAGACAGAGAGAGAGAGAGAGAGAGAGACTTGATGAGCTGAATTGTTGGAGTAGCTAGTATCTCCATTTCCTGCATTCATATGCACATTAACTTCGTTAACTGCCATTTTCTTGGCACTTCTCCTCTGTACTATGTAGTAATCCCCCAACGTTGTGTGTGTATATATAGGTACACTTAGTACTCTTACGAGTCTGGAATTGGCGTGTGATCATCTCAGTATCTTGTAGGATTCCTCTCTTCTTCTCTCAATATTCAAACCCTATTCTTTCTTTGTCTGGAAAATGGAATTGTTTATTTTCTAGGAAAGGCTTAAATATATTCTTCATCCAGTAATTTTAGGACTTTGTCATTTTTGTCATTTATTTTTCTAGAATTGTAAAAGATTCTTGTAATTTTTTTATCATTTCTTAATTTAATTTAGTCTTTACTGATGTCGAATTTTACAAAAGTCGTCCAAATAAATCAAGTACGCGTCATGTGATTCATTTAAATTGAGGCTTTTGTTCTGATTGTTTCACTTTTCAAACATGGATGATTTTTTTAAAAAAAAAAATGATGTGACACATGATTTATTTGTGCAATTAATTTGCAAAATTGGGTATCGAAAGGACCAAAATCTTGAAAGGCAAAAAATTAAAGGAATCTATTTCCACTCCCAAAAAGATATATAAATGATAAAAATACCAAAATGGTAAGGGACACCTGATTTATTTCGACAACTTTTGAGAAATTAGGCATCTTAAAAGACTAAAATTGTAAAATGTTTTTACAAAAAAATATAAGACTATTTTGCAACCTAAAAAAACAGGATAAATATTCTAAAAGATCAAAATTATTGTCAAAATTACACAACAAAAATATATTTAAGTCTTAAGAAATGAATATTTGGACAGATTCAATCACATTGTGACCATTATTTGACCTTGTCAGTATTCTCCTTTGTTTTCTTTTCTCTGACCTTGTTAGTTGTCAACGCATTGGTTCGACAAACATTTGCCTGTAGTCATAAATGCCAAAAGTATAGCATGAAGAAATTGGTTCACCAAATAGGACTTGCCACGTTTGGATGATTTAATAATTCAAGACTCCAATTTTTTAAAATTTATATATACATATATATATATATAATATATATATATATATATATATATACATATTATTGCGAAATTGCATTTTATACATACATGTTATGTTCATAATTTTTTTTATTTATATAGTTGAATATGAAATAGAAATTTAGAAGGCACAATTTTGAGGGGATTGTATTTTTTTGTACCAAATTATAGGAGTTCTTGCAAGTTTGGTATCATACTTTTTTTTTTTTTTTTTTTAAATATAACTAAAACATTTCATTTCATGAGTCCATCAAGTTCATACATCTCGGAAAGTTATACATTTTGAATATGTACAAGACAAGTCAAAAAGCAAAATACAATGCAAAAAACTTGGACAACTTTCAAATAGCCAAGTACAAAAACGATGGCTTGCAGTGTGTTTAGCAAATGTATCGGATGCCCAATTCACGTTTCGGAAGCCAAAAGTGAGGTGGGTGTTCAAAAACTATCCCATAGCACCTTGCAGTCCTGCAGCAGAGGAAGAAAATGCTTGGGTGGTACCTTGTGCCTCCAAAAAATATTAATCAACATCTGATCAATTTGGATAATGATATTATCGAAACCTTTTGTATGTGCAATAACTAGGCCTTGTCGCATTGCCCACACTTCGACTGTGGAATTTGTATTCATGCCTGTGGAAATAGAAAAAACAGTAATGAAATTACCCAAGTGATCTCTAAATAAGCCTCCTATACCTGATTTGCCGAGATTCTGTAAAGAGCATCCATCAATATTCAATTTAATCCACGATAGCAGTGGGGGTTTCCAATCCACATGAATAATTTGTTTTTTGTTTAAGTCTACTATGAGACTCTGAATGAAGTGCTAAAATTATGTTCTTCCAAATTACATAAGTGTTAATAGTTTGATTTTCAAAAAGAGCTTTATTGTGATAGAACCAAATTGTTTGTAACATCAATGTTTGAAGTAAAGGATCTTTTCGCCACTTATGGAGAAGACAAATGAGATTTTTTTGTGCAATTTCTTGCAAGGCTGGAGAATACATTGAAGAAAGTGATAGAAAATACTTACACTTGGTATAGACATGCTCAATAGTATCACTTTATGATTTGCAGGGAGAGTAGATTTCAAAAGGAATTCTGTGTAGTTTGTAGAGGAATTGAGCTATTGGAAGACCGGAATGCCCGACAAACCAAGCGTGAATAAGAACTCTGGGGGCCTTTATTTTCCAGAGGGATTTCCAAGAAAGATGGATATTATTTAAAGTTTTTGATTTATTATATAACCAATTATAAGCAGTATGAACATAGAAATTACCTAATGAACTCCTTGCCCACAAGAAAGTATCCTACTGAGGTGTAATAGGCAATGGCATTGATAAAATTTTTATTCTGATTCCTTTCGGAATTAAATCATTAATAGCTTGGATGGACCAATTATTTTGTTTAATTATATCATTAACTTTTAAATTACCAAGATTTGGTGGAATTATAGGCATTAAATTTTCAATTGTAATTTCTTAGCCATTTACCTTTCAAAACATTAATATTTGTTCCATTTCCAATTGTCTAATATGTTGATTCTTTGACTAAAGAAATGTGTTTATGTAGCATTTTCCAAATCCAACTATGATGTGATTTAGCTTCTGATTCAGTAAAACTTGTATTCTGGAAGTAGTTAGCTTTGAAGACTTGGAACCATAATGAATTATTTGTTGATGCATTCTCCAACTGTGTCTTAAAAGAAAGCTGTATTTAATAGTTCAGGACTTTTAATGTTAAGTCCTCCTTCAGTTTTTAGTGCACAAATTTAATATCCAGTTAATGAGATAGACATTTTTTTGATTCATTTTGGCATTCCATAAGAAGTTCTTACAGATTTTGCACAAATTTTTAACATTTGCAATGGGGAATTTAAAAATATTCATGGGATAAAAGACATTCGTACAAAGACTAGTATTAAGTAATAATGATGTTTCTCCTGCGTAAGAAAGCGTTTTATAATACCATAGTCCTACCTTTTGCTCTGTTTTATTGATAATCTCATAAAATAACTCTTTGTTAATACATGTCATGTTAAAGGGTACTCCAAGTATTTAGTATGAGGATTTGATTGAGAAAGGTGTAAAGATTGAAGGATTTGATTCTTTATGCTACTAGGGGTAAACTGGGTAAAAATATAGCTATAGATTTTTCTCAATTAATAGATTGTACCGAAACTAGAGAAAATTCATTCAAAATTATTTTCATATGTTGAATCGTTTTATTATAGTATTTAGGAATAAGAGACAATCGTCTGCAAATACTAAGATAGGTATAGGAGGTCCATTATTAGAGGCCTTCATTGCATTAAGTTTATTAAAATTAACATCCATATATATTCGTTGAATGAAAGCTTCTGGACAGAGGATGAAAAGATAAGGTGATATATAGCTTAGACCTTTAACTGGTTTTCATGGATTGGATTTATTACCATTAATAACAAGGCAAAAAGAGATGGTACGGACATAGGTAAGGATTCGGTTAATAATTATATTCAAAAAATTCCATTCAATTTTATTATACACTTTTGCAAGATCTAGCTTCACCCCATATAATGAGATTTTTTTATTCTCTTCCTCCTTAGAGTATAAAGAAGTTCATGTGCTAAAAGAATATTATCGGAGATTCGCCTCTTCGGCACAAATGCATTTTGAAAGGGTGAAATTAATTTATTCAAAAATGGTCGAATTTTATTAACCAAAATATTAGAAATATTTTATAAGACAAATTACAAACACTAATAGGTCGATAATGTGAAGCAATTGTAGGATTATCTCTTTTAAGAATAATAATAATATTAGTATGATTAAAATGAAAAGGTAGATTTCCATTCTCGAAGAAATTTTTAATAATACGAAATAGAGTTTTCTTAATAGTGGACCAAATATTTGATAAAAATGGGCATTTAACCCATCTGGACTGGAGCTTTTAATGGTCCAATTTTTTTAACCACATTATAAATCTCCTCATCAGTTATTGGTAGTTGCAATAGAAATTGATCTTCTTGTGATAAAGTAGGTAAATTAACATAAAAAAATTGAAAACTCAGTTGGATTATTAGAAGAATTGGATTGTATTTGAATAGATTCTTTAAGGGCTCGTTTACTTCGAGTGATGAGATTAAACTAGTATAGATTAATGATGGATTAAATGTGGGATGAAATAAAATTATCACACTATATATCTTGTTTACTTGGACAATAAAATTTGAGATTATTGGATAATTATTATGTGATAATTTTATGTTGTATTTATTTTTGTAGTTGTTATAAGGGATAAAATGTGCAATTGACAAAATTATTCCCGTAATAGAACAAAAACATCAATATCACATATTCACATCACAAAATATAAAATATTTAAAAATAATTAAACTTTTTATATATACATCTTATATTTATATCATTTTCGCATCACCGCCATATTCATCTTCATAAAAAAGTATATTTATTAATATATGATAATATAAATATATATCCAATAACACAATTATTAAAAATTATATATAATATAATATCAATTATATATCTAACTCATACGAACTATTATAATTCTTTTACATCAAAATAAATTTTTATTTTTAAAATTTATTTATTTATTATTGGTTATTTTATAATTTAAATTTATAATAAATACTTATTAAAATTACTAAACTAAAGTTTAAAATATATTTTTATTTATAAGTATTACAAAATTATAATTAATTATTTAATTGTAGTCAATTATTTATATTGTATTAAGTTATTATAAGTAATTGGAAAACAAAATTGGCCACTAAAAATCATCTTTGGGGAGGAGGATCTGACATTGTTGAAAATTTTAATTAAAACAAATGAGTATTTTTGGGAATACATGCAAAAGTAGAGGATTATTTCGGCAATTAAATTTTAATAATATACAATTAGGCCATAAGGATTGCATAATACCACCATCTAGATCATGGTTACAATCAATCATTAATCCATTTTATACCGGCCTTGGGGATAAGTACGGGCCAAATTAAAACAAAGTAAACAAGATATAGATGAGGATAATTTGGGATATCCTTACTAATAAACCCAAGTAAATGAGCCCTAAGGGTATTCATAATAGTTTCAGGATTAATAATCCAATTCCCAATTTCATTTTTAGACCCATAATAGAATTTTTCCTTTTTTTTATACTAGCATACTTATGTAAGAAAGATGAATTTAAATCCCCAAAATTCTTCCGGTTTGAGGGTTGTCCTTTGTCTCTAGTAATTATCTTTATATGTCAATAATTCATTCAATTCTTTAGCGATCAAACGTTCTCGATGGAGTAAATTGTCAGATTGATCATAACTTATTAAAACATTAACTTCCTCCAATTCTTTATTCAATTTAATATTTTTTTGGTCAATATTCCTTAAGGTATTTTTTGTTTCCAATGAATGGCTTGCTTGATAAAACGGAAATAGTTCTGTCTAAATCCTAGGTCTAGGTTTGGAATTATCAGGAATCCAGGTGATTTCTATAATATGATAAAAGTCAGTATATATTTAGCCCATGCAACTTCATATCGAAATGGTTTATAAATTCTAGCTTGAGATTGAGAAGTATCAAGGAGAATAGGTGAATAGTCTAATGTATTTGAACTTAAATGAAACACTTTAGTAACAGGAAAACCATTACACCTTGTGGTATTTGCAAGGACTCTATCTAAACGTTCGCAGATAATGATGTACTATACTGCTTTTAGTCCAAGTAAATTTAAGTTCAAAAAAACCAAGATCAATCATGTTGCAATATTTCAAACAAGATTGAAATTTTAGCATTTTGTGTGGAACAAAATTACCTTTTATTTTTTCATCTTGATGTAATATAGCATTAAAATCACCAATAATAATCCATCTATTATTACCAATTAGATCAGAAAATTCACACAGTTCATTGCATACCTGGTCCTGTAGCTCTGTCTGTGGATAATTTCACCGTTTCTGTGTTCTACATCCAAATGCACCATTCGAGCAACAAGTTGGATTTGTTTGGCATTAGTTTTCGCCAAGTTTCAAAGCACCCAGAGACCTCCGAGAAACCTATTGAAGAGAGGATCGTAGTATCTGTATAAGGTAGACGAGGAAGCACATTATTAGCTCTATCAACATGCATACAATTATCCAATATATCAAAACATGTGATTAGTTCGATGAATAAGATCTCTTCCAGCAGTTAGAAATTCAGGGCGTGCTGCACCCCTACAATTCTAACTCAGAATCTTCATAGATTCGGAAAAGTTTAGCAAGGTTCCTTGCGAGGAACCAAAGGGGTTTACTCCCTGTACCATCACAGGTCCGTTTAGGACTGGACTTGTTCTTAGAAATGCTTGCAAATGTCTTTCCAGCGGATGTAGATACATACGGAATTGTAGCTCCCTGTCCTTAAAAAAGTTTCTTTTTCTTGTGATACTTCTAAAATTATGTTTTGTGGAGTATAAGGGCTTACAAAAGATGTGGGGTTGTATGGAGAGTTTGAAACAGAAATTCGTTGGACCCCAGAACCACCATTTGGTTCATGGAAAGAGTCACTAGAGGAGGGGGACTAGAGGAGGAAAGCTTTGATTTTCAGAACATTTCTATTTTGTAGGTTTAGATGAGGGTGTTGCATGTGATCTGAGTCGGAATGGGAGTTTAGGTTTAGTAGACTGAGTCTGCTTGTAGTTGGGTTTCTGAGAGGTGAGAATGGTGGATTTTGAGAAATAATTGGTTGATGCATTGTTACTTGATATTCTGGTTGAGGGCGGGAGATTGTTGGCATTTGGCTGAATGGATTTGATGTCATTTTGGGTAGACGTATGTTGGAGTAATTTTGCACAAAGTGTTTTGGTTAAAATGGTTGAGGAGGAGAGCTTTGTGATAGAAGCACGGGCTTGGAGTTGCAAATCTAGAAGGTAATCCAAGTCAATTGTTTGAGTATCTTGCATGTCAGTCAACTATTGAGTTCTACCTACAACCACGTGGTCATCATTATGAATATTGTAGGTAACTAAAGCAGTGCTTGTTGATGGTTTCTCCAAAACTGTTGGTTTTATTAAAGTGGATTGCTAATGAGGCTGAGAATGATAAATGTCCATGGGAGAAGTTGATGTGTCATCTAAATGTAATGCCAACTTATCAATAGAACATCTTCCAAGCTTATTTTGAAGATTATTACTAATCTGATTATTACCCAAATAAGATTCCAGATAATTACTCTGCTATGCTAATTGGTGTATTTCCATCTCTGGCAACGGCAGTAGCTGACTAATATTATCATTTAAATCTTCATTCAGTTTGGAGAAACTATTAGAAATAGGACTGTAGTGTTCTTGACTTGCTGCTGCTTCATAGAATCTTTAGGAACCCATTTCTTCAATTTAGACCGGCCTTGAAAAATTTCCACATCCGTACCCTGTAAATGATGTTCATTCTGTTTGGTACTCCATTTTTGGTGAATCCGTTGTGTGTTCTCTTATCCAAGGTGAAGGTTCTAGATTTGAAGCTCATCGTTGGTACTCATAGTGCCAAAGAGCTTGAGAACTTCTTGTGCAAATATATTTTCACGCGGCTCGTGTTCGTGATGTTGAAAAGGTGTCAATCACTAGTATGTATTTGAGGGGTACTGTAAAACTCTGATGATGTACATGTTTATCTAATGATGCCCATGTGAACTGTGACCAGATCGAGACATGGGATGTCTTAAAGAAGGAATTGAAAGATTAGTTCCTACCTCAGAATACATCTAGACTTGCAACGGAGTCCCTTTGAAAGTTGAAATATTCGGGTACGATGTGGGATTATTTGAAATAATTCAGCTATTGATGTTTGATGTGCGAGATATGTCCAAAGAGGATAAATTGTTCAATTTCCTATCGGGATTGCAGACTTGGGTTGAGACGAAATTAAGGCGTTAGGGTGCCAAGGACCTATCTTTTTAAATTGTGTGCAGATCGGCTAATGAACTTCAGAGTTACTAGTAGTGTTGATTTAGATAAGAACAAGAAATAGTTTGAAAGGAACAAAGGAAAAGCTGACAAATTGGGTAAGGATGGTAAGCTCAAGAAAAAAAAAAAATAAGGAAGTATATGGTCAAGTAATAAGAATATCGCATAACTTCTTGTTGAAAGGACAAAGAAAGGTTGTTATATTTGTAATGGTGACCACTGCATGCGAGTCTGTCACACGTGTAGGGAGCTAAACACTCTTGTGGCTGAGCACATGATGAAGATGAGGGTGGATCATCCCAAGTCAACCATCTGCAATTGCTTAGTGCAAGCAAGAAAAACCCCCAAAATAGAAAGGTTTGATATACATTTGGGTACAGGTAATTGGCAAAGAGGTGATGGTGATGATTGATATAGGCGCTACTCATAATTTTGTGGTTGATCGTGAGATTCAAAAGTTGGAACTGTCTCTCATACAACATTCCAGCCATATTAAAGCAATGAAGTCTGAGGTGAAGCCGATTTAAGGTGTTGTAAGTGTGGAATTGAAGATTGGCACTTGGCAAGGAAAGTGCAGCCTGATTGTTGTTCCACTGGATGACTTTGACGTGATAGTTGGGATAGATTTCCTACTATTAGCTAAAGTAATTTAACGCCTTACTTGAGTAGGTTGTTTAGTGTTGATGTTGGTTGCCCTTTTGTTTGCATAGGGTATTTATTTACAATATTTAGTTAAGCCAACAAAAAAGAAAGATGGATTATTGTCGGCCATGTAGCTGAAGAACGGGCTAAGGCATGGTGAAGAGGCCTATCTTGCTGCACTGATCAAAATTAAGCTGGATGTGGTTCAAGAGGTGTAAGATGAAGTAGCTAAGGTATTGGAGGATTTAATGGATGTGTTTCCTCCAGAACTGCCTAAAAAATTACCCCCACGAAGGGCTATGATTGAGTTGGAGCATAGTGCATGGCCGTCAGCACTGGCCCTTTCCGTATGTGTCCATCAGAGTTAGTTGAATTGAGGAAGCACTTAGATGCTTTATTGGAGCCAGGTTTGATGCAACCGTCTAAAACTCCATATGGTTCTTGGGTTTTGTTCTAGAAAAAGCCGAACGGGATAATGAGAATGAGGATTACAAGGCGTTGAATAAGGTGACTAAAAAGATTAAGTACCCTCCCTATTCCTAATGCACTGAATTTGTTTTACAAACTAACGAGGGTTAAGTACTTCATGAAGATTGGCTGAAAGTCGGGCTACTGGCAAGTCATGTGGTTCTGGGAGAAGAACCAAAAACCACATGTTTGACGAGGATAGTTCTTTTGAATTCCTAGTGGTGTCGTTTAGTTTTGAAAAATGTGTGGTTGTGTTTTGTAACCTGATGCATGATGATTTTTATGATTTCTAGGACCACTTTGTTATCATCTATTTTCACGACATTTTTGATTTGTTTTGAACTATTGACTGATCATTTGTGGCATTTGAGAGCTGTATTTTAGAAGTTGAGTTGTATGCTATAAAAGATATGTGTGGGTTTTAATGCGAAAATATTACTTTCCTTGAGAACGTGATTAGCCAAGGAAGGAATGGATACCAAGAAGCTGTAGCCTATGATAGATAGGTCGATTCCATCCAAAATGACTAAATTGCATTCGGTTTTGTGACTGGCGAATTATTACTGGCGATTCGTGAAGGGATATTTCAAAATTGTTAACCCCTTAACTGATTTGCTAAAGAAAGACCAGAAGTGGGAATGAACCGTTCCATGTGAAGATGCGTTCAAGTTGTTGAAATAGGTTCTATCGTCAGAATCGTTGCTGAAACTTCTTGAATTGGACAAACCGTTTAAGTTGTAGGTAGACGCTTCTGATCGAGCACTTGGGGGTGCATTGGTGCAGGACAAACACCCTATTACATTTGAATGCCACAAGTTAAAGAAGTTGAATCACGATAGAGCACAAATGAGAAGGAGATGAGTGTTGTGGTGCATTGCTTAGATGAGTGGAGGGACTATTGTTGGGCAAGAAATTTACTGTGGTGACTGACAATGTTACCAACACGTATTTCAGAATACAGGAGAAGTTATCCCCAAAGTAGGCTTGTTGGTAAGAGTTCGTGTGGGAGTTCGACTTTGAATAGGTGCACTGGCGGGACAAACATAATGATGTGGCCGATGCTTTGAGCCAAAAGCTGGTTGAGAAATATGTAACTGCTTTGACAGTGGTTAGTTTGATTTCCTTGATCAAATTCATGAGAGTTACCAAAATGATGTGGGTTATCAAAAGTTAATCAAACATGTGAAAACTGGCCAAGTTTGTAAATATTTGTTTGACAGTGTGCTGCTATATGCTAGAGTTGTGAGTGTGTTTGTGCAGACGCTTATTAAGGAAAACTCATGATCCTTAATGGGCTGGGCATCCGGTAGTGAAAGAATTGGCATCATTGTCTCGATGATATTATTGACCAAGAATGGAGGAGGATGTCGAAGTTTATGTGAGACCTTGTTTAGTGTGTCAACTAGACAAAGGTGGAAAGAAGAAGAAAGTCGGATTGTTGTAGTCGTTGTCGATTCCAGACAAACTGAAGCAATCTATTTCCACATACTTCATTTCTATGAGCACTTTTTAACTGGCCTATTAGCAACAACCTATGACGCCACATGAGATAATGGACAGTTTAGCAAAAGCACAATGCAATATGAAAAAGTATGTTCATATGGGAAGACGACACGTGCAATTTAGTGTTGGGTTCAAGTTTTGTTGACGCTGACCCCGTAAATCTGGAAGACAATTAGTTCCAAGTCTATACATCGTGGACTAATTCAAAAATACGACAACCCCTTTGAGTGTGGGCTTGTTAGCTTATGGACTAAAGTTGCCTAATAGTTTGAAGATTCATCCAACTTTTCATGTTAGTTTTATGAAGAAGTTCCATAAATATTTGGTGGACACGGCAAGACAGGAAACTCGACGTGTCCCGCTGGTGATAAGAAAAAAATTCCAGAAGAAGATGTTGAAAATTCTTGATCATAAAACGATGGGCCATAATAAGAAAAACAGACGGGTGTATTACTTGGTCCATTAGACGGGTGAATCTGATGCTAGTAACAAGTATGGTTTACTCTCACTCTCATTTTTCTCACGATTTTCAGCTACCTTTTAGCATATTTTTACACTCCACACGACTTTTATCACTTTTTTTTATCGTATTTGATCATTATTCTCAACATATTTCAAGTTTTTCATTTATTTATTCTGCCAAACAAATTACTAATTTAAGTATTGGACTACTAACCCAGTTTTTGCAGATTATTCCATATATCTTAGGATTTTCGTAAAAATCTTCCGACCATCGTGGTACTACTAAATTCTAGTACGCATCAATTATATTAATTATTATTGTTATATCATTATCATCATCATTATCACTGTCAAATATAATCTACGCAATTATAAATTAAAACTAATTAGTAAAATACAATCTCTCCTACCAGTTCAAGACCAATTCAATCTACACTCATCATGATACGGTCTGAGTTGAACAGATGGATTGAGGCGGCCCAGCAGTCTTTTAGCAATGTGGAAATGATAATAAAAGTTGTCTTTTAGCCCACTCAATTGCTTATCGGATTCGCTAAACTTTGATTTGATGAAATATTTGACATGTTATTTCTTTTAGGGTGAATCTTCGAATTTGACCCAGGAATGGAATTTAATAAAAATTTTGACCCTCAGCTACAAGAAAATCATCTACTATCCATGAAAATTAGCGACGAGAGTAAATTTGTTGGTGATCAGTAATGAAATTAGCAAGGGATAAAGATTTTATAAGTTTTTGTAGTTTCGAAATTAACATTAATTAGAAACGAAATATCCCACTGCTAAAATTAAAAAGGAATTTTTCATGTTGCAAAAATCCGCACCTGGCTTTGCTAAAAGTTTTAAAAATTTCTTGATAAAATTTTCGTTGTAGAATTCATACTAGAAATTTTTAAAAACTAAATAAAATAAAATATAATTAACTAAATTAAAAAAAATATTGTCATGTTAAAAAATTATACTTCTATATATATATATAAATTTAAAATATTTCAATTCTAATTAATTGGAACCAAACTAAAGAAATAACTTTTTTTATGAAGATGAAATATTTCCTTGACAACTGAATTTTTTTGTTTTCTATATTTGGGATACTATGTTCACATGCATTACAGTGACCATTTTGTATTGTTTCTACGTTCACAGGCTTGATTTATTCTCAAATAATTATATTTCTCATTTAATATCAACAACAAAAACAGAGGTAGGATATTGGTTGTTGCTCCTTGTTAGTTACACTCTAAATTCATTTTATTAATTTTTTTATTGGTATTTTTATTCAGTTTCATGTTAATTATTTTAAAATAATGTGTTTGTTTTGTTGTTGTTATTATTTTGTAATTATGAATCAGGTAAAATTTGAAATAATTTAATTTGAGAGTTTTGAACGATCAAAATATCTTTTAGTAACGGAATTAGCAACCAAAAAATATATTGATGGTTAATTGAAATTTAATTTTATAATTAATATTAGCAAAGAATATATACGTTGCTCACAAATTAGATCTTTTTAATATTTTCAATATTAAAGTAACAAAATCAGCAATGAACTTATTCCTTGCTATGAGGAGGAAGGAAAATATTCCTTGTTGATTAGCAAGGAATTTTTTTTCTTAGTAATTTTTGTAGCAAAATTAGTAACAAAAATATTTGATGCTAAAATTAGCGTCAATCTAATTAGTAAATAAATATTCTTCTTGCTAAATTCGATACTAATGAAAATTAGCAACGAATTTCACTATTTTGCAAGGAATACGAACCGTTGCTATTAGGGTTTTTTCTTGTAGTCTCCCCATTTATTTCTTCATCTTTTCTAATTTGTTATTACTGAGTGTCTCTACAATTGAGTCTAATAAATCTATACTCTTATATACGTTAATAAGTTGACATTTGATAGTAAATTGTTAATAAACGAATACTATAATGTACTATTATTTGATGATAAGACAAATGGTAGTATAAAAGAGGTGGAAATAAAATGGAATTTATAAAAAATGGGAAAAATGCAACTAATCTCACGATGATACTGCAATGAGCAAATGATCTTCCTGTAAAAACAAAAATAGTAATTTATTTTCTTATATTTTTTGAAATACAGTAATTTATCCCCTATATTTTTTAAAGTTCAACAATTGACCTCATTAGATGGAGAGGTAAATTGCTTTATTTTAAAAAGCACATGGGGTAAATCGCTACTTTTTGGAGCTAATATGCTCATTTACAATATCACGAGGGGGGGGGGTTGTAAATTGCATTAAACCCATAAAAAATATTTGCTATTTAGTTAGAGAAAAAAGTAGAGAAGTAAAATTGGATGTATATACAACTCTTTTGAAGTTCAGTTTACATTTATATCCCTTGATCTATAACTCGTTTACACAAACCATCCTATTTTTTAGATAATTACACACATACACCTATCAAAATATCATTATCACTTACACAAACTACCCCCCTTTTTTTTTTGAAAAGTTACACATACCCCTCTTAAAATGTTAGCTTCATTACACAAATTACCCCTATTATTTTGCTGTAAGGAATAGTTTCTGTAATCATGCAAAAAATAAGGATAGTTTATGAAAATAGACAATAAATCATGGGGTGTAAATATAATTATACAAAAACACAAGAAGACAAAGAGTTTATTTTTATTTACTCTAGTTATTCCTATAAATAATTTCTCTTTAATTTTTTTTCAAAGAGACGATAACCAAATTATATAAAAACTACTTCGTGCAAGTCAACAATCAAACAAAGATGCTCTAGTTTTAGGTTTTTCAAAATTTTTTACTAACAATTTACCATTAATCTTGATTGAATAATTCATTCTCCTTGAACTTGTTCCCTTCTTCCGCCGCCGGCACTAAATTTTGTCTAGTCTTCATTCAATGAATAAGGGGGGGAAAAAAAAGTCAGTCTAGGTTGCTGTTAAATTATCAGCTAAGTTGGGTCTTATTAATTCAAGACAAATAATAGATTTTCTATATTGTTACCTTATATTTTGAAAGTGATTGCTGCTGATATTATATATATATGTTATGATATTAGATGAATTTGTGAGTATGTTCTTCGTAATATTATATTGTTTAATATTAATTTATGTATTTTCTAATAAAAGAAAAAAAGAAAAAGGCTTAATTATTAAATTTATAAAAATTAGTATTTTCTTGTCAATCTATTTTTCTTGTACCAAATAAGGAGAAATATTTAAAATTTACTCTCCATCCAATCATATCAAATAACTTGAAAGAAAAACTATAATTCTTTCTTCCCTTCTCCCTCACCTTTTTACTTCGCCTCCCTCTTGCACTTACTTTTTCCTCTCACTTGAACCAAACAAACACTAGGTCACACAAAGCGACAATATAGATAGGGTAAGAGAAAATAATATTTTTCATGTCGTAACTTAGATTTTGCATACTTTTAACTCATTGCTTACGGGATATGAAAAATAGTCCATAATTTTTAAAAGTTCTTATTTCAATCCTCTTACCAACTTCCATTTAAAAAATTGGTGGAAGAAACCACTTGCTTTTTTTATAGGGTTAAATATAATTACTACTCTTGAAGTATTCCCTCTATATCAATTATCCCCATGAAGTATTAAAACCTTAAAAAGAAATCCTGACGTTTGTTTTTTAAGTTTGAAATGCCCATTTCACCCTTATGAACTTTGTGAAAAAAATAAATAGATTTTTAAAAAGCCAAAATCACCATTTATCTTATTTTAGTTTCACTTATTCATCTGGTTCTTTTTATTTTGTATTTCTAAAGTACCTGTGGCTCATTTTATTTTAGTTTTACTTATTTGTGAAACCAAGTTTAAAATAAATTAATACATGCTCAAAATTACTATATTTATATAATTACCATATATGAAAATATATATTATAAAAATATATTAATTTTATATTTTTGTAATTAGTTCACCAGCCCTTTTGATTTTATTAACTGTATATTTGTTTAAGTAAATATATAAATATATATGCATGTATATATTTTTTAATTTAATTTTAGAAGCAAGTGAAATTAAAATAAAATGGGCTCAAAGTATTTTAGAATTATGAAAATCAATTGTATATGCATCTATAAACTTATTCATCGAGCTCTTTTTATTTACATAATCCTAAAATACTTAGAGCTCATTTTATTTTAGCTTCACTTGCTTGTAAAATCAAATTAAAAAATAATTATACATGCATATATATTTATATATCTACCTAAATAAATATATGATTAATAAAATAAAAAGAGATGATGAAATAATAAAAGAATATATAGAGAATTAATATATATTTATAATATATATTAATTAAATGTGGTAATTTTATGCATGTATAAATTTACTTTTAACTGCATATGACAAACAAGTAAAACTAAAATAAAATAACCCACAAGTACTTTAGGATCACAAAATAAAAAGAGCTCAATTAACAAGTGAAACTAGAATTAGACAAATGATGATTTTAGCATTTCAAAAAATCTCTTTATTTATTTATTTTTTACACAAAGCAATTTTGTAAAGTTAAAATAGACTTTTCAAACATAAAAAGTAAAGGTCAGGGATTTTTGTAAAGATTTTAATACTTTAGGGGGATAATTGATTTGGGGTGGATACTTCAGGGATGGTAACTGTATTTAACCCTTTTTTATATTCTAAAAAGATAATGCCTAAATGACTTGCATGTGGTTCTTCCTGTTAGTTCTCGTTAAAATTGACAAAACCACTAAGGCCATGATTGGTATGAGGGAATGTAATTGGCATTCCCAACTCTATTCCTATACATGTGATTGGTATACTTAAATTTAACTAAGGAAATGAATTGGCTATTCCATGGGAATCCTTATTCCCTTAGGAAAGGGATTAGTGATTTCATCCAATTATCATGGTATTAGCTATTCCTATGAGCTTGGGAATGAATTTTTTTTTTTTTTTTGATAAAATTATCCTTGTGATTACATTATATAATACATTAATTTTTAGAGTGTATTTTATCGAGTATGATTCTTTTTTATTAATTCAAAATATTATTTTGAATTAATAAATCATGAGAACAAAATATTTATATTTATAATTTTTTTTATTTTTTGGTCGAGTATCAAAGTATTGAAAAATAATTGCATCCATGGTAAGAAAAAAATAATCACTTTGATACTTAATTATTTTTATTAATTAAAAAAACTGAGTGAATAATAATGGTACATGCACTAATTAAATATATTAGTTCATTTGATTATTTGAATTAATTTTTTGGCAAAAAAATATTATCTATATGTTTAACGAGTCAATAAATTATTTAGTACGTAAAATAAATAATTATATATAAATATATTTTTAATAATATATATATTTTATTTTTATAATTTTCTGTAGTAATTTTTAAAATACTATTGTTATACAATTGAATTCTATATTTTCAAAATAATATATAAATAACTTATTTTTGTTAACAAATTACTAAAGAGGAAATCTGTCATAAAATAAATTATTTTATTACAAATCGTTATTATTTAATTATTAATTTTGTTAATGGAATCAACTAAGAAACTAAAGAATGAATTATATTACCTTCTACTTTATTGAGTATACCAATCATAAGAATGCTATTCAATGTGATTCCTATGATTGGTAAACTCAATAAATTAGTAGGTAAGATAATTCATTCCTTACTTCCTTAGTTGATTCCATTAACATAATTGATAATTAAAAATGATTAATATAAAAAAATTATTTTTATGACAAATTTTCACTTAAGTAATTTTTTCTAAGAGAATTATTTATTCATATTCTTTTTTGAAAATGTAGAATTCAATTATATAACAATAGTACTCAGAAATTTCTTACAAAAGGTTATAAATAATGTATAAAATATTTCGTATATTGTTTAAAAATATATATGTTTATAAACTATTTACATAATAAATAATTGGGTAAATTACAACCACCTCCCATGAGGTTTGGGATAATTACAAATACTCCCTCATTGTTTGAAAAATTACAAATACCCCCCTGATGTTTGATAAAATTATGTAATTTTTGGATGGAGGTATAGAAATGTCAACTTTGCCCTTACTGTATTTTTTTATTTTTTAAAAAAAAATTAAAATCTTACAAAAATATTGAATGAGATGGATGAAAAAATTTTAAAAATTATAAAAAAAATTATCGCCTTAGTCGATAAGAAAATATTTTTTTAAAAAAAATAAATAAAATTATAATTTTTAATTCATAAGGGTATTTGGTCAGTTCACTATAAAAAATGAATAGATTGGGGTAATTGTTAGATGGTCGTTAAAATTAGGGGGGTATTTGTAATTTTTCAAACAACGAGGGGGTATTTGTAATTATAACAAACCTCAGGAGAGGTAGATGTAATTTACCCTAAATAATTTATTATCTCGTTAAACATATAGATAATACATATTTTTTGCCAAAATTAAAAAATTAATTCAAATAATAAAATGGACTAATGTATTTAATCAGTGCATTTACCACTATTTATTCAGTACTTAGTTAAAATTTTTCTTTTGAATTAATAAAAATAATTAAATATCAAAATGATATTTTTTTCTTACCATGCATACATAATTATTTTTGAATACTCGATACAAAAACTATTTAAATTTAATATCAATTAAAAAAAATATTAAAGTAATCAAGCAAAAAGAAAAAGAAAGAACTTTGATTCCGAATATGTTGGGAATAGCTAATACCATATTTTTTTGGAAGGAATGACTAATTCCTTATCTAAGGGAATAAGAATTCCCATGGGAATAGGAGTCCCAACTTAAACCATACCAATCAAAGATATAGGAATGGACTTGGGAATATTCATTCAATTTCCATTTAGCATCCATTAATCTTGATTGAATTAATAATGCAATCACCTTAATTTAATAATTCATTCAACAAATAAGAAAAAAATAAGTGAATCTATGTTGTTGGTTGATAAACTAAGTTTTGCTGCCGCAGCCCCCACTAGCTTTTGGTAAGTTTTCATTCAATAAAATAAGAAAAAAACAAAGTGAATCTTTATGGTGAACTTATAATATTTTGAAAGTGATTGCTGTTGATACTTATATACTAGCGTAGAATTCGTGCTCGGATATATATATATATATATATATATATATATATATTATTTATTTATTTTTTCAAATTAAATAATTTTTTTATAATATATAGTGCTAAAAACGAATCTTTTACACACTTAATTTTTAATGGAAAAAATAGTAATTTTGAATAAATAGATCAACTTTTACATATATCTGGTCTAGTACAAAAATGAAACCAAACAATTAGTTAAATGTATTGTTTGTTTTTATAACGCATGCTCCTCATCATAAACTATATTAAAGCTATACAATATTAATTAAACTAATCTTACTTATAAAAATTAAAAAAAAATAAAAATAGAAACTTCTGCTTATGAGTTATAAGAAAGACAACTAACAGGGTGGAGGCGTGTGAAGAAAGACAGATGTAGGATAGAAAGAAAAATTAATTCAAAATAATTTCAAAATCCAATATCATTTCTTCAATTTGAAAAAAAAAAAAAGGAAGAAAAAAATAAGGAGTAAAGATTATCATGAATGAAAAATAAAATTAGTACAAATACAAAGAAAATCATTAAGTTCAGTTAAATCATAATATAACAAAATTATCATCAAAGATGAAAGAATAAAGAACTTTTATCACATAAGGCAATCATAAAAGATAAAAGTTTAATATCCAAACAAACGAATGAATTGGAAAAATATAAATCAACTATTTAAAACAAAAATATTTATCATTCATTTCTCTAAAAGCTTGATTAATGCATTAATAAAAAGGGTTGGGAAGAGAAAAGAAAATGCATGAAAAGCAAAACTATAATAATAAAAAAGATAAAGTATGCAAAAGTCTGGAATATAAAACATATTAAAATGTATAAGTAGAAATTAACTGCTATGTTTTAATTATATAAAAAAAAAGGGGTCGTATTGCTATGCTATAAGCTTATAGCAACTTGCAAAGTATATTGTTCATAATTCAAAATCTTAGAGCAATTATATGACACTGTAAAGTATACGTGGAGATATGACTCAGCGACTTTTGAAGGACAATTTAAAATTTTATCTCCATAAAACTCAAGTTAATTTTGGTCATGTTTTGAAGTAAAATAAAAAAAGTTTAAATGTAATAACTTACTAATATGTAGATTATATATTTTTTCTTTTCTAATAAGAAGTGAATCACGAAATAAAAATATTCTTGTTTATCAAATGTATGAGCTAAATTCAAGTTAAAAATTGAATACAACCCTCTTACAATATATTATTATATATTTAGAAAACTATTTCAGTTATACTTAAATTCAAAAATCACTCATCTAATTTTCATTTTCAACTATTAATTTTTTCTCTATTTTAGGACAAAAAACCTTGGTCTTTTTTCATTAAAAATTCTCTTTATTAATTTTTAAAAAAATTAATTTTCTTTTCACTTTTTTCTTATTAAAAACATTTATTAATTTTCTTGGACTTCGACTCTCTTTTTTTATTTATTTATTTTATTTAGCATGACGATTTACAAAAGTAAAAGTATTAATAATAATAATATAATTTTTTTTCTAAAATTTCAAAAAAGTTATTTTTCTCCCAAAAAAAAATACTAGATAATTTTGATGAATTTTCATTTATAAAATTAAAACTTAAAAAATGATATATGTTTGATTATTTCGGAATATTGTATTAGTAGTGATAATTTAATTATTTAATTAGTAGAATGAACTATACAAAATGATTAAATATCTCAAGTTCAAAATTTGTTTTATAAAAATTTTACTACAAAAATGAATATAATTAAAAAATTAATCAGTAAAATTAAATTAAGAAATTAAGAACTGAATAACCAAAATACATGTATACAAAATAACCAATTAAATTAAAATACATGAAAGAAGAAAATAAAACTCAAACAACCGTGTGTGTGGATTATTTTTGAAAAGGAGTTCGAATTACCCACACATTAAAATAAGTATACTTGCATGTGAATGTGTTATGAAGCATCATAGATTTTGTATAATTATATTTAGATACTTCAAGAAACTAATTAAATAAAAAAAAATATGGTCAATCTTTTCATCTTATAAAATATTATCAGTAGACAAATTTTTTTGCTAAATATTAAACTATGAAATATAATTTTAATGAATAAAACGATAGTGTATAAAAAAATTAGTGTATAAAAGATACAAAAAGATACATATTTAAACAGAAATAAAACTAAATATCAAATTAAGTATAATCACATAAATAAATATTAAACAAAATATGTACATTTAAGACGAAATAAATGGGCTCTTTCTTATAGGAAAATAAAAAGAGAACAAAAAATTAAATTATAATTTATAATAATTTAAAAGATGAAAGTGTAATATATATATATATATATATATATATATATCACACATAAAATGGTGTAAGATACAGACGAATAAATATTTAAAATAAAATATAAAGAGAAATGAAGTAGAATCATACAAATAAATAGTAAATGAGATAGTACCTATTGATATTAAATAAGCACGTTAAAAAAACTAAGTAAATTATATTCCTTTTTGCACAAAAATAAAAATAAACAAAATATGAGAAATTAAGACCAATAAATTAAACTATAAAAAATTTGATGTATGAAACTATAATATATAGAAAAAAATAGTGTACAAAGATATAAAAGAGTAAACAGAAAAATACTAACTGAAATGTTAGGTAGAATTAAACTGATAAACGTTAAAATAAAATGTAAACCTATTAACACCAAATAAATTTATTTTTTTCTTGTGCAAATATTAAATCATGCAAACATCATAGAAATGTAAAAAAACTAACACCATAAAGAGAAATAAATATTAAAATTTAATAAAGAAAATATAAGAAAACAGTAGAGATTATTACCTCCATAACTTTCAAGTATCGCAACAAATAATATATAAAAAAATTATAAAATATCATGATATACGACAAAATAATATTTTTCTAGCCACATTGGAGATAAGTGTAAAACATAAATAAATATTCAAATATGGAGATTATTAATTAAATAGATTTAATGATCATGAAAAAAATATCATAAAACATTGCCCACTGCAACATCGAAAAGTAATGAAAATAAGCCTATGAAGTGTTAAGTTTCGAAACTATTTAATGTAAAATAAAAATTCGATAGGTTGAGCATTTCTAAAAAGATGAAGAGATGCATAATAGATTTTGTTCAATTAATTGGTCAAACTTTGTTTTGCTATATATATATATTAGTCATTGTGGCATATTATTTTTGCGTGCAAATAATATATAATATTTTATGTTTTAAAACATATTATAAATAAAATTAAAATATATTCGTTGAACAGTTAAATTAATGTAAAATTCAGGAGTTCAATAAGTTATTAGTTATCTTATGAGTTGAAGGGTACTTTTTGGATCACCAAAAAATGGTGCGCGGCGTCAAAACCACCACTTTGTGTCTATATATAACAGTACTAGTCGTCGTGGCACGCTATTCTTGCGTGCGTATAATAAATAATATTTTATATTTTGAATTATATTTTAAATAAGAAAAAAATATATAAACCAAGATATTATATTATATTTCTAAAAGGAAAAAAAGGAAAAAAAAAGCAACAAAGAAAATGAGAAAATTAACTTAGGGGTATTGTGGTGTCATAAGTACCGCTTGTGAGAGAAAAAAGGCATTTTCTTTTTATATAATATATATATATATATATATATATATATATATATATATATATATTATGAAACTTGTGGGATTTATTCTGTTATTCATAATACCATATTGTAATATTAACTTATTTTCTAATACAAAATAAAAGGAAAGGTTTTAATCAATAAAATCATACAAAAGTAGTTTTTGTCGATTTTTTTTCTATTGCCAATCATCCCCCCCCCCCCGCCCCCCCCAATTCACATTCCTTTCCCTTTTATTTGAGCCGAATAAACCCTAAATATTTTTCTTTTCTTTTCTTAATTTTTGATTGCTTTATTTTTATTGGGTACTTGACGACAGATTATTATCATTATTAATAAAATTATAAAATATATCCTAAAAAAAGAGGAATTGTCATAGATCCATTGGAGGATTTTCGCCCTTATTATTTGGGTCGGATCACCCAATCAGACATGCTTCAGCGACTTGGTTCAGAGGACCTGCTCTTGTGAGCCGTTGAAAAATATAATATCTAATCATAGTTAATTTTGGCTCGGATCACCCAAGTTTGCTTTCTAATTCTTTATTTTACTGCACTAATTACATTCAAAAAAATATAATATCTAATCGTAGGTAATTTTTATAATTAAAAGCAAATAGTCGTATTTAATAATCATTAATCATGGCTACACAATAATTGCTATCATGGTCTTTACGAGTGTGGCTAAAATATTTATCATGGCTTAAAAATATTTTCTATTACCCATAACCCGACAAAAAATATTTTTCATAATGGATGAACTAAATTTTTGCGTTGATTTTACTACCATAATTAATAATAATTATTTATCATAATTTTTAGTCTATGATCATTAAAATATAGGTAATAATAATTTTTTTCCAAGTGTTGCAAGTTAAGTGCTTTAGTCCTTCTAATCAATATATAATAGATTGATAACACCATTTTCAATATACATCATTAATAATATTTAAAGAATTAGGTTAATTACTAGGAACAATTTCACTGGTTAGAAAATTTCATTTATTTTAAGTTAAGAATTTAATTATTATTTGTATTTATCTAACCAAAATCATCTAAGAAATATTTTATTTTCAAAGTATTACTTGTAATCTATCTATACTAGATTTTATTTTCAAAATTAGGATGCTTATCCAATTTTATTTATCTTAAAAATATTCATAATTTTAGAATTAGGTTTTATCCTCCACAATATATACTTATCATAACACAAATAAATTATGCGACCTTTTAATTATATACTTTCCTGTTTCCAATTTATACACATCAATCTCCTGATAATCTCATGAATAAGTTTTAAATTTCAAAATATTCACTGCTTACACATTTCGTTAACGGCACTAACATCAAGAGTTAAATTAATTTTGATCTCTATGTGATACAAAAAAATATAAATAAATTCCTTTTAAAAATTTAAATATAAAAAATCACTCTTATATTATGAGCAATGACTAGCACAGCCCCCTGGTCAACTTGGTTTCAAAGGTTTTTTTTTTAAAAAAAATTTATATCACAGAAGGTGGAATTGATACTTTATTTTTCTCAAGAGTTTTTTTTTTTAATATTCCCAACACTACAAGAAAATTATTCAATAGCAACGAAAGAAAATTAGCATTGAGATAATTAGCAAGTAAAACTCTTGTTGTTAATCTATATTATCTAATACAATAAATTTACTTACCAATGAATGTAGCAAGAAAAATTGACTTGCTACGAATTTAGCAAAAAACCATTTTAAAGAAATATTAAATAATGAATTAGCAACGAAAATTAATTTACTTGCTAATTAGTTCGACGCTGATTTTAACATTAGATTTTTTCGTAGTTATTGATCATTTTTCTTGTAGTGTGATTTTGGTTTGGGGGGGGGGGGGGGGGGCTTTGGATTTTTCCACTAATATTTAATGCACTAAGCTTTTTAATGTCATGCAAATTGCCGGTTTTTCTTTTCTTCCCCGTAGTCCTTTTAAATTGGAATTTTTTTTCTAAATCTTCGGTTGTTCAGAATAAACACAATGTCGTTCAAACACATTGATTTTTATACAGACATCGCCATAAAATAGGAAATTAAAGCAACAGTCTTCTCAACACAAGCATAAAAAACTATCATTGTTAGCTACATATATCATTGAGCACCACATTGTTTGAGTACAAAATTTCAACACCCAACTTGCAAGCAAATTCAGCAGACCATCAGTCATTGTTCGTATCAAGCATAACACTGCCAATAGATCAACAAAACTAACATCATTGGTTTTTAATTAATGACTGCAAACATGGAAAGCTGTCTTAATTAAACATTTACCAAATGAACCAATAATGTGTTCAAACAAATGTATACATTAATAAGATGATATTTGATAATAATGTGTTCAAGTTGACTAAATATGTTCTTTTCTTTTTGAATGTTTAAACTTGACCGAGGAATCCAATTGAATATAATAACGTGTTCAACATTATGTGATAATAATGTGCAACAGGGCTGTGTTTTTCAAACTTACAGATATATTTAACAGGAATAGTGTTACCATAATCGATAGTGATGTGTACCGGAATACGACAATACCATATGGTTTCAAGATTTTAAAAAGATTTTAAGATCAATAGAGGACAATCGATAGTGATATATATTTTTTTCTATATCAAAGAGGTATAATTGATATTTTATTTTTCTGTGAAGAATTCTTAATTTTTTTTTTCGTTTTTGTATTGTATAGATAAAATAACTTATCTAGCGAACAGTGAAGGCTCATGTGCAAGTGAATTCTCCAAGCGCCTCTCACTCCTTGGTCTTCTTATCTATTTTTTCCTCCTTTCCTTTTTCTTTTGGTAACTTTTATAATAATTACAAATGAATACCTAAATTTTAAAGGGATAATTACACTCCCCTTCCCTGAGTTTGGTGTAATTACACGTATACTCCCTATGGTTTGGAAAATTACACCTAGCACCCCTGAGGTTTGCTTCCGTCTAACAAATTAATCCCTCAATTAGTCGAAATTCACTAAATTTATTGATATTAATAAAAAATTAAATAAAATCTATATATACCCTCGATTGACTTATTACTACCTTATGGCAGGTCAAATAATTCTTTTCGAACTAAACTACCCTTATAATGGTGAAAATATCCTTCTCATATCCATTAATGTATGAAGACGCATGAGGGTAATTTAATTATACAAAAATAAATTTGACCTGCAATAAGTCAGTAATAAGTCAATCGGGGATGAATATATATTTTTTTAAATTTTTTATTAATATCAACAAATTCGGTGAGTTTTAACTAACGGAGTGACTAATTTGTTAGAAGGAAGCAAACCTTAGGGGTGCTAGGTGTAATTTCTTAAACCACAGAGGGTCTATGTAATTACTCCAAACCTCAGGAGAGGAGAGAGTGTAATTATCCCAAGTTTAAATTCATTTAATTTGGCTTCAAATATTTTATAAAGCTTCAGTTTATTCCCTTAAAGTGTTAAAATATTCAAATTTTAGCCTCTAATTTATTTATTAATTATTTAAAAAAAATTCTAAAACTTATCAACTGATCCAAAATTATATATTAAAATCCTTGAAGGTTGTAGGAGGAGATAAGGAGGACAATATTTAATGTTGCGAATGATAAAGCTCCTGGGCCAAATGGGTTTTCAACAAGATTCTTTAAAGCAACCTAATCAATTATAGGTGGAGAGATGGTGAGGGTTGTGCAAGAGTTCTTTGGACTTGGCAAACTAGTTAATCTTGTTAATGCCACACTCATTGAGCCTTATCCAAAGGTGCGGATGCCTAGTATAATGGTTGAATTTAGACCAACAGTACGTTGTAACATGATATACAAGGCTATTACAAGGCTATTAGCAAGATCCTAATCCAGGGAATTAAAGGAATTGTAGATGATCTCATTAGCCCATCTTAGACTGCTTTTGTCCTGGGTAGGAGTATTAACAGAGTAACAGGAGTGCACAAAATTTGTTGGGTCCAAAACTTGACAGTTGATAGCACTTATTGCATGATTACAAGGTATGCCTGATAGTTCACATTTTCTACAGGATTAAGGTAATTTTTGTCCTGTAACTTTGGCTATTTCTCATTTTAGTTCAGTAATTTTTTAGGGTTTCAATTTAATTCTTTATCTTTATTGTGCTCAATTTTAGGGCAGTTGTGGTCGGAATCTTCTTTAAGGCGCCAGAAAACAGCACATGGGCCTCACGTGATCTATTAAATTAGAAAAATTGATTTAATTGGCTATTACATGGACATGAAATGGATTTTATAAAAAAAAAAAAAAAAAAAGTGGAATTAGACGCCACCTCAGAATATGACGTGGAATGGGAGGAAAAACATTTCCCACCCTGCTTTATATCTGCAACCCGACTCCCAAATCAAAAAACCCTAAGTTTTCACAGCTGCTGCTTGAAAGAGAATCTCGACCATGTCCACTGTCACGAGCTCGATTGAGTGCAATTGTGGCCGGCCGGTGGTGATGCGAACGCCTTGAACAAACGAGAATCCAGGAAGGAGGTTTCATTTATGCCGAATTTGGAAGGTGTGAAGCTAAATACAGCCATGTTTTTTGGTTCTAATTTTTTGGTTTTCTTGTTGAATTTTTGGATGTTTTTGGTAGAGAGGAGGTTGCAAATTCTTTGTATGGGAGGACCCTCCTATGTGGCAAAAGGCCAAGGCTATCATTCCAGGGCTGCTAAAGAGGATAAATGCTTTAGAAGAAAATGTTGAAATGCTGAGAAGGAAAAACAAAAGAAAAGAAAGAATTTTTCATGATATCTGTAATTTTGATAATTTTGTGTTGGTTATGGAGATAGTTAACTCTTTGTTGTATTAGGACATGGATATTTTGAATGCAATCTCCGATGTATCAGGACATGGAATTTTGAATGTCCTCGGATGTATAAGATATGGAGATTTTGAATGTAATCCTCAGATAAATATGTGTTCTTATTATTGTTGTTGTAATAAAATATTTAATGATATACTATTGTTATTGATATTCAATTTTGTTGTTCTTGACAGATTAACGATAGTATTGTTTCACACCTGCAAATGTTTAATACACACTTAAAAACTGGCTTAGATAATCATTTACACCATTCATTTCCTAAACATAGATTCCATATATAAAAACCAACCTGATCTATATGTATGTAATACACATTCATTACAAGGGTAAAAAAGTAGTTTTTATATATAAGTCATGTAAAATATATACATCCTACCACACTACATAACTCCCAATACCACAATAAATACTAAAAATATTATTATTTTATACAAGTTACTATTCATATAATTGGACCCTTCATGAAATCTCTCATCCAAAAATTCTCTCTACAATTAAATATTCACCTAGTGCACAGTTGTGCCAAGGGTAAAATTCCCATCTCATCTCTTAATTAAACCTACTTCCACATCATTGGCGCCGTCTGTGGGAAAACATTACCCTGGTATGAGAATGCAAACTAGGTCATGAGCAGAAGGTCATGTGATGGACCACACCTTAAAGGCGCAAGTGAATGGGGCAAATCAAGTGCGACCCCATGAATTGTCGCCACGCCGTGCAGAAGGTCCCCCACCTCACGAACAAGCCCCACTCGACGGACAAGTCCTGCTGCCCCATGAACAAGCTCGAACTCCACTCCATTAACAAGCCCCACTTAACGGACAAGTCCTGCCACCCCATGAACAAGCCCCAACTCCACCCCACGTAGAGCTACCCCCTCCAGGTGTTCCTCCACAAGAAATAATGATGCAGCTGATGCAAGAAGCCTTACTGGCATTGATCCGAGATGCATCCACCCGGGCAGCCGCACAAGCCATGACTTAATTTGCGGCGCAATACCCGTCAATCCGCCCCCTCTTTCACCTCGTCAAAATCGAGAACTATCCTCGACTCTCGAGGAGGATGAGCAGAGGCAGGAAGAAGTGAATAGCCTAGTTTCTCGACCCGAAGTTGCTTAGACACAAGAGCAACACCCCCTCAATCGCGGCAACCTACTGCTCCATTCCTATCAAGGGGAGTAGAGGATCCTTATTTGTCATTAGTCGTAGCTCCTCCACAGCTAAACCCTTTCTCCCCTGCGATTTTAGCAGAGACACTTCGAATAGACGTTAAAGTCTCCAACCTTTCAGAATACAACGGAACAGGGGATCTGCACGAACAATTGGACAAATTTTACGCAAAAATTGATTGGTGTGACTTAAGTGACGCAGCATATTGCAAGGTTTTTCGCACTACGCTCTCCAAATGCGCCTTAGTCTTGCTCAACCAACTGCCAACTGAAACTATTTCCAGTCTCGAGCAGTTGATTCAATGTTTTCTGCATCACTTTTCCATGAACAAGAGAGTCCCAAATCGCCATATTTCTATTCACCATCCGAGAAAGATAAACGATAACCCCAAAAGAGTCAAATCCACAAGTATGGTCATTTCCATCAGGATAGGGGGTACACGACGGAAGAATGCCATCACCTGATGAATGAGATAGAAAAGTTGATTCAATGTGGATACTTGAAAGAATATATCAACCAAGGTCCGAGTCGCCAACCCCAAGACTCACTTTCTGCTCTAACTTGAAATACTTACAATCTCCCTACAGCAGGTGTTGTCGTTATGATTTCAGGAGGCCCGGCTGGAGGCGACTCAGCCAATGCGAGGAAAGCGCTAGTTCGAGCAACCAGGGGAAACAATTGGCAAGCTCCTATTCAAGTCTATAACGTTAACTCGGAAAATTAAGAGAAAATTTCATTCAATTCGCAAGACATGGACCCGATGAGAAACCAAAACAACGTTGCCTTGGTCATTTTGGCCACGCTTTCCAATTGTTTAGTTAAAAAAGTTCTAGTAGATAGTAGGACTTCAACGGACATTATATTCTATGATGCATATGTCCAACTAGGGATTGACAATGCTCAGCTGCGGAAGGTGAACACCCACTCACAAGTTTTAGTGGTGAGATGATTGAACAGTTGGGGAAAGTGATGTTGCCGCTGTCCCTCGGCTCTCTCCCAAAGAGGTCTACAAAAATGGTTAATTTTCTCGTGGTTAAGGCTCCATTCGCCTACAACATCATCTTGGGGAGATCGAATTTAAACCTTTTTCGAGCTATAGCCTCCACCTTCCACATGAAACTAAAGTTCCCCACTTCTGTTGGCGTGGGAGACTAACTAATGGCGAAAGAATGCTATGCAAACACCCTAAAGAGATCAAGAGAGAAGTTGGATGGGAAAGCACCCAATTTGAAGGGAAAGAGAGTGATGATCGGCATTGAGCACGAGGCAAGGGACATCCCATAAGATCCCTTGAGAAAGAAGTTTGTCCGGTAAGAGAAGTTCCCTCTCTTTTGACTCCACCCTTGTAATTGGAGGAATAGATTAGGAGTTTAATGTTTCATCGCCTCCCCTTTTGAATAGTTTCATGAAGGAACTTTGTAATCCGAACTTAAGCAATGAAGTTAACTTTCCGTCGTTGTTAAAAACTTTTAGGATGTGGAGATCCCTGGAGTTTCGAGAGGCCCCTTGAGGCAATAAAGAATTGTCCCGGGACCCGACGATCAAAATTTCACCGAGATCCTCCCCAATAATATTGGCCCCGGAAAATTTTGCCCCCCCCTTATGAAGTTGGTGAAAACCAACTCCGGGTATGAGCAAAAATATCCATTGAGGCAACTTCCAACGAAAATAAGTCGTCAACGAAAACTACAATTGAATAAGTGTAGTGACTACATTCATAAATATAGAATATTGCCGATCTATCATACCAAAATCCGACCATGTAAGTCGAAAAAAATTAATCCCAAGTGATAAATGTCCAAAGTACATACCAAAATTTTCGACCATATGAGTAGGAAAAAAATCACCCCGTGAGGTAACATCCGTATAATTCACAAAAAAAAAAGAAAAAAAAGCGCTACCCAAACTCCTTGAAGGACTTGGGGGGCTTCATCACCATAAGTAAGAGTTGTTTCCTTTTTGTCGCCCACCTCAAAATAGAAAAGAGGTGGATCCGTAAAACAATAAAAATAAAAATAAAATAAAAATAATTATTTATACCCTATGTAGGGATAAAAATAAAAATAACTTCCTTCATGGTTAGATAAAGACAATTTAGCGATCGATCGCGCACCCCACAAGGCATGAAATCCTCTAGTGTAATGAAAAATCTCACCTCTTGAAGATAATGCCGAAATTTCTCAAAATTAAATGAAAGAATTCAACATAAAGAATGACTAAAACAAACACTATAACTCTAAGCCACCTCTATTAAGAGAGAGTGAGAATAATAATTGACATAAAATACTTATTGGTGTGGTGGTTGAGGTCTCTATTTTCCACTCTTTTGACTTGGGTTCAAAACCCATGTGACGCAATTTTACATCCCTCTCATACGACACTTGGAGACTCAAGTTGGACCTAAGGGGGGGTCGAGGTGGGTTTCACCTCGAGGCACCGCCGCGAGCCCAGTTGGTGACCTCAAGGCACTACCTCGAGTACCTCTCAGCTCAAAGTGGCTTCGAGCTCGAGGCACAACCCCGAGCCCAAAGCCCCGAAGCTGAGCACCGCCTCGAGCATCGCCCTCGACCAAGCTCGAGGCAGTGCCTTGAGCCCAAAGCCTCGGAAGCTGGGCACCGCCACGAGCCCAGCTGTTGACCTCGATGTGGCTTCGATCTTGAGGCATCCTTGATGTATATGTGTGTAATACACATTCATTTACAAGGGTAAAAAAGTAATTTTTATATATAAGTCATATAATAAATATATATATACCACACTACATAACTCCCAATAAATACTAAAAATATTATTATTTTATACAAGTTACTATTCATACGATTGGACCCTTCATAAAATCCCTCATCTAAAAATTCTGTCTCTACAATTAAATATTCACCTGGTGCGCAGTTGTGCCAAGGGTAAAATTCCCATCTCTTTTCTTAATTAAACCTACTTCCATCACAGCCAGTTCATATACACCATTCATTTCCAAAATAGAAATTCAACACTTAACATGAAAGTTTACACCCTTCACTTCCAAAACAGAAATAAGCTGCCATATTTTACAGCATTCGAAAGACAAAACAAACCAGCTGTCAAAGTTTACAACATTCAAAACACAAGAAAAGCTTTGATAGTTTACATCATTCATTTTTGAACTGGCTCAAATATAAGAATTTCTTCCCTCCGTCTGTTACAATCAGGTGAATATTTCCAAATTGTGCACTTGATGTGGTAGAAAAATATGGCAATATTTGTCTGCCCTTAAAAGGATGAGGTGCTCTGATCTGAACCCTTGGTTGTAGGTGTGACATTGCTAATTGTTGATACATAGATGGTCCTAACACATAAACTGGACCTGTTGTTGCTTGAAACTGCACTTCATTTGTGTGACACATGCTTTAGGACAATGTTCATTTTCAGTTGGTACTTGTAAAGGTGGAGAATTGTTTGGTTGTTCTGTTTCCTGTGTAAAAAGAGAAAAAGAGTTAAGGTAACAAGATATTGAAGTGTTTTAGCTTTAGAAAAGGTAGGGTGTTTTGAAACTAACAGGTGCAATACTCTGTTCAACCACATCTTCAAGTGTACTTTTCCCTATCTTTCTTTTTCCAACCTAATTAACAACAGACAACAACAATATTTTATGAAAATAATAAAATAAAAAGGTAAGCAACAGTAATACTCTTGTGTGAAAAAAAAGAGAGTAAAATATGCAATATTTAAGTAATCGGCAATTGAAAAGGTAGGGTGTTTTGAAACTAACAACTGCAACACTCTGTTCAGCCACATCTTCAAGTATACTTTCCCCTATCTTTCTTTTCCAACCTAATTAACAAAAGACAACAACAATATTTTAAGAAATAATAAAATGGAAAGGTAGATTAAAAAATATAATGGATAGGTAAGCAGCAGTAAGTAATACTCTTTTGCTCACTGTTTGCTTCCCTGAGCCATGTTCCTGCTCAGTGTTTGCTTCACCCCCTTATAATACAAGACTGAAGTTAGTAAATTCCTTAAGCAAATCAGGATAAGAAAATTAGTATTTATACCTCTTGAACTGGCACTCTTTCAGGACACTTGGATGTATTGTGTCCTGGTTCCCCACATGTCCTGCAATGTATTATTGTTTGGTGCCTTCTTATCTTCAGAATTTGTTTTCTCTTTGACTTCGTTTTGTTCTTCAAGGTAGGCTCGTCACTTTCTCCTCTTCTCGCTTTCGTCAGTTGCCAGCACCCCTTCCAAAGTTGGGTGGTAGAGGAGGTATATGGCATGATTCACTCCACAAGCCTTCATGACTCATTGGTAGTATTGCAGGTGCATACATATTTTTATAAGTTTCTACACAATAACACTCAGCCACATAGTCTACCGGATCCTATTTCTGGTGATAAATTGCACAACATGCATGCTTGCAGTGTATTCAGCCAATTGCCACTTTCTACAGCTGCAACTTTTTACCCCTAAATCCACAATATGTTGACTCCCATCAAAATAGGAAACTTGATAATGCCGATCATCAGCTTTCAATCGGCATACAATCAGATATCTTGTTTATTTGTTTATGAAGAATTTGGTGAATTTTAGGACACAACTTGTTCTTTCAATTAGTGGCACACCTGTTTCTATTGTCCTGCATCCTTCTCATAAGGTACTCCCTAATCCACTACAATATGGTTAGAATTGGTTTTTCTCTTGCATCCAATATACAAGCATAAAGGTGTCACACATTGTTCAGAAATATATCTCATGTACTAATCTCACTGAAATGAAACCTAGACCATTGCACCACTTGTTTATCAATAAACCAATCATGTGCTGCTTGTGACAAATTTTTCATTTCATGCATTCTTATTTTTCCACTCACCAAATGTACAAGCTTTGGCTGTATTCCAAAGGGCGATTTTAAATCCCTGACCCCCTAAAACCAACCTATTTAAATTGTTGTGCAAGTGTCTCACACAACATCTGTGATCACTGCCCGAGAAAACTTCTTCAAGACCTTTCATCAGTCCCTTCTGTTTGTCAAATATGAAAGTAAATTCGTAGTCCTTTACAATGTCCAAATCATGCTTCAAGACAATTAGAAACCACTCCCAAGTCACCCTAGATCCTTATTCACAACTGCATAAGAAATTGGGAATAAGTTGTTGTTTGGATCGACTCCAATTGCCGTAAGTAGAATACCCCCGTAAGGCCCCTTCAAATGGCACCTATCCACCCCAATGATAGACCTACAATCAGCTTTAAAACCCCTCTTCAAAGCCCCAAAACACGCATAGAATCTAAATATTTCCTTCATCTGCTGATAAGTCCCAATAATAACAGTAGAACTAGGATTCATTACTCTAATCTCAGCTGCGTAGCCACAACCTACTATACTGCCATTCCGGACTACCCTCAATTTCATTCAAAGCTACCTTTTTAGCTCTATATGCCTGATTCTTTGATACATTAACTCTCAATTCATTTATTATGTCCACTTTGAATCCCTTTACACACATCTTTGGGTCAGATTTAAACTTTTGCAAGTACTTGTCTTTTAGCCAATTCGTCTTCATATTTTTAACATAAAAAATTTTAGGACATGAATGATGAGACTGCAAAAGATTAATCTGGATTGTTTCTTCACCTTTTATTTTAATTGCATGCATCTTCCATCCACATTCAGTATCCCCACATTGTGCATATACCCGATCTTTGTCATTTTTAGTTAATTTCACAATTCTTTTGGTCTTAATTACATAAGACTGCAGTGCCTTTTAAACTCTTTTTTGTTACTAAATAACATCCCAATTTCAAATGTTGGATCATAAGTTTCTTCGGGATTAAAAATAGGATTTCCAGGTCCATCACCCTCTGAATCCCTACCTTCATCCAAATTACCATCATTTTCCACAACATCCTCCTCTCCATCATCCTCACTAGAATCACTAGTATATTCCACTATTTCCTCTTCAACCCTTCTTGTCTCTTCATCCTTACATTCTTCTTCATTTTTATCTTCCTCTAATTCATAATCACTATCCACAAATTCCTCCCCTGACCATCAACCTCCCCCAATGCATCATCCCCCTCATCAATAGAAACACTCTCCCCACTTGAATTTCCCTCACCAACTGCAACACCCTTCCCCACTACATCATCCCCCTCATTAACAGGAACACCCTCCCCACTTGCATTTCCCTCACCAACTGCAACACCCTCCCCACCTGCATCCCCTTCACCCTCAATATAAATCAACATTTCTCTATTTTTCAGATTCTTCCTGAATTCCCTTCTCAACTCATTATTATTTATTATCAATTTAAATCCCCTATTAATAATTATATAAAATGACCTACCTCTTGCTAGCATAATATTATCACTAATAATATTTTTCAGACAGCATTCCTTAGACAACACATAGTCAAATTTGCAAACATTTTCCCCCAGATAAACGGTTTCAGGAACATGCCTAGCCTCACCACCAAATATAAAAAAATGTAATGAATCACTTTCAAGGTCTATATATATAAAAAAAAATAGTCAACAAACGTAATAGCACAAAAAAACACATTTAAAATGGGACCACATATACTAAAAAATTAATGGAGGGGCCACCCACACATTCTAAACAATTAATACAGGGACCACACACACATACCCTCAAACAACTCATGCAGGGACCACACACACATAAAACTAAACCATTAACACCACTATACTTAACAAATAATTTTTAAAGAAAGAGTTTTTGAAGAAAAACACAGTTTTAGAAAAGAGGAAGCGTACGGTAAAGAGGCGGTGGCAAATGTAGATGTCTATTGGCCTTTTCATCACCATGCTTCCACTACTTCTTTATTTTTCAGAGACGCTTTCAATCGAACAACAAGGTTGAGGATTAGCACATTTTTAGTGTATTTTCTCAAGGATTTGGGGGATTAATTTAGGGATTAGTAAAAAGGCTTTTTGGGATTTTTTAATCTTCTGATTATTAAGAAACTAGGGCGTTGATGCTGAGTGGGAAATGTTTTCCCTCCCATTCCACGTCATCTTCTGAGGTGGCGTCTAATTCCATGTTTTTTTCTTTTTTTCTTTTTAGAAAATCCATGTCATGTCCATGTAATGCAATATTAGCGAATAAATCAATTCCCCTAATTTATTAGATCACGTGAGGCCTATGTGCCATTTTCCAGCACCTTAAAGAAGATTCCAACCACAACTTACCTAACATTAAGCACGATCGAAAAGATAAAGAACTAAATTTGAAATTCTAGAAAATTAATGGATAAAAATGAGAAATGGCTAAAGTTACAGGATGAAAATTGCCTTTAATCCTTTTCTACATGAACATGTATGCTTCTCTAGATCTACTATATATCTTTTGAACGAACCAAGCAGTTTATTTCATAATACACATCAGCAAATTTTATAGATATACAGTCGGTACGCTTTTCTTCCATATTGATCCAACCCATTCCCCTCTAGTCTTGCTAATGCCTTCCACTTAGCTATGTATGCCTGGTTTTCAGACCATTCACTCTGATTTCTTCGGTGACATCCTATATCCACCCTTTTATTTTGCTACTTGGAAGAGTTTTAAATGTATTTTCAAATCTCTTTTCTAGACAAGTTGAAGTGCAACATTTCACATGGTATGCCCTCCCACAGTTATGCTTTGAATTTTACTGTCTGAGTTAAAATGACCAATACTTCCCTACAGCCAAAGCATGGATCCTCCATTCATAGCTTTTCTCCACACGCTTTGCATAAATTCTCCTCGTCTTTTTTGTTATTTTCATATTTCTCTTATTTTAATACCGTGTAACTGAATAACAACTCATAATTCATTCTTATAGCTAAACATCATCCCATGTTCATAACTATCACTTTTACTAAATATTGGAAGTGCTTCAGCATTTTCAGTATTAGAAATCCTCCCACTTTCAAAGTTAGAAGAATCTGAACCCTTCTCCATACCCCCTATCCTTTCCGTTCTTCTTTAAATTTTTTTTATTATTTTCTTCATCTCCCTGTCCCTTAGTAGCTTCATCACCACTCCCATTGAGATTACGTAATAATTATAAAGGTTTCAAAACCTCATCATCAATCTCAAATACACTATCTACGAACTTTGAGTTTTCAAAGGTCTCACTCCAATATTCACAACCAATACTAGATGGCCCACCCTCTCCCTTTAGCGTCAGTAATGTCACTTAACCACAAATGGTCTAAATACATTATTAGAATAGGCCGATTCTTTCATGTATGTCTACCTTTATCCTCCTCATGCGTAAGACATAAATGCATAATATAATGCCCTCCACTGAATGAAACAAACCCATTCTCGTCAAGCCCATAATACCTTTTTCGAACCCAAAGTAGCCTAATTTCTCACATCATTTATCTGTATGCTCAAAAGACATGCAATTTAGTTCCACATAGTCAACTTTACTGACTTTGCCCCTACATACATAGGTTGGTTTATACTATACTGTCCGCAATGATGAATATTTAAGGTAATTGATGGGTCAAGAGAATCTATACAATTAAAAAAAATAGAAATTCTAACAACAATTAGAATTAAAGCAAAACAACAAACAAATCAAAGCATAAACAACAATAAGAATGAAATATTTTATTAAAATAAAAAAATAATTCATAGTGGGGACGAAACCCCATATACCATACAAACCAAAGCCCACTATAAAGCATATGACAAGTGGGGACCAAAAGCACCTTTTTGGCCAAATCAAACAAAAAATAGTTCATGTATAAACAGAACACATTATCCCCTCAAAAAAATCTATCACATTTTTCTCGATTTAAGCAAACAAACAATACAAGGAGATCCCACAATTTTCAAGTTCGTATGGCAAATATATCTTATTAATAATCGCAACCAACAAAACCCCAAACAAAATACCACAAACTATAACATTCATTCCTATTTTATAGTAATAATGTTACAAAAAAAATCAAACATTAAAGAGAGAAAACTTATGGTAAGATTGGAGATGGGGGCAAATAATTAAGCGCTCATCTCATAGAGACATCCTCTCGCTTGCTACACACCTCCTTTGTTGTGACGCCCCTCCGCAATTACGTTCCATCTTATGATAATTTTATATTTAACGCAATAAGTTCACTCATATTTTTACTTCATATATTATGTAAACATCACATAATATGACATACATCATTAAGATTTTGTATTTTGTCTTCAAGTTATAATTTATTTATAATTAAATTTAAATTTATTAATGATTACCAATTAGTCGCTCAATTGTATATAAAATTCTATAGATGTCATAGTTGTACAGTTTACTTCGTTTATCTCTTCAATTTATTTGTGGGGGTTGATTTTTAGGGTTTTTGGTTTGGGGGGAATTTGTGATAGATTAAGGCAAGAAAATGCAAAACCACATTTTCAAATGTACGGGACTAAATGTGAGAAAGTGTATTAAATAGGATTAAATTGAAAAATGAGCTTAATAATTGAGATGAAAAATACAATTTTCCCCATGTATAATTTTATAACTTTTCTGGAGGAAAGTATAATTTTATATTTTTTGAGAGAATTCAAGTATAATTAACTCCATGTATTAACACAATGAAGAATATGTACTATATTACTACATCAAAATGGCTAGTAAAGTGAGTAAAAACAAATGTATCATTTTTTTCTTTTTTTTACTTTCACTTTACATACACATTACTTATATGGGACTAGAAAAATTTACAAATTTAGTCCTATAAGTATAGAGGTGTCAAAATTAATTTAGGCAATTTGATCTGACCAATTTATGAATTTTCGATCAATATAATCTTCATATTGCCTTCTATTAATTGTAAACCAAATTGTAAAATTTGATTTCAACAAGCACTACAGAAAAAGTCTCTCTTGGGACTGATTTTTGGGACGGATATGGAAAATATTGTGATGAGGTGTCGGCTTTTGGGTTAGATTTTGCGACAAGTAAATGCCCTTCGTTGTCAATGGTGTCAAGAAAAATTTAGGAAGTACATAATACATTCGTTCCAATTTTACAACAGAATAGAGATGAATATATCAACGTTGTCGCAAATGTTATCCAATGCATGGATAATAGTTGAATTACATTCGGGATGGTTTTGCAATGACTTTTGACAAGGAGCAATAAGTTTTCAATGGCTTTGAGTCGAATAGTCGTGCCAAAATCATCCACAATTTTGAGACAAGTATCTATCCTAGACACCTAAAAGATGGGGGACAAAATAAAGGCGAATTTTGCATGGGACCCATAAAAAATTTTGGGATATAGAGACAGGTTTTGTGACATTGTTTCTATCGCATTTTGGAGCAGGTTGTGCATTGGGTTTTAAATTTTCAAGCAAATTTTTCATTTTCGTTTTTTTAGGACGACTTATGTTGCAAAATCCACTGAAAAATTTAAATTTTTTTAAATATTAATTTTATTTTATTCTTTATTATAATAAATTAAAGTACTATAATTTATTTAATTTAATTATTTTTATTTAAAATTATTTTATTTAAAGTTAATTTGTTTCTAATTAAGTTTGATAATTTAAATTATTTTTTAATTTTAATTTATCAATTGAATTATTTTTAATTTTTATTCCCACGGATATTTCCGTTACGAATGACATGGATTTTGCCATGACTTTGTAAAAGAATTCAAATTTTTTAATCATCATGGAGAATTATGTTACAAAATAAAGACAAACTTTTTCAACGAAAATCCCTTGCAACATTTCATCAACTTTAGGTTGCCCACTTCAATTGCAAGTCATTGTAAAAGTTGAGTAAAAAGCATTCAAGGAATTAATGCCTCAGTTACAAATTGCATGGAATACTTTCATGGAAAACTTGAAAACAAATTTCCAAATATATTTTTTTTGCAACAACATTTGTAGCAAACTAAAGGTGTTGCAATTCAATGAAATTTTTGGTAACAGCTTTTGCAACCACATCCAAGTTATATTATTTTTCGAAGAATATGCTGACGAGCTTATCGTTGCAAAAGCCGAGGCAAAATTTTTCCAGTAAATAGTTCCATTTCAACAGAACAATTTCGCAGCCAATTTTCCAATGAATGTTCAAATTATATTCACTACAAAACTTTTGCATCGCCAATCACAACACAACATAGTTATTGCAATTTAATAAATTTTTTTGCAATGGCTTTTGCAACGACCTTCAAGTTACATTACTATTGTTGCCATGGAATTATGCACCGGTTCTGAACTCCATGACAAATTCTGTGGTTGCTTCTGAGCAAATTCGGTGGTAAAATTCACTGCAAATGATTAATAAAAGAATACTTTCATCCTACTTCCTTCTTATTATTATATCTGCTCATCCACTATAAGAAAATAATCTTATTGTGATGATAAATTGTAAAGAAAATATCACATTCCATTTTGTTGTGGATATCCATCTCCTTTGCAATGAATGGTGTCATCTTTTTTTTTCAGAATAAAATGACCAGTTTATTGACAGGCTATCGATCACAAAACCTAACGAAAACTAAATGACGTCTTATATAGTTGAAAAATCATCCCAAAATTGTTTCTCGTTCTATAATTATAATGGTTTTCAGCGAGGGAAGTTTCCCTATGCGGTTTTAAGGCGATTTTTTAAAACAGAAGCATAACATTTGGGATGCACTACAAAAAAAATAATTTATTCCGACGGAAATTTCTGACAGTTCGTATCAATTGCGAAATTCATCCCAACTTCCGACAGTTTTGCAACATATTTTATTTCTTTTCGATGGAATCCTTATAGCTGAAAAAATTGCACAATCCATCGGACAATACAACCCATCGTCGTAAATTCCCTCGAAAGTTAGGAAGTGAAAATACTTCCATCGCTAATTGTCGCAAATTTAGTCGAAAAAAATATTATTTTTGCGTTTTGTGACCATCTTTCCGAAGGCACATAAACCGTCAGAGAGTTTCGACGAAGTTTGTCATAGTTTAATTCATGTTTTGACCATAAAACTCCAAAAAGAATGTCCGATGACTTGTCGTCGCAATTGTCGTCCCTAAATGTTATATTTGGGACGCTTATTCCGATGGATTATGTTGATCGAAAATTTGAACTGCTATCTTCTCACGACTAAATTTTATCTTCACAAAATGCATCCAAACATCATCGAAAATCATCTAATGCTTTTTTCAACAGCTATATTATTACAGTTATATATTTATAAAGTTTTATTGCAAAAACCGTCGGAAAATTGACTAACGGCTATATTCCAACGACTACAATCGGTCATTTTATTCTGAAAGAATTGAGTTGGAGGAAGTGCATCACTATCACCAGGTAATAATTAATATGTGATCATTTAATTTAAATCTCTCATGCTGTTCTTGTTTTTATTAATGGCTTATATATTAATTATGTATTAATTAATAAAATTGAAATGATTTACATGTATAATTGTTGAACTTCTTGTAATTAATATGGCCAATTATATATTTTTGTATAGTTAGGCAAAAATATTGAGATATATGAGAAAAACCAAAAGGAGAATATCGCAGTTTGGCAAGAGTTTGAGAATGGTGTTCAGAATTTTATAAATTGGGCTAAAATCAACATGTACACATGAACGGTGATAAAATTAGGAGTCTATTTCGCAAGTGTAAGAATCATAAGTTTAAAACGACAGATGAGGTTATGTACCATATGTATGAAGAGTTTTGTGGATGGATAATACAATTGGATTGCCGAGTAAGGCACAAGTGTTGGAGAACTATGATGATCAGCTCGCTCCAGTTTGCTCAAAGATGCCTATTGCACCCGGTATGAAGACGCAATGGAGGTGATTATGAGCAAATGAATTGGGACCAAAGGATAGTTTATGATACAGCTAGGCCACAGTTTTTCTTGACGCATCAAGAGCCTGAAATTGAGGGTGTCAGCAGCTCCTTTCTTGCAGGCGCTAGTTCGTATGACTACGATGTGTCGGCTGCACGTTTTGTGCACGAGGCCGGTCAACCTTTGTATAGCGGGTGTGATCAATCCCAGTTGACAGCAGTGGCAAGACTGGTGAACATCAAGGCTGAACACAACCTATCTGAAAGATGCTATGATTAGGTGTCCTAGTGGGCTAGTGACCTATTACCCTGTGATCACACTCTTCCCTCTAATTATTACAGCACCAAGAAGATGATAAGGGATTTAGGTTTACCGATTGTGAAGATTCATACATGTAGGAATGGTTGCATGTTGAATTGGAAGGACAACATTGATATGGGGTACTGCAAGTTTTGCGGTGACCCTAGGTACAAACCCACCAGGGACTGAAATCCCCATCGTAAGAAGTTCTCGTATGCTATTCTTAGGTACTTGCCATCTACCCCACATCTACAGAGGTTGTATGCTTCACCAACGACTATTGAGCATATGACATGGCATGCCAGCCATGTTAAGGAGGAATCTATATGTCATCGTTTTGATACCGAAGCCTAGAGGCATTTTGACCTAACACACCCAGATTTTGTATTGGAGCCCCGTAATGTTAGATTGGGCCTTTGCAAGATAGATTTGCCCCCCACAGGCAATATGGTTGAACTTACTACTCATGTTGGCCAGTTATAATTACACCATACAATCTTCCACCTGGAATGTGTATGAACTCCGAGTACATGTTCCTGACGATGGTAATTCCTGATTCGTCCAATCCAAAGCATCTGATTGATCTATATCTGGAGCATTTGATCGACGAGCTGCTTCAGTTGTGGCATGTGGGTGTACGAACGCACGACCATGCCACGAACAAGGCCTTCATAATGCGTGTAGCTTTGATGTTAACCATAAATGATCTATCAGCTTATAGAATGGCGTCTGGATGGAGTGTTCCAGGTATTATGAGTTTCCCTATGGATGATACACACGCATTTCATTTGCAACACGGTCAGAAGGCATACTACTTTGATTGACATAGACGGTTTCTTCCACAAGATCATCCATATCGGAGAAACAAGAAAGTGTTCATAAAAATCATCAAGAAAGAAATATTGCAAGGCCTAGACTGACTGGAGAGGAGATCCGTGTACGGGTGGAAGAGTATAGTAGTGCAATTAAATAACTACTGACACACCCACCAGGCTATGGCACAGATCACAAGTGAACAAAAAAAAATATCTTTGGGGATCTTCCATATTGGACCACACACTTAATACTGCATAATCTTGATGTCATTCACATTGAGAAGAATGTGTTTAATAATACCTTCAATACCACCATGAACATAAAGGGAAAATCAAAGGATAATTAAATGCACGAAAGGATTTGACAATCATATGTTCGTCTGGAGCTTCAGGTTTATTAACGCAGACCGAACGTTATGCTGAAAGCAATGTATACCCTGACCAAAGACAAAAAGAGGAAGGTATGTGAATGGGTAAAGTGCTTGAGGTTTCCTGATAGGCACGCCTCTAATCTTTCCAAATGCATCGACATGACAGAGTTGAGGTTACATGGCATGAAGAGCCACGATTGTCACATCTTTATGCAGAAGTTGATCCTAGTTACCTTCCGGGAGATGGTTCTCGAGCATGTGTGGAGCGCGTTGACGGAAGTCAGTCTTATTTTCCAGGTCTTATGTTCGACCACTCTAGATATCAGAAAGGTGCAAAAGTTAGAAGATAGTGTAGTCGTAATCATGTGCAACCTTGAAAAAGTATTTCCTCCAGCTTTTTCGAATTGATGGAGCATCTTATTCTTCACCTGCCATATGAGGCTCGTGTGGAAGGGCATGTACATTATAGGTGGATGTACACATTTGAAAGGTAACTATTATTTTGTGATTATTGTTAATATGATTAGTGATATGTGTAGTTTCATATGGTTTACCCCTTCTAATTATATAAATATGAATAGGTTCTTACGTGAATTGAAGAAGAAGTTAAAGAACAAAGCACATGTTGAAACTTCGATTGTTGAGGCATATATTGTCGAGGAAATTAGGTGGTTTACATCTCACTACTTTGAACCTCATGTTACTTGCAAGTGACGCCGACCTAGTCAATGATGATTGGTAATTATTTTGTAATCCCATAAAGAAATTTAACAATATTGTGCAACAACTCATTTTGACTCTGTTTTTCTGCATAGCAATAAACCATGCACCATTCTCTTACCACGATTTGTCATATTTGTCGATGAAAATAGATTTTGACATGGGACTTTTTATGAAAAAATTTACAATGCCTAATGCACTTGGGCTGGTAAGCTCCGACTTTAGTCTTGGGATTGAAAATTTTTGTTTTATATGCGAATTCATTTTGATTATTTTATTTTTTAAGTTTGAAATTTTTACACAATGAGGACAAAGGTAGCTTTAATTTTTCACATTTTGAAACCCGAAGCAACTATCAAGAAGAAGAAACCTGAGGGCTCTACAGACAGAGGTAGATCAGAACTATAGTAAATCTGCATTGTTTAGTTCATTTTGGTGGAGTTGTTTTAATATTGAATGGATGTAAAATATGCTTAATTCCTCCAATATTTTCTCAAATTTTATGCTATGCATGCACAGGTAGCAACAGAGAAGTGGTTGTCTTTGATTAAAGCATAGGAAGAAATGGAAAGTCAAAAGTTGTAAACATATAAGTATGTGTTTTTCTTGAACATGCCCTGTTTATTGTATATCTATCAATCCATAGTTTTCTTTTCTTATTTTGGATTTTTCTTTATATGAAAAATTACATGTTATGGGATAAGCTGAATTGATATGGTTTATTGAGTGAGATGAAATACTGCAGATTAAAATACTTATATCAAAATTTTAAGGCAACATAATTTCTGGGACTTGTTCATTAAACTTCATAGTTCATGACTTCATGGTGTTGAAGTGAAAATAGGATGTTTTTTTACTTGATGAATTTGAACTAAAAATAAGGACTTTCTATTTCTTTTATATGATTAAACTACCTTTATGACTTTATCCCATCATAATATATTAGAATCATAGAGCAAACTAGTGTTAGGAAGCTAGTGTCTGCAACTCTTTTTCAATGAGAACATAACAATAGTCCCACAGAATGCTTTTTAGACGAGAAAGGAGCTGCTAGTGGTGAAATCCAGTAAACTTTGATAACAACGAGTGTAAACAACAATGGTAAAAGTTGCTTGCGAGATGGAAAAAGCTTACCTAGTTTGCCCTATTGTTATTTTGTGGTGTTGATAATTTATTCACTTTCCAAGTTTTTGTTTTAATAGCATAAAAGAGTTGTTCGTAACTCTAAATTCAAGCATGGTGATAAACGTGCCATGCATTCTGATTTTGGAATTACATTCTACAATCTATAATTTTGAAATAATAGGTATAACTCGAGGGTTGTTTCCATCACAGCCCGGCCGTAGTTGGAGTCATGGCCGGGGATGTGGAAAGATGGTTAGACTCTTGCCCTTGATACTTCTGATGCCGCGGAGCATCAAGACAGCCCCTCCCAACACCTCCTACTGCTCCTGCAGCAGATGAGCCTCCACAGAGCCATTTGATTGACCCGACGACACTTAGCCTATCTAGCGTGCCGCCAGGGACATCGATGGCTGGGGGATCCTTTTAAAAGCACCTATAGTGCCTCGAGAGACGCATAAGTTCATCACCCTTGCCAAGGACCGATAAGTTCTACAATCTTCTTTTTTCCTAATTAACAAATAAAAATAAGTTTTGTACTTGAATACTGATAACAATATTCCCAATGATAGGTATGATCAGAGTTTCCACTCTTGCATCGGCTCAGTGATTTTGGGCCACTTCAGGCAGCCATGGAAAAGCTACAAACCGATCCCCCAATTCCAAAAAAAGTTTGTTCGAGAAGTTGAAGGTACGTATATTTTACATTTCTTCATACGAAAATTTGATATTAGATTTATTTTTATTATACTGATAACCGAATTGTTTCTTGTCTTGCAGCATGTATATTGGTGGGATTGCCCATACATTGATGTAAAATATCTTCAACAACTACGCAACCTCCAGGCTCAGTAAAACATTCGCATAAGTCAGGGTGGCAAGGGGACGACATTTGACATGAGCTCCAGGCGTACTAGGACAATGATAAGTTCAAAGCAAAGTCGGCCGAGAATAAGAATAAGGCTAATCAGGTGGCCAACCGTATAGCGGCCAACACCGTCTACTGTGGTGGGTCCTCCTCAGTTGGAAAGCATAAAAGGAAACTCGTAAGTAAATTTTAAACTTTACATTGTTAATTATTTTTATTAATATTGTAAATTAAAAAATTTCTTACTTATTCAAATATCTATGCAGGAGGCCCAATTTGGTCGTCTGCCTAATCGGATGGAGGTATTCGCTGACTGTACCGACGCTAGAGTGGGAAGCGGGCCAAGGAGGTCGTGGTAAGTTTTTGAACATTTTTTATAAAATCAGATATTATTTAATAATAAATTTTTATTAGTTTATATATTTTAATATTTATTGACTAATAAATTTTATTTAATTATTTTCAGAGAACTTATCAGAAGCTGCTTGAAGAACGTGTCTCTCAGCCTGCGTAAAGGGAGGTGGGCTTATCAAATGGTATTGCCTCAATTGTTCAAGAAGACCAGTTGTGGGCTGAGGCTGCCAGCAAGAAAAAGCGGGGCCAAGTCTTCAGTATGTGGTCTGATGCTTTGATGTCAGATGCTGCCCAGCCATGGACCACAGAAGCCCGATGCTGCTCCTTCGCTGACTGATACCAAGCCTAATAAAATAATGTTGGTCTTGAGTGCAGTGTGCACCAAGATGTGGATGCCACAGAGATTTTTCGAGGTGCAATCAACCACTGATGTCCCAGTCGAGGGAGCAGCGCAGCCCGCAGCAGAGGATGCTGTTGACTTGAGCTTTCAGATGAGCTAGAAGCATAAGATTAGAATTTATTTAATTTTGGATTATGCACTTTGTATACTATTTACTTTTTTGTTTAAGTATGCCTTTACTAGAGAAAATATGATTTTCAAAACTTTATTTGGTAATAAAATATTAAAAAAATTATAATTTTTCTTATAAAACATTATAAATATTTCGGACGAATTTTGTGACGACAAGTATCGCAAATTATGTCAGAATAATTTTAGGATAGAAATTGTGATATATTTGGTCCCAAATTCTATTCCAAATGCATTGCAATTTTCAAAATAATTTGGGACGATTTTCAAAAATATTTCCAACGAAGAAAATATATGTAACAATTTCCGACTAATTGACAGATAAATTTTCCGACAACATATAAAAAATTTCTAGAAAGAACTCATCAAAATTTTTATTTGTTATTCCAAAATCTGTTCCAGAATCCTTCCCAAATAAAATACTATTTGTTCGTCCCGTTGATGAATTTTTCGAAGACAATAACGAATCGTCGTAAAACCGTCACAAATATTCTGACGGATATTCATTTTGATGGAAATATCGTCGAAAATATTTTTCAAAGTGCCTTTTTCAGACGGAAGACGTACGAGAACCATCGAAAATTTCATCGAAACCCTGATGAGCGATAAATTTGTCGGAAATTCCATTGAAAATTCTGTCTCTAAAAAGCCTTGTTTTTGTAGTGATGGTTTGTCAACTAAAATTGATGTCGTCTAAAAATCTTTGGAGTGTCTGTTGCAAAAGGCAAGAATTTTGTGATTTCTTTCTTCTGACATCAAAGCCATACTCCATTGTAAGTACAATGGCTATTTCTATATCGGATACTTCGCCCTTTGAAGAGTTGTAGGGAAAATCGTTGCAAAATGCATAACGGCAATTTTTCGAACTAGTTTTTTTTTCACCAAAAAATTTGTTGCAATGTCCATCATAATTTCCATATATATGTTGTTTTTATTCCATTTATATTTACTCTTTTCAACAAAACAACACATATAATTGCGTACTGTTGATCTTTGAGCTGAGTTTGGATGAGGTAGACAGCGAATGGCCAGGTAACAATTGAAACCCTTTTTTGTTCAATATAATTTAATTTTTATTTTTATTTATGTATTTAAATATTATTATTAGTTACAACTAATCAATTTATATGCAAATATATATATATATATATATATATATATAATATATATGTATGTGTGTATATGTAGCAACAATCATGATAAGACAACTAAGGATGTGGGTATTAGGCAGTAATTTGAGGATAGTGTTCAAGTTTTCAGAGAACGTACCAAGTGTCAATACATACATATGCATGATGAGAAGATTAGGTGTCTCGAGCAGGAAGTGTAAGAATAAAATGTAATACCTGCACCCATATAGTCCAAACCAATTAGTTTAACTATCATTATACATATATTACCTAGCCAATTTATTAATTTTTAGATTAATTTCGAACTTATTTTTATTCCCTAGTTGGATTTTAAATGTGTTTGGAGCTCTTTTGGTAGAATTCAACCTCCCAAGCTATCTATACCCAACCATCACCCCAGAAACAAGGAAATACACCCCATTCAAACTCAAGAAATATATTTCTTTCACACACCTCTTCACAGGCGGATCAAACAAAAACCAACTTTTTCGTCACCATAAACCGATACCTTAAGTGTATGATCGTCAAATCAAAATGACATCGTGGTAAAAAGGAGATACAAAGAAATTCGAATAACTCCCTCACTGTCAATTCCAGGTAGTCATCAACTCAAAACTTGTAGTTTAATCAAGTAGTGATGCTATATGTTAATTGTACCTTAGGAATTGATTGCTAAAATATGTATAGATCCACTAGTAAGTGCACTAGCTATCAAGTAGTATAATAAATATCGTTGCCACAAGAATTTTGAATAAAATAATTGTCAAAACTATAACTAATCTATGATTATTCGGACAACCATGAATCAAGTGATAGATTACTACTACTACTAAAAATAACCACTAACTAAAATAAGATAACGAGAGCTTTGGAGAAGATTTAAAGATGAGAAAGATGCTAAGGCGATTGGTTCACCTAATTGATTCAATGAATGATGAAATAAAAAATTAATCTAGCAAGAAATGTTTTTCATACACTGAGGTTTCTCTCAAGTTAATTCAATATACTCTCTCGAGCTATATCAAACTTAATATTATCAAGAAAATAGTTCATTCCCCAATCTAAGGCTCGTGACAATAATGCATTAAGATCTGTGGAAAACCTATGAAACCTATTATTATCAAAGAAATAGTCTATGTATGCCTATATATCATTCAATTCATACCATGAATACCTTTTCCACTATGCCAAAGTCCCTTCTAGTTCATCAACATAATTAATTCAATCTAAGAGATGGACATACTCTCAAATTATAAAAAAAAGCACAGCAACAATGGACATGTGAACACAAAGTTGTAGATTAATTTGATAAAATACTTAAAATATTGTCTCAATTAGGTTTTCCAAAAGCCGTAGCAAAGAGAAAATTAGTTCATACTAATTAATTTGATAGAAAACAAAAGGAAAACAAGATAAAAAAGCTCATGGAGTTGGAAATCGAGCGTGATCAGTCTGTCACTCTGGCGTCGCATCAACTTCTCCACTTGTGCTTTGATGTGAGTCTCACAATTTTCAACCAAGAGATCTCCCTAACTCTTCTTCTCTTCCTTATATTTATAATAATTCCCAAGAGTCCTAAGTTTAGTTTAATTTCCCTTCTTTCTCTCCGAATCCTATTATCACTAAACTTCTCAACGTAATTACAAAAGGAATAAGTTTCTACATATGATGACTTACTAAGTAATTATGCTGAAGACTCTTTAATTTTTTCCAGGTGTCTGTCTGATAACCTGTGAGTCTCAGGTTATGCACAATTCGGTTTTGTGTTTTGAGGATTCCTGATAGCCCGTGAGTCAAGGGTTATCCTTGTACACTTTTTGTTGCATTTTTCGATTTTTCTTGCATTTGAGATGTTTTCTTGCAACTCGTTGTTCTTCCATGAAAGCACCTAAAATATCACAAATAAATCCAAGAACAACACCATATCAATAAATCATACAATTTCCATTAGTCATAAACTATGTAATTGATTAAGGTCTTGATTATTGGGGTAAAAATATTAGAACTAGTACATATTTAGTTGTACGAATTATGAATTTTGATTGGAATTGGTTGGAGATTTAGATTTAATAAAGAATGAGTTTTCAAAGGAGAGTTCGTCGTATCGGTATTTTTTGATGGAACAATTTTTAAGCATAGAAAAAACACATTTTATGTGAATATTAATTATTTTATTTTACCAAGAAAATTTTTTTATGGAAAGATTGATTTTTTGGTCATAAAAAGATTGATTTGACCTGCAATAAATCAGTAATAAGTCAATCAAGAGTTAACATAGATTTTTTTCTAATTTTTTTGTTCATATCAGTCAATTCGGTGAATTTTGACTAACGGAGGAACTTATTTATTGGATGAAAGCAAACCTCAGGGGTACAAGATGTAATTTTTCAAACTATAGGGGGTTTACATGTAATTACATCAAATCTTGGGGGAGGGGAGGGAAGTGTAATTATCCCATAAAAATAATCATATTATTCACAGTATAATTAATTTAAACATTTTAAATAAATTACTTTTAGCACCCCTGAGGTCACACACTAAAGGGTTTAAAAGCCCAAGTAATTATTGAATTAAGATAACTCCTTTGATAGGGATTTGTGTGTGACCTTTTAGATTCACCTTTAGTTAGATTTGGGCTTGTCTCATTTAGACAATTTAATTTTACCCACTACCATTGATGGTCGTCTAGCAACGTTCCATAATACTAGAGAATAGGTGAATGTCATGTGAATCTGTAAGCCCGCAAGTACCATAGAGGTATATATGCACCCTCCATCCCAATTTTCGATCTTAGTCTAAGGCATGGAATTATTAACGGACTCCCATTTTTACTAGACATCTATGTATAATACTCTATTTTGTTTCTCCCTTGATCAATATAAAAACCAACTTTTCTATTGATCGTCAGATGTGGCCACAGTCTTTTCAGAGGACAACACACATCAGAGCACATGAAAATTACTATCATCTCATGATGAGTGGTAGATCCTATCTTAGAACTCACTAGTCTGCATAAGTGCAGTCCACTGCACTGAAACAGAACTTATGATGGCCATGTTAAAACATAACCACATTTGCCTAAACCTAGATATAGGGTCGCCCACGCACGAGGCTAATGTGGCTACTCAAGTTTTAGGACTAAATCCCTCTACTATCACAGATCAAGAGTGCAAGTTATATATCGATAATGCTAATGGGCTTCCATATGACAATTGTTTGTGAGTCAGTTCACTGAATTGGACTATCCTTTATCAACCGACTAAAAATGCATAGTCGACATTATGTCTATCGTTGATGAATCTTGACACCCATAAAATGAATGCATTACTTAGTACAAGTATTTATAGAACCTTTAATGCCTATCTTAAAGGTTCGTGACTTGAAACATTAATTTCATACCAACCCTCAAAAGTCAATTCTATTGTTATCATCATATGCACGATCCAACTTTATTGACTATGAATGGTCTTTGTCCGTGACATGCATAATAAGCAATGCAAGTAAAGTACGACAAAGAATGCTATAAAAGAGTTTTACTTTATTCATATAATTCAACAATACAATGAAAAAGATCATACATATAAATTACATAATAGTCAATCTAGCTGAGTTTCTAATCACCTATGCATGCCAATAAGAATTGTCATAAGCCCTTCAACAATCATTACCGAGCCAGCCTTCATAATCTCGGATTAGACAAAAAAAAAAAAAAAAAAGTAATTAGATTATTGTTGGATTGAGCAGGATATCTGCCCAACCAACCTAAACAAACAAAGCTTTAAATTTGCATGGCTAATGAAACATGACATAATGCCTTATCTGACAATGTAATTTATCTGACAATGATATCGCACACCTTGTAATTTCTTTAATCCTTAAGGACCCAATTCCAAACCATTTTTCATTTCCTACGTAAGGAAATGACTATATTGAAATATGATGACTTCTCTTTGGACAAATGCTCTCCCACTTTGTTTGTGTATCTTTCAAATAGTTCATCAACTATGGAGTTCCCAAAATGACCCGCCAGCATTGGTTCCATGAAAGCTCTAATACAATCTGTCGCCAATTTCCCACTCCTATGTTTATCGCAAACTGGACTGTCTTCCTCGTCAACAATGTTGTCTTGGGCATCCCAACGCACCTGAAAAACGTTCAGCTTGTCCAAATTGAAGGATCCTTCATTTTGAATCACTGTCTTCACTTCTTGTTCACATGGCATATAGATAGGCACGTTGAACGAGTAGAGATCGTTCATCTTCACCAGTCCCTGAGACAGAGTTAATGAGAATGTATATATTAGGAGTTAAATTTATTTTGAACCCCTGTGATATTAAAAAATATCAAAAAATCTCTTGTGAAAATTTAAATATCAAAAACCACTCTTATGTTATGAACAATAACTCACACAACCCTCTAATCAACCTGATCTCAAGGGGTTTTTTTAATATTTTTCATATCACAGGGGGTGTAATTGATTTAACATTCCCAATATCACAAGGGAGGCCCTCCCTATATTTTACGTTCAATCCTTTCGTGAGGTTAATATAAGGAAAATTACACTCCCCTCCCTTGAGATTTAATGTAATTACACCTAAACATCTTGTGGTTTGGGAAATTATAGCTAGCACCCCTAAGGTTTGCTTTCATCTAACAAATAAATATCCACATTAGTCAAAGTTCACCAAAATTATTGATATTAAAAAAATTGAAAAAAAAATTATACTTACCCTCGATTGATTTATTGCTGACTTATTGCAGGTCGAATAATTTTTTTTTATAACCTAATTACCCTCATACGTCTTCATGCTCTAATGCATGTGCGGATGTAAATCTTCATCGTAACAAGGATAGTTTAGTTCGAAAAAAGTTATTTGGCCTGCAATAAATTAGTAGTAAGTCAATCGGGGTAAATATTAATTTTTATCCAGTTTTTTCTTTAATATCAGCAAATTTAGTAAATTTTTTGAATAACGGGAACTTATTTGTTAGACGAAAACAAACTTCGAAAATGCTAGATGTAATTTTTCAAATTATAAAAAATTAACAGATAAGTACACTAAATTTTAAGAGAGAGGAGGATATTAATATATGGATGAATATACCTCAGCCGCCATATCAAGAAGTGTTTGTGAAAGCAAAGTGTAGTGGGCGGAATGATGTTTGCAAGAGGGATCTTCCACACTTCTGCCGATAAATGTCAAAACCATACGTCCACCAGCTATCATTTCTTCACCTCTGAAGCTCAAAAACGAGGAGAAGTCTCTTTGGTATTGCTTCGCATATGCTTCAAATACTTTTGGAGGACTTGTTCTTGCCATGTATATGTTTTCGTTATTGCTACTCCCCAATCCTTCAGGAACCTACCATAAATTTCAATTTATAAATTGTTATAATTAATATATTAAACCGTTAAATGAAAATTGATAAGATGAATTAAACCTTTATCCATTTTTGCAATCTTTAAGGCATTAAAATGTTTTTAATTGTTAAATAAGATATATATGAATAAATAAATAAAGATATTGTATATACATTGCAAGAAAATGCATGACTCAAAATAGCCTCGGAAAAAGAATAGCATTGAGCTTATTACCCAATAAGATGCTCATCACTGATCCACATTATTTAATACGAGAAATATACTTGCTAATTAATTTAGTAAAAAAAATTTACTTGTTAATGAATTTAACAACGAACTGTTTAAAATATATATTAAATAATATAGATTAAAAATAAAAGTTTTACTTGCTAATTAGCTCCATACTGATTTTAGCTTGAAATTTTTTTTATAATTATTGAGTCATTTTCTGATAGTGATGTAAAAACAGTAATTTAAAATACTTAGATTTAAAAATAAAATGTGCTGACAGATTGCGGTTGAGGTGGATTGTGACTTTTGAACCCACGACTCGACCTAAAAGCTAGCAGATTGTGGTTGAGGTGGATTGTGCTGACAGATTGCGGTTGAGGTGGTATTATAGAAGAAAATATTTTTGTCATACAATTTTTTTAATATCCAAATTTACTTTTTAATTTATCTTTTCGGTTTAAAAATTTTTTTGGTTAAAATAATAATTTTAATATTTTTAGTATATCATAATTACAGTTTGTTTTTCTTTTAGCCCACTATTTCATGTTTCTCTCACCTTCTCCGTACCCTCACAAACTTTCATACGTTAATGCATGTCAATAGACATATTTTTACCGTTATAAGGGTAGTTAATTAGTCGGTAAAAAATTATTTGACCTGCAATAAATTAGTAATAAGTTAATCAAGGGGTAAATCTCAATTTTTATTCAATTTTTTTTTATTAATGTAGCAATTTTGGTGAATTTTGACTAACGAAAGAACTATTTATTAGATAGAAACAAATATAAAAAATGATAGATCTAATTACACCAAATCTAAAAAAAGAAGAATCTAGTTATCCCTCTTTTTTATAAATCGGGTGCCAAGACAACTAGTTTATTAGAAAAATTAAAACTGACGACTTATAGGTTGTAACATGTTATAGTTGGGGTAGATGAACTTCGATTGAAGGGATTTATATATATTCACCCATATATATGTGTAAAAATGCGCATCATATGTACATGTGTAAATAAAAAAGTGGATAAAATACACATTACTTTCATGTGATATTTAAAATGTTCAAATAAGTCATTGTGATAAAAAAAAATAATATAACCCCTGTAAAATTTAAAAGGTGTATACTGGCCCCTAACCTGCGCCCTCTATTTTCTATTGCTTTTTCCTCCGACATCCGACCACCTCTCGATATGTGCTTTCCACCATTGAAAAGCCCGTCCGACGACGATCATTTTGACACCCTGCACCCACCGCCAATCTCTCGTCTGCCGGCAAGTTATCTCCATTTTTTCGTTTTATATCTTTAAGGTTTTTCGTATATATACATATAACTAACTTATATTTTCTTATATTATATTTCTAAAATATGTATAATTTAAACATAGGGGTAGTTTGATAATTTAAGGGTAAAATACATATTCAGTCGCAATTTTGAAGGCGTGAAATTTTATAGGGGGTAATATGCACTTTTCTAAATTTTATATGGGATTATATGTCATTTTTTTATCACAAGGACTTAATTTAAACATTTGGAGTATCATATGGGATAATATGGATTTTACCCATACAAAAGCAAAAATGCATATTATATACATATTGATTTGACATCATTGTATAACACCAATATTGGACAGAAACCCTAAAACGTAACAACAACAAAATTACCTGAGAGAGCCAATGAAGACTGCAGGAAGAATAAGCAAAGTGAAGGGTGTTGCTTGGGAACAACCTCTCATAGAAAGATCGAGGCAAGCCATACAAAAAACATCCTCTCTTCTTATTCTTACCAATCACCTGACCACTGATCAACTTGAAGAGGTTGTTGAAGTCATTGTCTGGGAGATCATTCAGAAACACCTCAAATTCAGGCAATTCAGTACGATTTCTCTTTTTGCACAAGTCTTCAATTGTATCCAGAATATGAGAGATGATGAACAGAGTGTTGGGTCCTGATGAACAACCCAAATCCACCATCTTCCAGCGTCTAGGGAATCCATCTGCACCAGAAAACATTGCTTTGAGTGTCTCATCCACGAAAGGCAATGCTTCTGATATCACAGCTTTCTGCAACAGTAAAAAAATAATTAGGTTTAAGGTAAAAAAAAGTCCCACAATGTTTTAAAATTTATATATTATGTCCTACATCTCTTAAGATTTTGAATAATTATAAATATCTTCTCATTGTTTAGAAAATTATAAATACACGTTTAATTTTAACATGACGAGCCCATTCTGTTAACCTCTGATAGACTTCCATCCAATATTTGTGGTGAACTGTCTAAAATGTCATTTTGGATTACAAATTAACATTTTATATGTTTTTTGGAATTTTTTGAACTATTTTTTATAGGCTAATATGCCCTATGGACCTCACTTTTTTTATATTTTTAAAGCAAAAATTAATAAAGATAAAGTAATAATGTCCACCCACTGTTCTGATGCTACATAATTATTTGGTAAAATTACATTTTAATTTAATTTTAGGTCGTTTGCACTTTTGGTCTTATATAACTTACTTCATTTACACATTCAGTGATTTTTTTGATAAATTTAGTCCTAATCATCTTACATTCGATCATTTTTTTGATACATTTAGTCCTGTATTGATAATTTTGTTTCCCTTCACACTGTAATAAATCACCTTTTTTGTCCTATAAATACGAGTCATTAGAATCAGAATTGTAAATATAGGACTAATTTTGCCAATAAATAACTAAATATATAAATAAAATAAGTTATAGAAGCAAAAGTGTCAATAACCTAAATTTATAGGATCGAAAATATAACTTTATCTTATTATTTTTCATTTGAAGAACTTATCATAATTTCACAAACAGTAAGTGATAATATTTATAAATATATATACCAAACCTCAAAGGGAGGTAGCTGTATTATTTATCCGGAATCATAATAGTGTGTGTGTGTGAGAGAGAGAGAGAGAGAACGAAGGAACGAACTTGAAGGCTAGAATTGTTGGCATAGCTAGTGACACCATCTCCTGGATTCATATTCACGACGTTCTTCACCACCATTATTTCTGAATCTTCTTGCTTTTCTTCAAGAATTGATCTGGCAGCCAAAAGAGGTTTTTGTATACTTGCTTTCAATTTACCAGTCTTATCTGCTCTATATATAGCGATTTACACCACAAGCTGGAGTCAACCGTGTAATTAGGTTTTGTTCCCTTGAATTAAATGTGTAATTAGCTTTCTGTTTCATGAATCAGCTTTTAATGCTATATCACGTTTATCTTCAGTTCCCTGTGTTGCTGGAAGTGACGGACCCGCCAGGCGCTCCCCAACACCTCTTGCTTTCTAATTTTCTATTTGATGCATATTAAATTTAGGAGTGATTACATTTATATTCTTGTTCTATTGTCTATTTATACAAATCATTGATGTTTTTTGTGTAATTAATTCACTCCTATCAGTTAGAAAATAGGGATAGTTTGTGCAACGATGTTGACGTTTTTGGGGATTGTATGTAGGAAAAAAAGCAGGAGTGATTAGTGTAAATGATGTTAATGTTTTTTTATTGATGTTGTAATTTTTCAAAAAAAAAAGAATAGTTTGTGTAAATAAATTATAAGTTAGTGAGTATTAATATAATTCTCCCGAATTTTTATTTTACTTTTTAATATAAGCCCCTCAAGTTATTTTACTACCTTGGATTTAAAAGTGGACTAGCGCTGTCCATAAATTGAAGTAAAAGATGTATACAATTTGATAGGGATCAGTTTAAGACATAAATCTTTGAATGGAGAATTTGAGATTTAAGCATTCTTCAGTTTTTCCTTAAATTCTTACATTGCATGAAACAACTAAGAAATAATTTTCAGACGTTGATTCAGACCACCTACTTTGGGCAGTCGAGGCAGAGGTGCGGGGTTCTCCTCCACAGACTGGCGTGGTTGAGGTCATGGAGGTAGATGTCCCACTGACGTCCCAACTAGAGCTAGTTCCTGCCGTTGGAGAAACAACTCCCCCATCCAAACAGGAGCCTGCCAAGAGCAATGAAAAGACCTCTGTCTGTGGGGGCTAGAGAAATGATTGTAGAGCCTGGCAAGAGCAATGAGAAGACCCCTGTCTCGGGGGGCAAGAGAAATGATTGTATTCCCTTTCCCCTGAAACAATTTCTTCCCTTCTATACTTTCTTTTTCCCCCACAATATGATGGGGATGAGACATTTCTTTCTCTTTTTTGAATATTGTGGTTTTGCCCTTCCCCATGCAAGTTTGGCGGGATGGACTTTAAGTACGTTCGCATTTTACCTTATTATATCCGCGTAAAGGTTTGTCGTCGGCATATTTTGTTAAATCATTGCTTTCATATATTTTCCGTAAAGGCTTGTTGCCTGCACATTTTATTGGTTTACTGGTGAGTAAGGTAGCCAATATTGTCCCTCGTGTTTGCGTATTTTGTGTTCTTCCTATAGATGGTGATAAAAGAAAAAAGAGTTTGCTTGAAAAAATTTATGATGAATGAGACAAAGTTACTTATTTTTGTGTATCTGAAGTACCACTCACCCTTGAAATTTGATGGACCTCCTACATTAGAGACATGAGGGTTTTTCGGATGAATGCCTGTTTTGGAAAGTCGGGCTTGAGTATAATGATCGTGCGTATTTAAATAAAGGGCTTTTCGAAGTATTCCTGCTCTTTGGCAGGGTTTATTTTTTAGTAATATTGGTTACGCAGTAGGGCCTTACATGAGAGTATCCTTTAATTCCTAAAAAAAAAAGGTTTCATGAGAATTACTTACCTTTTTTAGAAGAACTTCTGCATTAAGGCAAGGCTTATTTTCAAGAAGGGATACTTGTCTGGGGATAGGTCTCACTTTTTGAGGGAGATGCCTACTTGAGGGGGCAGGTCTTATTTTTTTAGAGAGATGTCTGCCTGGGGACAAGTCTTATTTTTTGAGAGGGATGCATACCTAGGTCAAACATAGAATCTCTTAAGGTAATTTATATTATATGGTCGGGTCAGGAGGCGTCCTTCCCTGACTTCTAATTCATAAACCCCATGACTTAACACTCCTATGACTTTGTACGGCCCCTTCAAAGCATCCACCATCCAATGTACCAATTCCCCTCCATAGAAGCTTCGAATTTTACTATTTTATTGTGAGCATTGATCATCACACTCTCATGCCCTAGTCTTATTTTCTTTAGAGTAGTGTATGACTCAATGAGGAGGCATCCCCAGTTCAGCAGGGATGATGACTTTTGTTCTATATAATAAGGTGAAAGGGTTTTCCCTTATGGAACAACTTGGGGTGGTTTGGTAGGGCCAGAAGATGCTGGTTAATTTTTCTACCCAGTTCCCTCTAGCACGTTCTAACCTTCTCTTCATTCCTTATACTAGTATGCAGTTGGCGACTTCTATATACCCGTTGGCGTGCAGGTGAGCTATTGAGGGGAATTTTTACTTCATGCATAGGTTTTTGGACCAATATTATAATTTTGTGCCCTTGGAATTGTCATTGTCCAAAATTATTTCTTGGGCGAGCCCAGAACGACATATTCCCTTTGAATTTTGTCACATCTTCCTCCGTTATTCATGCGAGGCATGAGCTTCCACTCATTTCATGAAGTAGTCAATTTCTACCAATTGGAATTTCCTCTAGCCTAGCGTCAAAGAAAATGGTCATACTATATCCATACCCAACTAGAAGAAGGGGCAAGGAGAAAGAAGATGTCGTGAGAAGCTTCGTTAGCAAGTGTATGAGAGTGGAGTGTTTTTGGCATCACTCACATTTGTGTATAGTTTTTCTTCTTTTTTCATAGTGGGAATAACCGACCCTTGAGCTTTGTTGGCTAGAACCCAAGCTCCTACCTAAGTTTTGCAATATTTGTCATGGATCTTTTTTAGTACGTGCAATCCTTCTCCCCAGAGTAGGCATCTTAATAGGGAATGTGCAAATGATTTCTTAAAACAAAATAGGTGTTCTTTAACTCCCCCCCCCCCCCCCCCCCGAGGAGGATAGTCTAAACATTTAGAGAGGACACCAGGCCCCTGCAAGTATTCTATAGTAATTCATCAAGGTTTGCAATCTTCTAGAATACTGAGTAGTTTAGACAGATAATAAGTCGTAGTATTTTCTTCCCTAGGAACTTGTATGAGCTAAAAACTTTCAAACTTTGCTTTTAGCTCACTATTCATTATAGGTATTGCACAATACTATCTCCATTGGCTTCATATGTTTTCTATTTACTTGACTATGAGTTGGGGATCCACGTAATCTATCAGATATCTAGACCCAACTTCATGAGTCATTCTCATACCCAATGTGAGGGTTTCATACTCAACCTCATTATGTGAGGCTTAGAAATTAAATCTTACAGCAAATTCCATATCCTCATTTTTAGGAAACGTGATAACTTTGTTAGTCCACTTCCTTGCGAGGTGGTCAATCCGTCCACATGGAGCAGTCATACTTTCTTGTTGGGAGACTACTCTTAAGGGCTCGCCGCTTTAGAGACAAAATCATCTAAGGTTTGATATTTGATGGTATGGTGGGTAAGAGGTCATATTCGCTCAATTCCACAGGCCAATTCACTAATGTACCAGACATCTCAAGTTTTCTCAAGAAATAGATCTACGAGCTACCCCTCCTATTTAATTCTCTTTTTGAGGACTTATCTACAAGTACTGACTTAAGGGTCGAAGAACCTTCACTAGGAACCCTCCCAACTTGACCCTATTGCAATGTCATTTTTGCAGGCTTTACATCATTCATGACATAATTCTTTTACATTTGGGAGTAGCAACCCAAACACTTCACTTGAATACCTTAAACTCTTACTGTTGTTTTTCTAGAACAACATTTGGCATCCATGGGAAAATTCTTTGATTTCTTTTAAGTATAAAAAACATAGATGAGACTCCCAACAATCTAATGATTGATACATAGAAAGCATGCAGTCGGTGAACCATCAAGGACATCCAGTAAGTCCACCTGAAATAGTGGATGATAAATGTGTCTCGAGTTGAATTGAGAAAAATGTTTGAGGATGGGCGATAGATTTTAGAAATGTGATGCTGTCATCGCCACCTCCTTAGTCGCTGGAAATGGAGGAACATGAAGGATCCTTTGAACTTTACATTCCTAAACCCGCACCTCTGTTTGCTAACCCACGATTGAGGAGAGAGATTTTCCCACTAAGGGAATAAAGAGTACCACAAATTCCACAAATTAGGCTTCTGAAAGGTTAGTCCTTACCTCTATAGGGGGTGAGAGAAAATAAGGATTCAACTTTCAAGCAGTAACCACCAAGGTGAATGTCATCATTTCCAAAAGATGTATCACTCATTTGCTCCTTTGAGTACTTTGCTTACATAGAATGTGGGCACTTGCTTCCCTATCTCCTCCCTTAGGAGGACAGAGCTGACGGCTTAAGTGGTCGGGGAGATGTCAAAGTATAATGTGTCCCCCAGGGATGGCTTGACTAGTAATGCAGTCCTGCCAAATATTTCTTGAGTTCTTTAAATGCCTGTTGACAAATTGGGCCCAACTCAAAGTTAATATTTCATTGGAAACACTTGACTAAATCTTCCTTGATTTGTTCTCTCATTGTGGATCCAAAACGAGTGGTCTTTTCGAGATTCCCTGAGTATTAATTCTAAGGTTAGAAATTCCTCTGACGGTTGGATACTCTCGTTTTTGCCCATTTTGGATGCAAAATGAGTAGTCTTCCAAAATCCGCTTTTGCCCTATTTGGATGGCATCCAGATAACACTTGCGGGACTGCAACTAATCCCCCCTTGACCTCCTCGTCTCCCACTGGTACAGGAAATTTGATCTTCATATGAAAGATGGATACACTACCTAACATGTGTTAAAAGTAGACTTCTCCAATATTACATTGTATGCTAAGAGGATATCTGTAACCAGGAATCTCATAAGGCAAGTCCTTTTGATGGACTCCACTCCTAAGGATATGTGAGTGATATCTACCTTGGAGACGTACCATGTGCCCTACAAAACCATATAGTGAGTTATCTAGTGCTTCTGAAAGGGTATCCCCCAATTGCATTTGATCGCATGCCTCGTGAAATAGAATATCAATAGAGCTACCAGAATCTATAAAGATTCAAGTTACTTCATAGTTGGCTAAGATGTCTGTAACGACCAGAGCGTCATTGAGGGGTACTACCAGGCCGGCTCTCTCAGCGTGGCTGAATTGGATAATCAGGGCGTCCTCAACTGTTTCCACATCCAAGACTTCATCTAAGGTGGTCTTTTTCGTTTCCCATATTCAAGCCTTCTTGGTCTTGTCAAAATCATACGGATCATTCCCTTTCGAGAGGGATTAGGATCTTCAGATTATTTGAAATCCTCTAAGGTATTCCCTTTGTTTTGTTCTAGATTTTGATAAGAGCCTGAAACCCTGAGCTTTTCCCCACCACACGAGTTCTTGCAAATACTTATTTTGAATGAGTGGTTCTACTTTTATTGTGTGTTCATAATCGTCATGAAAATAGCAATGTTTCTCATATTTTGGGAGAGTTGTATCATCTCTAGCTATACTTGGCCAGACCAATAGGTCTTTTCCTTCGACAACCATGAGAGCATGAGAGATAGGGGCACTCAAAAGGTTGTTTACGAGGCTCTCTCTTTGAAATACTGACTTTTTGTATCTAAACTCCAACTTTGGTTTTCTGGACGGGATGTTCTCATTGGAATTCTTACTCTTCTCACTGTGTCCTTCTCTCTTTGAGGCTTGAACATCCTTCATATTGATATATTTTGTTGCCCTAACCAAGCGACCTCCTAATCTTGAAGGGGCCTTCTTAGCCAAAGATTTGTAGAAGTCCCCATCGAGTAGCCTTTGAGAGAAGGCGCTAGCTTTGACCTCTTTAGTGGCAAAGGGAACCTCCAAAACAGCTCAGTTGAATCTGTGGAGATGTTATTCAAGGATTGCCGGTCCTTCTCGCGGAATGCGAAGAGGCTGAGCTCCTTCTTTCAATGTTTCCTGCTACTAGCAAACTGGTGTAAGAACAATGACCAAAATTATTGAAAGCATCCAATTGGACTTATCGATAATGGTTAAACCATTTTTGGGTAGCCTTTGCAAAAGTATTGACATAGGCTCGACATTTAATTCCATCCGTATAACGGTGCAAGAGAACTACGTTGTCGAGACGAAATAATTGTTCTTGGGGATCTATGGTGCTATCATACTCCATAATGTTAAGAGTCCGAAAGTTCAAAAGAAACTCGTCCATCATGACCCTTTTAGTGAACGGGACCCCATGATGTTCTTCCAAGAGCTTTCCCATGACTTAATGTCGGATGTCCAGAAGTCTCTTCTATAAACACTCTACGCGGGCTATCCATTGAGGAGGAATTCCTTCTAGGAGTTATGGGGGTTGACCTTGCTCCTCCTTGGGTGCCATTGGCCTCGGGCATAGGACGTCTCATTCTTAGCTATTACCTCTGCCTCTAGGGGGATCACCACATGTATGTGCATTACAATCATCAATTTCTCCCATATTACTGATGCAATCATCTATAGTATACTCCCCATCAATCCTGAAGACAACCTCCCTAAGCAGGTGCCCGCCGAAATGCTATTTTGTGGGCCTAAAGGACCCTGCAATCGTTGGTCCTCTAGTAGGAACTATGGAGGTATCTGCTACTACCTGGAGAGCTTGAGTATCTTAGGCTACTTACACAACCTTTTGTTTGTTGAGGTTGTTGTTTGGAGCTTTCATTAGTTCTCACGTTTTAGTTTTGTGCTCCCATAGACGGCCACTAAGTGCATGCAAAAAGCGCACGTATGGAGTACTTTGTGAACTTGAGCTCTCTTTTGGGCAAATTCTTTGCATGCCTGAAGGTGGGACCTTGCAAAATATAGCATTCCAACGCCTAAGGCAGTACGTGATTTCGGGATAAAAGCATTAAAAAGAAAAGATACGAGAATAATATAACAAGCTATATTGATAAAACAAGTGAAATAAGTGTGTATGGCAAAAATTGCTTGTGTGAGTTTGAAGAAAAAAAATCCCCCTGCTTGTGGGTAGTGTATGGCAGAAATTGATAAACCTACTTTTATACCTGAAGTCCCCCAATGGAGGGGGAGTCTAGTCCCCTAAGGAGTCGAGGAACTAGTTGCCAGTGGGTAGGTCTATTAGCAATGTGTAAGATTGATGAAATGTTGGTTGGAGAAGCCTAAGGGAATCCAACTCAGTTGAAGGCCCTAGCAAAATAGGGATCTCGCTTCTCCAGGAGTCTGACTCCATAGGTCTCCTTATCATGTCCTTCTTGAATAGTTTTTGGCTATCTAGACAAGTGTCCTTCTGGAGAAGAAGGTGGCGTTGGCCCCTGTGGACCCCTGCATCATCGGTCCTCCTCCTGGACTCTAGTCTCCTTAGACCCTAGCTGGGAGAAGTCCATGGGGCCTTTCTAGGGCCTCTCACACCGTTGGGTCCCTGGGTATTAGTATTAGGTCAACATATGGGGCCACAAATTGAGCTATCTATTTATGATAACATAAATTATGTATATAATTATAAATTATAAAAATAAAAGTATTTAGAGGGGGGGGGGGGGGATGACTGTCAGCCCCTTGTGCGGGGGTTGGCATCGTTGCGACCCTTTTGGGTAAGGGGTAGGAGGATAGATGGGTTAACCATGGTGCAGTTTTGATTTTTTAACTTATTTTCAAATTGGCGTTTTATAAAATAATTTTTTAAATTTTTAGTTTAGAAACCAAAATCAAAATGGTGGTTTTTTGCGGTTTCGCGTTGTCCACAATTTTAACACTTATATGAAAAAATAAGACATTAAAACTAACAATAAGCTAACAAAATGTAACCAACTAACCAGAATAATTAAAGCCAAACACACAATACTCTATGGACTACATAGCTAAAATATTTAACTAACAAAATATAATAAATTCCAAAAATTTAAATACACAATAGTTCAAGATATAATACAGCTAAAGGTCTTTCGAAATATCTTGTTTGCCAAGTTCCAAATGTAATGACATCTAATACACTAAATAATTTTATATTAGATATTAAAATTTTAATGTTAGTAAAAAACAAAAAATAAAAATCACAAAAAAGTGTATTTAATTAGTCATACAAATTCAAATTAATCTAATAAACTTTTCAAATTAAACTTATATGTTCACTGAGGTGGCGGAGGAGAGAATAGAGAATATAGAATAGAACGGCGGAAAAGAGATAACAGGAAAAGGGGTGAGAAAAAGAGAGAGAACATGAGGGAAAAGGAAAGAGAAAGAGGAAAGGAGCGAAATTCTAATAATGTTGGTTTGTTATCTTAAAATCTAAATATATTTTTGTATAGAGCTCAAATATAAGTTTACAAAAATGGGCTTTGTAATATGAACCTTTGATAAATACATAATTTTTGCGCTTCTATAATTTGAATATGAAATTCTTCTAAACAATTAATAATTTTATCAAATTATTATGTATATACAATTTAAAAAATTAGTTATACATTTAACAATTTGGTTCATTTTTTGGCGATTTATTTTGGTTATAAATCAAACTAAACCAATAAGTGTGGTGTTGTTTTATTCAAAATTTAGAATTATTTAAAAACAAATCATAAAAATTGATTCCATTCGATTTAATACAGGAAATTTTAAAAAAAAATATCACCTTATTAGATATTTTAACAGAAAATGACACATATTTAGTATGTGGTTGTTAGGTACTTGACATTTTTTATTCCTTGAACAGGAAAAGGTTAAATTGTCTAGTCAATTTGAATTCCAATAATTCCAATTTCTAGGCTTCAAATATCTTCATCCGAACAATGTCTTACACTCAAAATTTCGATTTTGTATTCGGTTCAAGGTGTTTTAGAATTTTAGTTTTTAGTTCGGTATCAATATTTGGTGTTGATATACTGTATTGAATTGAATATCGAAATATTTTGAAATATATTGTATATATTGTACATAAAATTTAATATATATATATATAGGGAAAATAATATTTTTGGTCCCATAAGTTAGGCCCATTTTACTTTTGGTCTCGTTCATTACGAAATTAACACTTTTAGTTCCGCAATTTATAAAACAATAGCACTGTTGGTCCTCATCTACGTTTTTTTTCTTTTTTTTTTTGTCAATAATTTAACGGTATAGCAGACGTGTCTATCATGTGATCGTTAAGTATTTTTAGTTGGAGAGAAAATTAGTTTGTTTTCCAACTTGGGATCAACTTTTGGGAAAAATATAACTACATTTGAAGGTAAAATAAATCTTGAAGAAAATTAGGGTAAAAAATATAGCGATCTCTCTCTTCAGTAACAAAAATTGCATCACATCCTTCCTATATTTCTATAAGTTGAAGTCAAGTAAAAGCAACACAAAGAATCATGTCTTTCACAAGTGAATCAAGTAGGTCAATTTTTCCTCCAACCAAAAATACTAAACGGCAACGTGCTATGCGCATGACCTACATCGTTAAATTGTAGGCCGAAAAGTGCATGAGGACTGAAGGTGCTAATTTTTATAAGTTATGGGACTTAAAATGCTAATCCTGTAATGAATAGGACCAAAAGTGACATGGGCCTAACTTATAGGATTACAAATGCTATTTCCCCTATATATATAAAGGATAATTATACTCCCATCCCTTGAGATTTGGTGTAACTAAACTTAAATAACTTATGGTTTGAAAAATTATATTTAGCACCCCTGAGATTTGCTTGCATCTAACAAACAAGTCCCTCCGTCGGTCAAAATTTACTGAATTTATTGATATTAACAAAAAAAACAGAATGAGAATTTATATTACCGTCAATTGACTTATTATTACTTATTGCAAGTCAAACAATTTTTTTCCAACTAAACTACCTTATGATAGTAAAAATATACCTACTCACATTAACGCATGAAGACGTATAAAGGTTATTTGGTCATAAAAAATATTATCTGACCTACAATAAATTAGTAATAAATCAATTGAGAGAATAATATATATTTTTTTCCAATTTTTTTTGTTAACATCAACAAATTTGGTGAATATTGACTAATGAATGGACTTATTTGTTAGATGAAGCAAATCTCCAGGGTGCTAAAAGTAATTTTTCAAACCATAGGGGTTTAAGTGTAATTACACCAAACCTCAGGAAAAGGGAGTGTAATATCCCTATATATATCAATATAGATATATATACATGTATATTAAATAACAAATATATCTTATATATAATATTGATATATACTAGGTCCAATCGCACCATAATGATCGAACGATCTTCACAAAAATTTCTAAGATCATAGGAGGACTAACCTGCTAAACAAGAGTTAGCACTTTAATATTTAAACCGGTAATGAATTTACTAAAAGGATAATTAAAACATTTGAATAGAGTAAAAAAATGGTAAAATAATTGAATTGACTTGATAAAATATCAAGATGGACTGATAATAACGTGGAGTGCAAAAATATACAAGAAGCTTGCTAAAAAATTGAGATAAAATGAGAGTAAAAGTGAGTGAACTTCATTACTATTATGGTTGCATAATGGCCTCAATCTATAGGCTGATGATGAGTGAATTTTGAAAGTGGTTGTAGCTAGTGATACATCGTTAGAAACGCAAAGTGAGTAAGCTAAATACTGAATTGCAATTTGGACTTATATTTGTCGATCTAGAATGAGTTTGTTCTAGATTTTTTTTTTTATGATGCGTCTTATGACATCAAAAGAGTGTGTGATGTGTTATTCTTATTGTTAGCTAAGTCATCCAGCTGGATTGGATTGGTTTCTTGGCATATTAAGTTAGTAAAAAACTAGATGGACTATCGGTTTGATATATTACCTCATGGGTCAGCAGGGTTAGGTTTATTGAGGCGTTCGGTGGGGGCTTGTTTCCTTGGCATTAGGCTCGAGAAAAAATACCTTGCAGGGCATTGCTACTCCCCATTACTCTATGAGTACATGAATTCGCATTGGACTACTGGATTGAGAGAAATTATTCCTGCAAAAGATCTATTTGAAAAACTTTTTTCGTCCATGCTGTTTTAGTAGGAAAAATCTTGCTAAGCTACCTATTTGTGCCCTGTCGGGCTATTTTCATAAAGTTGTGTTGAACTGTGAGAGTGGGTCCAGGTATGTTGGGCATAACCGCGTTGTGCGCACGTGGATTTAGGGAGATTTGGCTTGCAGCAACAAGTAGGAGAGAGGGATGCGAATCTTGTATTGGTGGGACTGCATTTCTGCTTCCATATTTAAAGGCCAATATTCAATTTTCCCCTCACCTATCCGCAAAAATAAATATTAGATTTTGGTAACGTATAAATACAAATTAAAAATAGAGATGGTATGTGAATTAATAATAATAGTTTTATTTTGTGGTGTTTGATATGTGAATGTATGTATATATATATATATATATATATATATAATCTTGTGGGTGAGAAGTTAATTCTGCTTATTGTGACAATGAGATTACGTATATATATTCAATAAAGACTAGATTATGTGCATATTTATATATACATATAAATATAATTTATTTTAAATATGATATTTAAGGGAGATACAGTTATAGTACCATTAGAGGGGGTACAACCTGACCAACCAAGTGGAACGGGATGCTTTACCTTTGCAGACCACGCCTCCTACGGTTGCAGGTAAAGAAAACCTTCCTCCTTCCGAAATGGAGGGAACTAATTCATAGCAGGCAGGGTCTTCTCCAGTTGATAAATAACTATGCTTTTTCTCTTGGCATGAAAGATAATTTTTTTATTCGAATTGGCTCCAATTCATTCTTTTGATGATTTTTATAAATATACCCTATTAGTTCTACTTTATTTCCTTGATGTGCTATTGATGTGTTTTGCATATTTTTTGCACAAACATGAGGGGACAACTTTGTGCCCTCTAGACTTTATACCCATCTCGCGTACAATTATGTTTCTCTGTAGAGTAGGAGTTATCCGTTTCCATTTGTACAGTATCTCTAGCAAATAAGTTGACTTAGGAACATATATATGGTGTAATACAACGCATAACACTTAGCGAAGTTTAGCTAGATAGGATATTCTTGCTAGGAGCCACGCCATATATTGTATCGGCTTACAAGAAGACAGGATGCTCTGAAACAGGTTGGGCAGTACTTTCTTGTACGCTTTACTCTTGCTATTCAAGTAAGGTAGCCAATATCCTCTTGCCTTCAGCTGGGTAATTCTATCTAAGTTGCTTTTGGCGAAGTATAACTTGCTTCAAGGCTCCCGTCTTAGGGTTACCGTATAACAAATTTTCGTTCCAGGAAGCTTAGCCAGCTTGCCATAAAGTTGAGGTAAGCAAGTGCGAGAGCATGAAAATGAGTATAGATATAATCCAGTTAGTAATCCAACATATGTATGCTAATAAATTGCAGCTCCCAAAGCTAAGTGTGCCAAACGGAGGTAGCTTGTTGAGACTTATAGCCTAGAAAATGAGCAAGCGTGTGCCTACGAAGGGTTGCTTATTAAGCCTCGCTAAGTTGGTAAGACGACTAAAAGTGAGCCAACTAAGGGTAGCTTATCAAGGCTCGCAATAAGATGAGTATGAGTGCGCCAACTAGAGGTGGATTATTAAGGCTCCCAACTAGTAAGATGAGCAAGAATGCGCCAATGGCAACTATTGATGGCCGCTTATTAGGGCTCAAAGCTAATAGGATTGTCAACTTGTTGCCAGTGCAGCATATAGTGGGGGAACTACATCATTCTTATTTTAGGAGGGTAATACTTATACTATACAAAAATATATATATACATATACAGTAAAATCTTTATAAATTAATAATTTTTGGACCATAAAATGTTATTAATTTAGAAAGATATTAATATATCAATAAATTAATATTTTATTAATTAAAAGAGATACTTTTTATATTCAACAAATTTAGTACATATGTATTGAAAATAAATGAATTCATATATGTTCCATTGATTATATTCATGCGTCAACCAATTCTTTGTACATAATTAATTAAATATATTAATGTATGAAAATAAAATAATTCATAACACACAACCATGTCTTCTCATCTAAAAGGCATCGCAAAATCATTCATGAATGATCAAATGCGTAAAGCATTATGTGAGTATAAAAGATAGCATCCCACATGCACTCAAAAATGTTTATAAGAGTGGGTTTATGAAAAATATCGTCTAAAAGTTAGTCAAAGTATTATTTATGAATTATTAACTTAGAGTTTTAATGGGGCCTAATATTTAAAAAGGGATTTTTTCGAAAAATTATTATCTTATTATCTTATCGAATTTGATGATTTTTTACAAAAGCCTAAATCAGGAATGGAAGATTTATTATTTTAGAAAGTTTATTAATTTATATAGTATTAATTTATAAAGGTTTTACTGTATATAGATACAGAAAGGAAAAAAGAATTTCAAATTTTTATAAATTGACTTTTTTAATTAGAGGTAAAATAGTTGGTACACTTTATTTATTTTAAGGTCATTTTCTATTTGTTAGGCTTCAGCGGAGGGGTAAACTAGTCATTTCACATATTTTGATAATCTTTTTACCTATTAGGTGTGATTTATTTAATTTCACAAAAGACAAATAATTTATATAAATAAACCATAGGTTAGGGACGTAAATATAATCGTCTTTTCAAAAAATTACATTAATACCACCTTAAACATGGTCAAATTGCAAAAACCACTTTACTCTTTGTATAATTACATTAACATCTCTTCTGCATGTTTTTCCAAACAACAGTGACAGACAATAGAGGATTATCTTTGGTCACCAGGGGATGTGAAACAAAATACATCACCGAAGAGGATACCAATATAATTATTTAAACAATTAGGACACTTCTATAATTGATCATAATTGAGGGGATGCAAATGTAATTATCCCTTACAAATTTTACAGAATTTCTTTTCTCGCAAGGCCTGCCTGATGATGCCAATTAAGGTTTTTCTTTCTTTCAAAGCGAGGCGTGCATGTACTGTCCGGAAGACATCATAGAGAGTGTCTTGACGAGGGAGGACACTGAGTTCAAAGCAACCTCCAGCATTTCTGGTGAACAACCCGGTTTAGCAATTTTCTTCACCTGCAGTTTAGACAGAATTCAAAGTAAAACCAGGAAAAGAATACTGCCAAACACATTACATCGAAGGACTTCTCAGAGTTACGTGTGTATGCTTTCAACTTCAAATACGAAACAGCAAGATTACTGCAGCCGAAAAACCACGTTTGAATGTGGTAGTCCAAGATCAATGCAGCATCTGATTTTTCGAGACGTTAGAAATTAACGATAGATTTTCATATGTCGGTGTTTGCGTGTGTTTGTGAGTGTTGCATTGTGGATATCATTGATGAAATGAACAACTCCATTCCACATCAAGCTTCAGATAATTCTTACGTTTATGTTCAGTATGTAACTACTCTTTTTCAACAGGCCGATTGTAAGCGAAGCATAATGTAAGACATCAGAAACGAGCAGAACCCCGAAAACAATAATAAGGATGATGATAATAAATTCTCCAGTTAAAAGTTTACAGTTGATAAGAATGAGAACAGATAAAAAGAACCAAATTCTATGCTTATAATCTGGAAAGAGAGTTATACAATATGGCAAGCCTCGTTACACAGAATAGACAAGGTCAAAAAAACAGCTGGAAATTGGAAAGAGAATTGAGTAGATACCATACCGTGTCAACGTAAAACTGAAACTCCTCTATCTTTTCAATGTATCCCCGATCATGAAAGCTAGAACACGATTCCTTCAGCAACAGCGTAGTGTTTGAGCTTATGCTATCGTTCATAAGTTTGTCATCCTCTGTAAGGAGAATGCTGCCACCAGAAGACCCGAGAAGCAAAAGATCGATAATATAATACTAAGATAACCCCTAATCAATCTGCAAATAAAACTTTTACATAACGCACAGAGAAGCACCGTTTGGATCTAGAATTTAGTAAAGGGAAGCGATGTAGAAAATCGATCAGATCTTAAAGTGCATCTTTTTCCTTTCAGATAAAAGATTCAGTTGTAAAACCCTTAAGTGTTCTTACAAGATACATCTCATAATAAATTGGATACAATGCCAAGTTGACATGCAGCTCGCGTTATGTTATATAAACATTTCAATCCTACTATTTTTTAGACACAAGTAAGAAAATGCTTTCTCTAGGTATATGAGAAAGACAGAATGAAATTTTGAAAAAAGAAAGAGAAAAAGACGTTACATTAAATAAGTATTTGATGTACTAGAAGTAGCAGCTACAAAATCTTTGAAACTGACAAGAACCAGAAGATGCCAATACAGATTTGCCAAAATTATGATATGGAAAATTAAATAAATGAGCACAAAATGACAATAGTTTCAGGATTCCCAACTCTGACCATTTTCCAGTGGGTCGATCGTTATAACCAGTGTGAGGAACATCAGATAATTGCTGAGCAGACGGTGTGGATGATGTATCTAGAACAGCTTCATCCTGCCCAAAATCAGTCCTCAAATTCGAACCCTTCAGAAAGAAAACTTAATAATGTAACATTTCCAAACAAATCTAAGTGAAAAAAAATTCTGGGCTCCTTGGCAAGATATTCTTATTTCTTTCCAAATAAGCTACTTCTTCTAGAGTACTAACTCCATGTTAAAGTTTAATATATAGCACGTTGGTGAAGAGCAAAAGAAGAAAACGATATATATATCTTTCGGCCATTTGGCCTATGTTCAAAGACAAAGTGCCCAAGAGGCCTACAACTTTATTGTTCTCTCTTCACCCCATCACCGCGGCTATTAATTTAAGCATGGTATCAATCTAAGTAATCCCCATCCTTCTAAAGTTTCAAATTTGTTTTCCGACGATTGCTAATCCACTACAGCCATCTTTACTTTGGATGATTAGTCCTTATTAGTCCTGATATCAGCTTAATCATCTCTTATGTCACGTTTACTTAGTTGTGGGCCGGCCTGTAATTTTGCCTTTAACCTCGGACAAATGCCTATGTCACAATATAATCAACAATGTGATTATCATAACTTAATACATCCCGCTCAAATCATATCACCCAAAGTAAAGGTGGCCTACATATACTACTAGTTCCACTTCTCACTTCATATTCCCCCCCCCCCCACACCCCTTCCCCCCCACAAATCTTACACTCAATTAGTGCCTGGTCAATTCTCCACGCTCTATAGTTCTTCTGGAAGTTCTTGTATGAGATAGTGAACATGCAACTAGTTTCCACCATTATTTTCCATTAGGAATCCTTTTTAACCTCGGATGAACAAGAATCAGGCTTAAAAATTTATACCGTTCCGACTACGAATATTTCTAATTCCAATTATAGTGCTCTATGTAACAAAAAGAATTTACTCTTCCAACTTTTCTTTTCCACTTTCAATTGCTCCTTCCAACTCAAATAAAAGGGAAAAATTGTAATTTAACCCCCGTAATAATACAAATGTGCAAATTACCCCTATGAAGAATAAATTAATAACTTACTCCTGTATTTTTTAAAATAAAGCAATTTAATTCCCTAGGGGGTAATTTGCTCATTTACAATATTACATTAGGTAAATTGCATTAAACCCTTAACTAAAATGCAAACTGAGTTTCTCACTTCATTTCTAATTCTTGCTTCCTCCCTGTTCTTTCTCTTACCACATACATTTCTGCAGGTACCTTTCTGGACCAACATGTACACACATGCGGGTTGCAGAAATGTTTAAAGATTGCTTTTTTATGCAATATTTCATCAAGAAAGGAAAGCACCTATTCAGCTTTCAAGACTTCAAACCAAACCCCTCTCCCAGAAATCCGTAAAGTTCATAGATAATTCATATACAAGCACAAAATTGGGGGAAAAGAAGAGGAGTGTGTAAACGGGCCACAGGTGAAAATGAAATTACCGGATTTTCAGTTGCCTGGCACTCGGATTCGCGCCATGAATTCATTTTCGTCGTGTCTCAACCTTTTACAAGGGAAGCACAGCGCTCTCTCTCTATGGTAACAGTAGAAACAGAGAGGCACAGCAGATTCTTACAAGATTTTCGATTTGGCAGTAGTTTCGGGGTGGATGAAAAATGGGAATTGCCTTTGGGAATATTCAGATATTTTTTACATCAAGAAAGGGGTTGAAGAAATTGGAATTGATTCTTTATTCCTCGGATAATTGGCATTCTATACCTCGAATTATAGAAATTTTACACAATGCAACTTTAAATTATAAGAATACAACTTACGTCCCTCAATTATATACTTATTGGCACCATGCACCCACTATTTATTTCCGACGACTTTAGTTGTCTAAAAAATTATGTCATCATGAATAATAAAGAATTTTTTTATCAATTTAGTTGTCTTTCCTCCAAATTATAATTATTTTTAGCACTTTACACTTTTAAAATAGATTATCCTTTACAAACTTGCATCTTCAAATCCGCACCGAAAAATATATTAGCTTGATCACTTCAACAGTAACGTTTTATTTTTTTCATTCTCACCCGCTAAGACTACTTATTATGATTCTCTCAAATCAACAATATGATCCACCAATTTCTTTAAATGGTAAGAAAAACTTACAAATATTAGAGTATAATTTAATAAAAATTACATAATACAGAGATCATATGCATACTTATAATAGAGAACCGAAGTGATACAAATAGAGATGATACAGAGATTATAAAACTAAGGAAAAACTCAACTTTACTATAATAAAAGCCAAGTTAATCCCTCAAGTACATGGAAGAAAAAACAACAATAACAACAATAATAAGTACTAAAAACCTTTATATTCATGCTTTTTTTGGTACCATTAAATGAAAAAAAATTTTTAACCAACTTTTGCCACACCCTATAATTTTTTTTTAATCTTTTAAAAAATAAAAATGTTAGAAAAAATTATTTTAATATATATAATAAATAGTTTTAAAATAATAATTATTTTTATTTCAGATAATTTTCTTTGATCTATTTACTATTTTTAAAATTAAATTAGTATTTGGTCTAATAATATATTATATTTAAGTATAAATTATGAAAGATAAAATTTATTTTTTGAATAAAAGTATTAGATAATTTCATTCTATTAAATAATAAATTAAGTTTTTTAATCATAATTATTTACATTTGAGATAAATTACAGAAATAAAAGTAAAATGTATTTCTCAAATTTTTTCGTAACTATTTTGTTATTTTTTTGTAGTGGATGATTGATGGTGCCCAATCATCATTCAGCCGTATCTAATCAACCGAATATGTATGTCCTTTGAATGAAATGATGTGTCATTGGGTGAAACCCTTTGGATCAAGAAATGTGCCCATTTGAATGAAATAGTATGCCATTTGGGAAAAATGATGCGTCCATTCAAATGAAATGTCATAACCTTTCAAAAGCATTTTTCAGATTGGACATGTCCATTGATTGATACATTTCCAACTTCTATAAATAAATTCCCCAACTCATTTCATTTTAATTAAATTATTTGGTTTGTCATTTCTCAAAATTTGTAGTGCTACTACTTAGGAGGCAAATTTTCATTATCATTAGCATTAGAGCAAGGCAGTAACTATCTTAAAAATAAAGAAGCTAACTTTTACCTCGACTTCGTAATACACAATTCCCACATATCCCTCATTTCTTTACAACATAAAACAAATAAATAAATCATATATAAGAAAATTACTACTATCTATAAATATAAATAATTATCAGCCGATATTAGTTTTACAAACTAAATGCATGCTATTGCCACATACATCACTCAATTTTTTGACATGTCGGATTGGTTTGTCGTACGTCGCAACCAACCACTTGTTATAATTTAATTTGATTAATATAAATTTATTAATTGCATTTATTTTTTAATTCATCATTCATAATTTTCTAATATGTTTCTAAAAAAAAAAAAAAAGAGTTAATATTGTCTTACAGTATTATACTCCTAATGTCAAACAATCAAGCCAAATATTCAGCTAGAATAGAATGAATAATCAAGTATCGTACAAATCAAACACTTCAACCAAACAATGGATTAAAGATCCTGATTTTATAATATTGAAAAATATATTTATGTCAATCACACAAAACCAAACATGCAATAAAGTTACAAGTCGATCGGGAGTAACTCAACTCTGATCTTATTGCATGATTATAGGCTCCTCAATCACTTTGCACCCAAGAAATTCTTGAACCAAATAGCTGACTTCTTTGGAATTCTTTTAAGTTTATTCTTGAAATCGATATAGCAAATTCCGTATCGTTGACTGTAACCGAATGTCCATTCAAATGTGTCAAAAAATGACCATGCAAAGAAACCCTTTGCATTCACACCTTTCCTGTCAACAACAATAAAAATAAATTTATTAGTATTAATTACATTGTGGATTTCTATTTCTAGTAGTTAATTTTTAAAGATCTTTTTCAATTTTTTAAGATTGTATTTATAAATTGATTTTGATAACAAACTTGAGAGTTTTACACACAATTATATTTAATATCAACGACTATGATTTGGAATGATTGCTAAGTTATCAAGAATTCATAAGAAGGCATGGTCTTGTATGTATTTTCTTAGTTTGCCATATATTTTCTGAGTCTATTTTCACTTTGTAAGTTTTCGTTGGAAGGAATACTGAAAATTTTACTCTATTTAGTGTTTGGCTAAATATTTTTAAAACATCTTATAAGCTCTTACATCTACACTGTTATAAAAAAAACGCTTCGAGCGTATCAATTTTTTATTATCCTATTTTACCCTTTCATTCATTTTATTTTTTAAAAAAATACTGTCTAAATTATAATTTCAGTATTATGTAAATAATTTTATAATTATACTTTTTTTCTGTTACAACCACTCCCCACAATTCTCTCACATCTTTTCTCCACGTTTGTTTTCTCACAAAATCTCTCTTCTCACAAACTTCCTTCTCTCTCATATATTTTTCTCCAACCTTATTTCTCCATTGTTTTTTTTTTATATTTTTAATAAAAACACAATTAAAATTTATTTTTTCTCTCACCTTATTATACATTCTTTTATTCTAATGAATTCTTTATTTATCATCTCTGCATACCATGATTCTTTCTCTTCACAAATTCCTTTTTCCTTCTTATGTTACGCAATGATTCTTTTTTATATGCTCACGGGGACGGTGTGCGCATTGCCTAGTCTTATTAAAATAAACTCATAAAGTGTTCGGGTAAAAAAGATGTTAAAACTTATAAGATGTTAGGATATTTGATATAATAAGATCTTTTATTAGTAAAATAACTAAAATGGGCATGATACCATTAGAATAAAAAAAGTTATTATTTCTTGACATATTTTGCTCTAAAAATTTTAAAACGTTTTTATAAATAGTACACATTAATTTCATTCCAACTAAAAATTTAATAGATAATATTTTTAAGAATAACAAAAAAAAAATAACGAATTATTACCTAAACTTTTGAATAAAAATAATATAATTTTCGAATTATTAAATATATATTTTTTTAATGCAATGATTATTTTTAATCGTATAATTTATAATATGTTAAATTTATATTTTTAGTAACTATAATATCAATTAATTAAATTAAATTAACACTTCCTAAAATAGATCCGTTTTCACAATTAATTTTACCCTTTACAAAATTATAAGTACACTATTAAAAGAGGTTATAACTGTAATTACAAGTACATCCCCTATTCAATAGTGGAAGTTTACATTAACACCTCTTAGGGGTAACTGAAATTTTATAGATATTTGTATAATTAAACCTAACCTCAAGAATTTATCAATGTAATTTACCTCATTTATTTTTGTTATTGACATCAAGATAGTAATTAGGTTAAATTCCTGCCCTTTATGTTAGCAATTTAAGGACTAAATAGCACAAAATCACAAATTCTTGTGTTTTAAAAATAGACGAAACCCCCCTCTATTTTATTAAACATAGCTTACTTGAACCTTTTCTTAACTTGACTTAACATCATTAACTTTTTTGTTATATGACCATTATAGCTTTTTTATATATATTATTTTTTTTTTAACGACTGTTGGATTTTTTTTATTAAATAATAATAGTCAGATCTAATTGGTTATTCTCAACTGTTAAATTTTAAAAAATAAAAGACATAGATTCAAAAAATTACTTAACTATAAATATTTTAAAATTATAAAACAAGTATTATTGTATATAAAAAAAAGAAAAAAAAAAACTCTACTCTGCGTCTGCCTATTCCGAACCACCGCCATCCCCACCTCAATGCCTCCCCCCGCACCTGTGCCACCCCCGCTCCCGTCATCCCACGCAGATGGGGGAACGGCGATGCCACCCACGCAGATGGGGGCAATAGAGCGAGGGCCGGCATTCTCCCGCGCCTCCAAATCTAACGACATCGCAATTGCACAGACAAGGAAATAGGGCGACGCCATCATCCTTTTGTGCGGGCAGTGGGTCGTTGTCGCCCCCCAATTTTTTTTAGTGTTTTTTAGTGACTTGGTTACATTAATTAAATATATATTTTAGTTAATTAAAATAATTTTAAATAATTACAATAATTATTGTGAGATAACATAGAAAAGCTATATCAAAATTTAGGTTTAAATTAGTCAATTTATTAAAAAATATAAAAAATTTTTTTAGTCCATTAACTTGATTCTCGTTCAATTTTGATCTACTAACTATGATACTTATCACATTTTTTATACTAACTTTGAAAAATGGATCAATTAGGTACTCCAATAGCATTTTGGCCGGAAATTAGCATGTGCAAGGCACGTGCCAAAAAATTTGGGGATTTTTCTATCTGACATGTCCTACGACATGGACTTATTTTTTAGCAAGTGTAATTTTCATACACTAATTTTATCCTGGCGTAATTTTAGTCTACTAACTTTATTTTGATGTAATTTTAGTCTATTAACTTTGTTCTGGTGCAATTTTCGTCCATTATTTAAATTTATTATTTTATATAATATCATTTAAATAAAAAAAATCCACCCACCCACCCCCGCCCTCGCCTGCCCCCACCCCCGTCTCGCCCTCGCCCACCATAGAACAGGGTGATGCCTCCCCCGACAAATGGGCCGTCACCCAGCGCACAACTAGGCCACGGCGGTCGCCTAGATTGAGGGCGACTCACAGTGCCTCGTCGTCGCCTAGAATTTGGGCCACCCCTATCGCCAAGTTGTACAATGGGCGACGACGCATCTCCCCCTGTGGGTGGCGGAGGTGGACGGAGAAGGGGGTTGGAGGGGTAGGAATTTTCTTTTAAAGTTTATATTAATTTTATAATTATGTATATATTTGTATAGAATTAGGTCATGTAGGATATCAAGTGTATTTATTAATCATGTCAGACGATAACATGGCTTATTTCACCTAAAAAAATATTGACACATCAGTAATTTTCGTTCAGTTGATCGAAAAATTGACAAAAATTTAAATTTTACTTAATTGAAGTATTTTTCAAAGTTAGTGTAGAAAATGTAATAATTATCATAGTTAGTGGACCAAAATTGAACGAGAACCAAGTTAATGGACTAAAAAAATATTTCCCCTAAAAAAAACACCCCAATTTAATTATGGTAGAACCCTCAAGTTTTATAAATAGTATATTTATATTTCCAACAGATGATTTGTTTTTTTACGTTATTGAGTTTGATTAATTTTCTAAGCAAATAAAAATAATTAATTAATTACAAAATTAAAAACTTACTTGATGGCTTGGTGAACTGCCCGAATATGACTATCATAGAAGTCAACTCTCTGGAGGTCTTCAATAGCCTGATTGATGGGGTTATTACCATCACTCATACCTAAGAATAGTACAAAAGAAATTAAATCAAACATCCTCCCACTACCAGTTTTTTTTTTTTTTTTTTTTCTTTATGAACATTAAATCAATGCTATCAATTACGATTAAGTAAAATTGATGTCTAAAGCTTATATTTTGAATACGATTAATTAACATCTGTCATAATTTTAGCTGAGTAAAATTTCTTTTTAACCCCGACATTTGAGTTCAATTTCAAATAATCCTTACATATAAATTTACAAAAAATAATTTTTATTTGAAGTATTTACAATTAGGTAATTATTATAATAATTTCATCAATAACATATAAACATAAATTTTGTGAATATAATGAACTTGCAATTTTCAAATGATAAAAAAAAAAAAAGAACACTTGAATAAAGTCGGAGAAAAATTTAAATAAAAAACTAGCTATATAATATTTTGCCATCAGAACTATGCTCGTTTTTGCCCTTTTCGTCGTCTAAATTTTTCTTGTGCCAACTTACAATTTCAAAAAAGAAAAAAAAATGTGAAATGTGCAAGTTATCATATATGATCATTTTTTGGTCAAATCTTCTACCAGAAAAACATTATATGTAGTGCACAACTATCACATGAGCATTGCATATTATGTTTTTAGGATAGAAAATTAGATTGAAAAACGGTCAATATATGGTAACTTGCATATTAATAAAATTGAGATAATAAATTGACCAAAAAAAAAAAAAAAAATTATGTAGCAAAGTATGATAACGGGCATAATTTAAGTGGAAAAATGTAATATACCATTAAAGATTAGAGCAAAATTTTTTGAACAAAAGGGTTTTGAAATTATAACCCATTCTTCAATATTTTAACTAACATACTCATTCTGTTACATATGCTCTAATTTCAGAATTAATTTAAATACTTTTTCTATATTTTTTTATATTAAATTTTTTCTCTAATTTTTTTATTCAAGTGCTCTTTTATTTGAAAAAATCAAATTCATTAAACTGAAATAAAGAGTGAGGAACTAAATCTTTTTCTTTGCAAACACAAAAAGAGTAGGCAAAATTACATTTTTCGTCCTGTAACTTTAGGTCGTTAGCACTTTGTCCTATAACTTACTTTATTTACACATTTGGTCCTTTTTTTGACGGATTTAGTCCTGATTATCTCACATTTGGTCATTTTTTGATAAATTTAGTCCTGTATTGACATTTTGATCTCATTCACACTATAATAAATCTTATTTTTTTGTCCTGTAACTATGAGTCGTTAGGACCAAAATTGTCAACATAGGACTAAATTTGCCAAAAAGGACCAAATGTAAGATGCTTAGAGCTAAATTTGTCAAAAAAAGGACCAAATGTGTAAATGAAGTAAGTTACAGGACTAAAAGTGCTAATGACCTAAAATTATAGGACCAAAAGTGTAATTTTACCTAAAAATAATATTTTCTTTTGATTTTTATAACTATATATGGATATACTAAAGTATTACTATAGAAGAATGCTTCAATTTACCGGTTTCTGTGATGTAAATAGTTGGATTGTTGTATTCTTCTTGGTGTAGACTAGAAGATCATGAAGTCCTTTCGGATAAACAAAGAGGTACTTAAGTGCTGTCTGAAATTATAAGGTTAAGATATTATAAAAATTAATCCGACACTATAATTTGCAGAAAGACTTATAAGAACTCTTGATGACAACTTACGGGTTTGCCGATGGGTACACCATTGATATCAGCTGTCAAACAATTCAGAAAAAACACAATCAAAGTTACTATAGGAACCAATCTATCAAAATGTTGCGACTAAATGGTAATTAAGGCTGAGGTCTCATTAATAAGTTCGAAGTAATGGGTTCGAATTATAAATTCATGTGTATATTTGTCTCACTTTATGCAAATTTATTGTAATTTATTTTAGTAACCCTAATCACTGTAATGAATTGGTCGAATATTAATGTATTTTTTAATTTATTTAAATATTATTGTAATAATATAATCAACACTTAAAAAAATAATCGATATATCAAAGTGTTTGACTAAATGGTGTTTTAAAAAAGATCAAACATATACATGTATAAATAAATTTGCCAGTTGTTAGTCCTTTATAAATTATAAAAAAAATCAAACATATATATGATGGATCAAATTGTTGAAATTGAAAACTTACTTGAAAGACGGACCATATTATCCGTTGTGCTGCTAATATTTCCTTTACGACAGGAAATGTGAGCTGCATAATTTCCAGTATAATAATTCAGTCCCAAATAATCAAAGGATCCTTTTACCATTGTAGCCTGCTCCTTAGTGAATTTTGGCAATCGATTTCCCACGAGACACTGCATGATTCTTGGATATTCCCCATAAACTAAAGGATTCATGATCCTACAAATTAAAAAAAAAAAAAAAAAATTTACCTATCTTGGTTTCAATTTTTGATAATTAATAAGTCAAATTTTGATATATATATATATATATATATATATATATACGTACTCACCATCCATAAACAAAATCAAGAGCTCGTTGTGCAGCTTTAACATCGAGTTCGTGGCTTGAATATGGAACCATCCAATCAGTCACTACCACTATTCCTACTTTTCCCTTTTGAATTGGCTACAACATAATCAAGAACTTTAATTTAGGGTACGATGCAATAATGAGTTTGAATTCTCTCAAATTGATGCTAATAAAGTCTAACTCAATTGGTGAAATTGAGGCCCCATAATCTTATGGGTTATGGGTTCGAACCCCGGCATGTGCATGAGATTTTGTCTACTGTATAGCAGGAGTCGTTGTCTACTATAATAGTAGGTGTTATTGATCAAGATATGATTATTGTAATAATCTTTGTTAGATATACTGATGTCGACACAAATTATTGTACTTGCAATTGATTTATTTCAATTAATATTATTCAATTGCTCTTACCTCAAAAAAAAATATATTCCTTCAAATATATGAATATTTTTATCATTTTAAGTTTGTTTGTCATACTTAGTTAATTCATTGATGTTTATGAATAATTAATATTATAGTTATGAAGAATGAATTGAATTATTAATTAGTATCTTAATTCTTTATCTAATGATATATTTATTACTTTTATATATGACCAATATATATATATATATATATATATATATATATTGTTCAAACTAATTAGTTTTTCTTAACAAAGGAACTAAACCCATTGCTCGTATGATTGCTCTGATTTAACTCAATTCACATTAAACTCCTAAAACAAAATTGTTTTACGCATGAAAAAAAAAAAAAAAATAATGAACCTGATATTTCTCTTTGTATAGTTTGGCTGCAGCTGCGTGGGCAAGAAGTAGATGATGAACAACAATATAAGGCTCGGTTGCTGAATTCCCTTGCGCACAAACATCCCTAGAGGAGCACCTCCCAGGGGCTATGCTGCCAATGGAGCCTCCATCATAGCCACTAGCTGCGAATGCAGACGGCTCATTGACGGTGATCCAATGCTTAATACGATCACCAAATTTTTTGAAGCAAAGCTCCGCGAAATCTTTAAAATCATCACTGCCACCATAAATATATGCACTCGGGTTCTTCTTGTATTCTAATGCGCGTTTTATTTGAATAATAAATATACGTAAATTTGACTTACACAATGAGAGGATTTAGAAAGCCTAAGTACTCATCCTCTAGGGCTTGGGGAACGTCCCAATGAAACAGAGTCACAAATGGAGTTATACCTATTCATTTGTTTCAGGTTATAATCAAAATAAGAAAACTTGTTACAAATATTAAGTTCAAGAAACAATTTAAGAAGGCAAGATATATAAATTTAGTTACCATTTGCAAGGAGCTCGTTGAAGACGTTGTTGTAAAAGGCAATTCCTTCCTTGTTCACTCCCCACTTAGCTTCCCACCTGGGAGGAATATTATATTATGTATATATATATGCAAGAATAAAATCATGACAAATTATATCTTAAGGATTTTAATGTTTTCTACAATTTCAGAACTTCAAATATAGAAGCACTGCCTGAATTATGTTTGGGTGGAGGATTTGAACTAAAGAAAGATAACTAAAAATATGCTTGCAGTCGTTCCCTTGTGTAGGCCTCGCACAACAAAAAAATAACATTTAATGAACATTAATTGTTATGGTTAAAAATTAAAAAATCACAGAAAATAGTTATTGACTACGATCATGCAACAATTGTTAGTTGTGGTATCTGCGAGGGTGGCTTAAACATTTGTTATAGCTAAAAGCTATGGCAAATATTTTTCCATGGCTCTTAGCCATGACAAATAACTTTTTCTTAATAGAAAATCTGTATCTTTGCAATGATTTTATTTAATCATGATAAATAAAATTTATGTACCGTGATTTTTAGTCATTTGCTATTAAAATTATAGCCAATAGTAAAAAAAAAAAATTCTAGTGTCGGGAAAATAGAATTTTTATTTCATAAGTTAGGCTTTTTTTATTTTTGTTCCCATTAATTATGGGATTATCATTTTTAGTTTCTTAACTTATAAAAATTAGCATTTTGGTCCTCTTTCACATTTTCTTTCACAATTTAACAACGTAGATCACGTGTTATTAAGTACTTTTGGTTGGAGGAAAAATTGGCACATTATCCAGTTTGTGACCACTTTTCTCGGGAAATATAACTATATTTAAGGGGAAAAAATCAATCTTGAAATATAGTAGGGCAAAGAAAGGGGTATTTCTTTTGTCTTTCACAAAATTGAATCCAGTTTTCCATACTTCTGTAAGTTGAAACCGAGTAAAAATAACACAAAAAAAATCATGTCTTCTAGAAGCATTAAGTAAGTCGAATTTCATATGCTACTTTTGAAAGAAGGGCCTATTTTCCCTCTAGCCAACAATATTTAGTGGCCATGTGCTAGATATATGATCTACACCATCAAATTATAGATGAAAAAATTGAATGAGGATCAAAAGTGCTAAATTTGACAAATTATGGACTAAAAGTATAAATCTTGTAATAAATTAGACCAAAAATAAAAAGGTCCTAACTTATGGGACAAAAAAGCTATTTTATTCATAATGTCATTCCAATTTGAGCTTCATTTGTTCATTATTTGTTTTGGTGTTTCTATATATAGTATTATGTTGTTCAAGCAGTGGTTTCACTACCAAAAAATAAAAATAACAATAATAATTATTCCCAATAGTCTAAAAGAATAATATCACTACTTTCTATCACGTTAAAAAAATAATATCCATGTTTAATCAATATTGTCATATCATTTTATCTACGACTAATTCGCCTGCAGAAACAACGTATGGATAATAACATTTGGTGTATGACAAAAAATAATATTTCTTTTTAGTTTTTGATATCTTCTGTCATATTACTCCTTTCAATGAAATAATAATAATATTTTCTGGTCTTACGAGGTAATATTCGTGGCCAAGAAATGGACATTCTGAAACCATTCAATCCAATATGTTTCATCAACTTCACGTCCTCCTGCCACATTAAATTTTCAGCTACAATCGTAAGATGGGTCGATAGTTCTTAACCACCTTAAATTATAGGAATGCAAAACACAACTTTTTCTTCTTTTACAACAGATACTTTTCTTTCTTGAGATTTTGTGTAAGCATTCTATGAGTTGAGAAATTATATCTAGCGCCCCTGAGGTTTAGTTCCGTATAACAAATAAGTCCCTTCGTTAGTCAAATGCACCGAATTTGCTGATATTAACAAGAATATTGGAAAAAAAAATATATTGATCCCTGATTAACTTATTACTAATATTACAGGTCAAATGACTATTTTTATGATATCAAAGAGAGAGAGAGAGAGAGAGAGAGAGATAGAGATAAGAAGAGAAGAGGAATGTGTGTGTGAAAGATATGTGAGAGAATGTGTGTATATGAAAAGAAGAGTTTGTGTGTGAGAGGATGTGAGAGTATGTGTATATAAAAAAGAAAAAGTGGGTTTTTTATAATTTTTTTAGTTTAGTTTTGGGTTGGACCCATATCTAACCCATTTTCAACCCATATACAATCCATACTAACTCATCCAACCCATACAAAATATAATTTTATTTAATTTCAACCCATTTTAAAAATTAATCAATCCAGAACCCAAAACTAGTTTGGATGGGTTGAACCCATGGGTCTCAACCCATGTTGACACCTCTAATAAAAAGGAAGAATGACATAGGGAGAGAAGATTAAGTGCAATTAAAATAGCTAGCATCTGAGCATGCCTTTGGAATTGCGTCAAACAATCCTAAAGAAACTCAAAAGCTCTTTGAAATCCCAATAAATACACCGATAATTTCCTGACTCCCTAAAAATAACACGTGATGCATCTTTGCACACTGGCCCCGAAGTTCTCCTATTTCAAGGACTACCATTTATCAGGAAAAATAAGGTGATCCTACTGAAACTTGACTTATAGTGCCTGACACTATTTTGATACATAAAACGTAAAAATGTTCTTGATCATGAACTACAGAAATATGTGCAATACATCAAAGCCCTATAATATTCCTAAACTAAGAAAACAAATTCATTGCTATGCCGATTATATTCAAATTGAACTTGTAGTACTCCTATTGTTATTCCTTTGCATTTGTTTATCTTTGATACTTCATATCCCTCATTCGTGCTGAAATGTTTAATTTTCATTGTAATAGATCTAAAGTGTAGGCCCAAATTCCTTATGGCCCACCCAATGGATGGCACCACCAGCCAAGCTTTGTCAGACAAAAGCTAGTCTATAGTGCTAACAGTGAGTCAAGAAATGTTAATTGTGTAATTACACTCAAAACTGGAATGGAAGGAAGTAATTATCCCATATTTATTTTCCCAAAGTTCATTACATCTTCATAAGACATTAGATTTTATCTTAAATAAAAAATATTTAAAGTGTTTTAATAACGAATAAATTCAAATTTCATGAAGAATTGAGCAATCATATATAGTCCTCCCATTAAAATATAAAGAAAAATGCAATTCATATGGCTATCTAGAATCTAGTACTGATAATGCTTTAGCAGAGACAAAATTGTCTAGAATCCAGAACTACGTACCTTATACAAATTATAGAAGTTGTCCGCCACGTCACCGTTGCTCCGGTTTGCTATTCTATCTGTAAACTTTTCAAGTTATATTGTATTATATATTAAACAATTCAGCTTAAAAAAACAAACGAAAAGGGAAAAAAAAAAAAAAAAAACACCACAGATGATAATTTTAACTTTCAGACGTAAAAACAAGGGAAAAAATAAAATTTTGTGTAATTATACGTAGACCCTCTGTGGCTTGAGAAATTACATCTATCACTCCTAAAGTTTGTTTTCGTTTAACAAACATGTCCTTCCATTAATCCAAATTTATTAAATTTATTGATATTAACAAAAAATCTGAATGAAAATTGATATTTATTATTGAATAACTTATTACTGACTTATTGCAGGCCAAATAATTTTTTTTTACTAACTACCTTATAACGGTGAAAATATACCTCATACATGCATTAACGCGTGAAGACGTATGATGATAATTTTGATTATAAAAATATTTATTTGACCTATAATAAATCAATAACATGGGGTGTACGTGTACTTACACCAAACCTTAAGAGAGGGGAGTGTAATTATCCCTAACAAAAATAACCCTCACCCCCGCCCCACACCCCCTCTCCCTCACCCGGGCTCCCCGCCCTCGCCTACCACATAGAAGGGGCCGCGATGCCACCCCACCACTGGGCACTGAATGACTCGCCATAGCCAACGCCGCACATCTGGGTCTGATTATGGATGATGGCGAGTCGCCCGCCATCACCAGTGGCAGGCAGCGCGCCTAGCTGGTGACGCCCTCTGCTAGGGCCCGAGGTGGACCAGAAAATTCATGTAAAAATTCTAAATTGAACCTAATTGAAATATTTTTCAAATATAGTGTATAAAATATGATAATTATCATAGTAGTTAGTAGACTAAAAATTGACGAAGCCAAGATTAATGTACAATAGGTGTTGTTTAAATTTATTTATTCGATCGATTAATTGCTGATAGGTATATTATTATTGTAGTTTGACAGGAATTATACATTGTAATTGAGTTATTTCAATTAATAATAGTTGATCGCTACAAATAAAAAGAAACCATTCTGCGTGCATGTAAAAAAAAGACCTGGAAATTGTGGGTGAAGTTGTCCCATATGCTTGGTCCTTTCCACTTCAAACGCAGCTCCTTCATACTACCAAACAATCAACCACACACAACGATCAGACGTAAAGCTTTGCAAGAATGAAAAATTTAGGGTTTATTAGACGTAAACGAACAGAAGATGTGTAGAATTACTTGATAGGCAGATGAAGCAGCTCCGAATACAAAGCCTTCCGGGAAGCTGTTGCGATTGTAATGCGGCGAAATTATGTGTGTGAAGAGGCTTGCAAATGATGAGCAGATGAGAAATAGCAGTCGTAGAGCTGCCATGGCTTCTCTTGTTCTCAGATGCCAGTGACTACTTTCATTAAATAGACGTGGAGATTTGGATAACAAACTACTTTTTTCTACTTAATATATATCTCATAGTTTTTTAAAATATTCTTGTAACTTAGAAGAGGCCCTAAGTTAACAACTACGTCAGCATCTCGTGGCCATTTCTGTTAAATATTTAATAGCAGGATGAATAGTAGGAACAATGTAAATTATTATCCTTAAGATGTTGTTCTCCGCTACAAGAAAATGATCAATAATTATGACAAAAATTTATGCTAAAATCAGCGTCGAGCTAATTAGCAAGTAAAATTTTTATTGCTAATTTACATTATTTATATATCTTTAAATATTCGTTGCTAATCTACATTATTTAATGCGTATCTTAAATAGTTCGTTGCTAAATTCATGGCAAGTTAATTTCCCTTGCTAAATTTAGTGGCAAGTAAATTTCTTTATTTTGATAATTTAGATTAGCAACGAGAATTTTACTTGCTAATTATCTCGACGCTAATTATTTTTTGTTGCTATTGAATAATTTTCTTATACTGCTCATAATCATGGGTCGATAAAAAATGAATCAAGCTAATTAAGTTATGAGACGAAAGATAAGACTTTTCAGTACGTGGTCTTTAACTCCAGTTGAAGTTGGAAGAAATTATTGACAACATAAAGTAAATATTCCTCCTTTGGAAGTGTATTTTCGGCCTCCACGTTCTTGATTTTTCAATTCAACAAAGGAATTCATCTTTCATATTTAATGTTGATAAATATTGAAAAAGAGAATCACGAGGGGTCGACAACGTTAAAAAATTACTTGTTAATTCCTATTAATTCCCACGATAGAGATGGATGAAATTCTTCGTGATAATGATGTATACTATAATATATTAATGGCACATTCTGTGTATGTTTAAATTTATAATATATAAATTTTAAAAAGTTGTACATAGTTATATGATAAAAATTGTTTTATAATGACAAGAACATATGGTTAAAGAAGTTTCGACGGAAAAATTTGAGACAAGGAAAAGAAAACATATATTTGGGGGCAAAAAAAAACATAATATAATACTAGTAATTTGTGGCACATTCACTGTGTCTACATTTTTATAAATAACAATGAAAATAAATTTTTTATAAAATGTTATTTATTTAATAAAGTGTATAAATATTAAATTTAAAAAAAATGATGACAAAGAAAGATAAATGAAAATTAAAAAAATAAAGAAATAACTATAAAAGATAATGGAAGAATGGAAAATTAGATAAAAAAATTAAAATAAATTAAATAAGAGAAAACGGACCAAGAAACGAGGAGATATCAAAGAGACGTTCTCTCTTAATATATAGAATAGATAAGAAAAAAGGGGCAATAGGGGAAGCAAAACTTCATTGTCATTTTTTCTTTTAGATGGATTAATTTGGTCAATTAAATTAAAAAATAAATTATAGTTACCTCTCATTAAATTTAATATAATTGTGAATATCCCTTTTCAAATAAAAGTAACTATATGTAGTTTTATCCTTAATTTTTTTTAAAAATATTTAAATAGTCTATAAAAAATTAGAATGTGAGTAAAGTAAATAATCTATATAATATTTAGTCCATAAAATATTTTAAAAAATATAAAAAATAATAATTCATGATTTAAAAAAATCACAAAAATTGAATAAAAAAAAGTAACGAAATTAACTCATTGTTAGACAGATATTAAAATAAGAAAATACCTTAAAAGTAGTGAATCTACGCTCCTCATACTTAACAAATAATAGGTACATATGTAGAGGCATCACGTCAAACCCATGTGATTCGCACAAATTACTCCGTCAAAAAAGCCCCGTCAAAACATTGTTCGAGATTTGCTAAATTTTAATTTATTGTACAAATCAGAAAGGAGCACGTTTTCTATGATTTGATCAAATTTCATTTATTGTATTTTATGAAGAATACAGAATATTCTTTAAAAAAGTAAACGTGTAAAGTAAAACCTTCAAAAGTTTGTAGTAGATAGATAAAAAAAAATAAGAATTATCTTAGCCAAATGTCGTTGAATCTTAATAACATAATACAGAAGCTAAGTCAGTATCAAAAAGAGTTATTTCATCCCTTATTACCCTAGGTTTCTAAATCATCAAATTTAATATTCAAAATTTTTAGTTTTCGTCTACCTGAGTACTCTCCGTTAAGTTGACCATTAGCAACCCAATTTTAAAAGAAAAATTAGGCAGGAATTTGCCTATGTAAGGGCATTTTTTACTTTCAATTTTTTCGACACACACACACAATATATATATATAATATATATATATATATATATATATATTAATTCTTTTTATTTTAATTTTATAATTGAGAACAATAATTTAAAAAGCATGCATATTTAATCCAATTTTGCTGAAAATAAGCATTTTTGTTTTCTTTTTGCTATGCCACAAAGCAAATCATATAGTCTATTTATCGAGGGTTTATGCTATAATTTTTCATACTTATTTTTTTAATTATTTTAACAAAATATTTTTTCTTGGCTTTTTTTTTTTTTTTAATTGGTGAAATAGAAAGTTTTAATAAATTTATAAACAAAATTCTCTCTGCCAAAAACAATAATTGAAATGTTCTTTTTATTTTTTTGGAAAAACAACGGTATAATATATCAAAGTATAGATATGCAATTTCATTTAATTCAAAGTACATTGACACTCTTGAGTGGCTTATTCAATATTCTCTATTTATTGACACTCTTGAGTGGCTAATTCAAATGCTAGTGGTGATTGAACATAAGACTCTGTTAGTTTTATTAAATTATTACTATGCGATTATTTCTACATTACTCCGCATTTAGCATGCATTTTTATTTCCATAATAATTTTAACTGGGAGGAAATATTTGAATTGGCATTTTCATAACGATTTGAATTAGTATTTTTAATAAAAATTGGGTTATTTATTATTTTTTTACATTATTATCCTTAATTATAAAGTTAAAATTAAAATAAAACTTTTTTGGTGTGTTGAATAAAATGACAGACAAACATGCCCTTATATAAACAAGATTCCGTCTAATTTTTCCTCAAAATTGGATTAACCATTTGTTTGAACGTTCAACATAACGGAAGGTACTCTGGCGGATAAAAATTAAAAATTTTAGATACCAAGTCTGATGAATTGCAAATTTAGGATATTAAACTGAAAAACAGTATACTTTAAATACGAAAAGTAAAATTATCCGTATAAAAAAATAATCATCATACGAACTCCTTCTCTTGTTTGATCTTCACACACAAATAGTGATGGCAATGGGGTGGGTTTGCTCGGACCCAAGACCGCGCTTCATAAACCCCGGTCCCGTACCCCACTCCAGCCCCAGCCCCAGCCCCAACCCCAGGCCCGAACCCAAAACCCGCCCCGCACAGCCTCATTTCGCGCAATTTAAAATTTTAATGTTTAGTTAAATAATATCAATTTAAAATTAATAATTTAACATAGTTTTTTTTTATCTAAAATGAATTATATAATACAAAAATACATTCAACTAATATTTTATTTTTTCAATAAGTAATATTAGTTAAAAGTTAAATACTTTAACATAGTTTTCAACATCAAATTAATTGTATAAGACAAAGTGTACACTCAACTAAGTTTTTATTTTTTATTAAGTAATATCATTTTAAATTTAGAGAGTTAACATAGATTTTGATCTAAAATGAACTATATATACAAAGGATACACACAAGTAATATTTTTATTTTAACTAATATAATTTTAGATTTAGGTACTTTAACATAATTTTTCTTATAAAATAATTATATAATATAACAAAATGTTCATCTAATTTTTTCATTTCACAGTAAGCAATATCCAATTTAAATTAAGTTTTGTCTAATCTGAATTATATAATACAAATAATGCATTCAACTAATATTTTCAATAAGTAATACTGAATATTATTGTAAAATTAGGCACTTATTTTATCTAAAGTAAATTAGATAATACAAAATAATACATCCAACTATTTCATTTTTGGTATTTTATATATAGAGTTGGATATATGAAAAATTATTTAAAAATTTATCTATAATATCATAATTTCTATTAATAATGTATTACATGTGAATAGATAAGTAATAAAAATTTACTAAAAGAAGACTAGGGTGGGTCCAATACAAAACCCGTAATCCACCCCGGACCCGATAATATGAGGGCGGGGCCGAAAATCGGGTCCAATTGTCATCCCCACACACGAAGAACTTATATCTTCTTGTTTGCTTTTGCAAATTGTTTCATACATTTATTTTGGAACTTTTAAGAGTTTATTCATCATCATTTAGCCACATGTTCTAATAGGTGGAGACTTTGCCACTTATTAGAGTAGCGGTCTTCAGAAGCAAGAGACTGTCTCCAAGAGGGAGCCATTTTTTTTTAATTTCGAAGTCATGCAAGGAAATATTAGTAGCATAAGCATGCGCAGAAAAAGAAGAGCTTACTTCATGCTTGTATGGAGCAAGCTTTTTTTTTTAAGGTGCTTGCTCGAAGCAAGGTTTGTGTATCCACAGGGTTTAATGGGTGCCTTTTTTGTGCCTACTCAAGTGTAGGCCTCTGTTTTTTCGTAAGTGAAGGTTGACAATAGAGATGCGCCTATTACGAGTAAGGCTTCTGGGCTTGCATGGGGCAAGATTTTTGTGCCTCCTCATAAGAGGCTTATTTGAGGGTGCCTACTGGGAGCAGGATTTAAAGGCTTCAACGGAGGGGGGATAAGCTGTTTACTCGAAGCAGGGTGCTAGTATGAAAGACAGGGTTTTTTCTGCCTATGTAGAAGACAGGGCTTTTTGTGCTTGCACAAAATAGAGCTTATTGCCTCCCCAAAGAACTGAAGAAGAACTAGGTGCCTACCTGAAGAAGGGCTTATTGAATGCCTCCACGGAGGAGGGCTTTTGACTAGAGGCATGGAAAGTATACATCCTAAAATCCCTACAAGTATGCATATGTTAGCACGTAAGAGGTTGTAGAATGGACCTCCAAGGTTACAGCTGAAATACTAAAGGTCCTTAAGGGTTTATTTGTGAAGATTTCTTCTCTGAATGAGGTGCCCTCTTGATCCCTAGAGGGCACCCCTAAGACACACTTCTATAGATTTAGGAGTTCCTGCTGAAGTTTGTCAATTTGCGCCCTTCAATCGTTGGGGGGTGTCCACTTGTGAGGGTAAGTGCTCTCACCTCCTCCCAAAGGAGACATCCTATTGTAAGATTTTCAAGTTTGGATAATAGGGACATTAACATCAGGTATTAATAATGGTGGGGCCGCTAAAGTTGGGCTCTGAGCAGAGATAGTAATAATCCGATGGCAGTCCTCTAGTGGGAGAGTAACCATTCTTTCATATGAGGTATTTGAGGAGGTCTTGTAGCTTCCATCATCCTCATGTCTTAGTTCTAAGTTCGAATAGACGGCGCCAATGATGCAAGCAAAGGTGCTCGGTCAACTTGGAGTTAAGAATAGTGGAATAAATTCTAGAAGATGAAATAGTATAGATGACTAAATTGAGATTTATCAATTTGGGTGTACAAATGAGATATAAAGGGAAGATCTAAGTATGAAGTTACAACTAAAGTAGTATAAGGTGAATGTTGTAGTATGTCGGCTTAAAGTGTAATGTTGTGTCCTTGCAATCAAAAGTTGTAAATTCGAGTTTGACAAATGTGGTGTCTACTTCTATAGTAGATTCTTGTTTCTTAACCTCTCTCTAACATATTAATTTATTTGAATCATCGATCTATTAGATCTACTTTTAAGTTTAAATATATTGAATAACGTAATAAATTGCATCGTATCAAAAGAAATTCTTAATTGCAATATAAGAAAACTTAATTATTCTGAGATCGGATAATTCATTTGGTTCAATTATTCTCTTGTTTACATAAATGATGTAAAATCGAATTTGATAAGAATTTTTTTGCCAAGACAATTATTATCAGTGGTCCCAATATCCCAATTATTATCTGCAAGAGTATGGGATTACAATTAGTTTCTTCCAATCATTAAAATAATATATATATATAATATATATTATATATATATATAATATAATAAATAATAATAGGATACGGCCACCGGCTATGATTTCTTCACCTCTCAAGCTAAAAAATGTGGAGAAGTCTCTTCGGTATTGCTTGGCATATTCTTCAAATACCTCCAAGGGACTTGTCCTTGCCGGGTATAAAATCTCTTTTATTTTTACGCTTCCGTCCTTCAGGAATCTACAATTTTGAAGTCGTACCTGTTAACTTAGAATGTAATTAGGTAAAATTATACTTTTGGTCCCCAAAATTCAAAAAGAGTCTACATAGTGAATTACATCACACACACACACACATATATATATATATATATATATAACTAATTATCTAATTCTATTAGTACTAAAACGATAGGTTCATAATAAAACGAAAAATTCTAAGGAGATAAAATTATTATCCTAAACATATTCCTCTAGCAACAGTATCCTTTGGAAAGCCAATAGTAAATTTTCTTCTAATGTACATCAAGAAGTATTTGAGGTTGCTATTCCTCTGTCACATTGAAATATAAAAATGAGATGCTACATTTAAATTTATGAATTCTAAATCATAAATTTCAAATTCGTCCGCAAATCCTTTGGATTTATTTGATTAATTTTAGATTCAAAGAGTTTAAATTTCTCCAACTCTAAATTTGAAGTATATTTTATTAAAAAATAATGAATTTCAAATTCTTCTAATTAATATACAAGCATTAAAAAAATTCAATTTTTTTTTTAAAATTCAAATCCATCAATTCAATTGTAACAAAATGAAAAGCACATATCATGACTCAAGAGATTTACTATATATAGGGATATATAGTATTTTGATAATCATTCAAATGTAATATAAGGCTTGGGAAAATTGCAATTTACGCCAATATTTACATTATTTATAATTTTGGTCCATTGTTTTACCCTTCACCACATTTGGTTCCACAAGTGTAAAAAAAATCGCAACTTATGTTCTCACCACATTTTCGTTTAATTTATTGTATTTTATTAAGAATACAAAAAATTATTTAAACAAGTAGATAGGGAGGTAAATTTCTTTATTTTAAAAAACACAAGGTAGAATTACAATTTTTTTATAGGGGGTAAATATGTTACCTTTCATACAAAAAAAAAAAAAGGGATTTGGCGCGCATCCCGTGACCGTTCCAAAGCCCGTGCCATATTGGAATGGGCATTGAAACTCAAGAGGAATGAAAAGTGATTGATGACATCATGACATGATTTTTTTTATGTCTAATTTTTTTGGAACGGTCGAACCGTTCCAAATGGTGTTTCAAAAACAATTATAGACTGCTCCAAATTTGTAACAATAAACAATTGAAACTCTTTTTGGAACACATTAATAAAATTAGGGACGGTCTTGAGTTGACCGTTCCTATATGTGAGAAATTAATGTCAAAAAATAATTGTTGTAAATGAATTCCAAAATTGAGGTGCAGTTTGGAATGATTTTAGTGTATTATTAATACTTTATTACTAAAATCGTTCCAAATAGGAACAGTCATAAACTAAACTGTTCCTACTACATAACCGTTCCTAAATAAACGGGAATAATGTTAAATTTTCACTAGGAACAGGCATATAAATAGAAATCGTTCTTGAAAATATTACAATATTCCACAAAAAAATGAGAAATATTTAAAAGCTAGGACGGTCAAAATAATTGACCGCTCCTATATCCCCTCCAAAAAAATTAATTTCGTGCCTAAATAGAAAGTGGAGGAAAACTGTCCCTAAATGTATAATTTAACCGTTCCTAGTGTTAATTTAAATGAAACCTTTCCTAAATGAATACTCAAGAACGTTTTATTAAAAAAAATTCTTTGTTTGCGTTCCGGTTATGATATCTCAACATCCGTAAGCCTGATTAATTTCAAATTTAAACGCATAACAATACTATACATATGTGGATATATCTAGCGATCTGATGTAAAATCACTTGGCCTGATGGATAGTTGCATCATTTTGAACCTCGTTGATTGTGAATCAGATAACATATTGCACCATCCGTATAACAAAAATGTCCAAAACTTTAACGAATGTAGTATTTTTAGATTTAACCATATCTAACGATCTGATTAGGCGATTCAGTATAACAGTATAAGATGCTACCTACATCTATATAAGACTAACAATCTTATATATACAAAGACAAAATTACATTTTTAGTCCTGTAACTTTAGGCCATTAGTGCTTTTCGTCCTGTAACTTTCTTGGTTTACACATTTAGTCCTTTTTTTTGCAATTTTAGTCCTGTACTTAACAAATTTAGTCATTTTTTGTCAGATTTAGTCCTGCAATTACAATTTTGGTCCTCCGTTAAATTTTCCGGCCAACCCGTTTAGCCGGAATGCCACGTCAGCGGCTGGAATGCCACGCGAGCCATTGGGCAAAATTACATTTTTCCTGTAACTTTCTTGATTTACACATTTAGTCATTTTTGGCAATTTTAGTCCTGTACTTCACAGATTTAGTCATTTTTTGGCAGATTTAGTCCTGTAATTACAATTTTGGTCCTCCATTAAATTTTTCGGCTAACCCGTTTGGCCGGAATGCCACGTCAGGTAATACTAGCTGGTGGAATGCCACGCGAGCCATTGTTTTATGGATTTTAAACCAGCAACGGGAAGAAATCTTCCCCAAATCAAACCCTAACTCCTTCATTGTCTGCTTCGAAAGAACAGGGAAAAATTGGATGCAATTATTGTCTTCTTGAACCAAAAAGCGAGCTCGAACTTCTAATTTGACTCATCCTTTTGGTTTCTTTAACCGACAAAGGTTTTTTTATATATTAACGCTATCTAAGCTGCCCGAACTCTGATGCCAATACGACGAGCACCAAAATACCACTGCCTCTGAGATAATGACTCCACAGTCTTTACATTGAAGAAGACTAATGCAAGGACCATACCATGGTGCCATTTCAAGTTTTTATTTCGGTGATAAAAAATCTACAAAGTTCGTAATTAACAGTGGACCGATGTAGAAAGCAATTGTATTGATCCCTGAAAAAATTATAGAAGAAACATCACCAAAACTTAGCAGTATTCCTACACAGAGCGCTGAAACATAGTAGGACAAATAGCGGAAGCAATAGGAAATCAATAGTGTTAGCTTTCGAAAGAAATTTAGGCACTTCTACATACTTGAAATGGTGGAGGATATAAAAGACAACCACAAGCAAATCACACGTGCTCGAAAACCCCACCATAGAACGAGAACTAATGGCAACTTTTCAGCCCCTGTGCTCACTGCATAAACTGCAAGAACACATGCACAACACCAAGCAATTGTGGAGAAAACCGCCTCAATCGGCTCCGTCCCGATCCAAAAGTCATGAAGACAGAATCCTACATAAGAAATGTTGATTGTTAATGGTTCAAAAAGTCAATAATTTCATCCAATTTTTCCATGTTCTTTTGAAGGAGAAAATGAAGGAGTTAGGGTTTTGATTTGGGGAAGATTTCTTTCTGTTGTTGGTTTAAAATTCATAAAACAATGGCTCGCGTGACATTCCACCAGCTAGTGTTGCCTGATGTGGCATTCCGGTCAAATGGGTTACCAAAATCGTAATTGCAGGACTAAATCTGCCAAAAAAGGACTAAAATCTGTGATGTACAGGACTAAAATTGCCAAAAAAGGACTAAATATGTAAATTAAGAAGTTTAGGACTAAAAATGTAATTGCAATAGCTGACGTGTTGCCTGACGTGGCATTCCAATAGCTGACGTGTTACTTGACGTGGCATTCCGGCCAAACGGGTTGGCCAGAAAATTTAACGGAGGACCAAAATTGTAATTGCAGGACTAAATCTAACAAAAAAAGGACTAAATTTGTTAAGTACAGGACTAAAATTGCCAAAAAAAGGACTAAATGTGTAAACCAAGAAAGTTACAGGACGAAAAGCGCTGATGACCTAAAGTTACAGGACTAAAAATGTAATTTTGCCATATACAAATATACTTGATCTTATGAACATGTACCAATTTAATTCAAAAAATTATATGTTTGCAGTGAACTTAATAAATTTGTGGTCTACTTCTCTATGATCATTAATATGTGTGGAATGATATTTTTTATTTAAATGTTTTTGGCATAATATTAGGAACGATTTTCCTAAATATAGGAATAGTTATCTAAATATCCAATGAATACGATGTCGTTTTGAATTAAACAATGTTGTTTTTCGTAGTTAGGAATGGATTTAGAAACACTGTAACCAACCGCTCCTAAATAATTCAAGAATCTGACTATTAGGAACAGGCTTTGGAATGTTTTTTAAAAAATTGACCGCTCCAAACAAATTAATTTTCTTTCCTAAATAGAAAGTGGAGGAAAAATCACATTTAGGAACGGTTGTGAAAATATTTGACCTTTCCTAAATGAATATCTGACCAATGCACATCAACTAAAACGACGTCGTTTTTTCTATTAGGAACGGGCTTTGGAACGTTTTTTTAAAAAATATGATCATTCACAAGCTCGCTCCAAATTTAAGTATATAAACAAAACTTGTTAGATTTTTTTCTTTCCCTTTCTCCTCTTCTGTGAAATAAATTTGTAAACTGAAACTGAAAACAAAATATCCATGGAGAACCTCTGCAATTGTATTCATTCTCAAGTTAAAAATGGAGTTAAAAGTTAACAGAGAAGAAGAACTATTTATGTAGAAAAAGGGGAAAAATATATGTCAACTAACTAACCACTCCAATGGCTCCAGCTAATCCAGCTTACCTATCTACTAAGCTGCCAACTCGGCACAACTAAAAGAAATGTAAACACTAATTAAAAAAAAGTAACATGAAAACACGTTTTCTGCAGAGATATTTAAATAGATATAGCATCATCTTCCTTCTTCGTCAATGCCCAGAAATCTGCAGAAATGATAACAGAGATGTAACAGCCCCCCCTCAAGATGGAGCTTGGGAACCCAAGCGCAGGTTGAACAGCAAACGAGCAAAAACAGGAGCAAGAAGATCTTTGGTGTAAAGGTCAGCAGGTTGGTCAGAACCACTAATGTTGGAAGGAGAGATGAAATCAAGCTTGAATTGATCGTGCACTAAGTAACAATCAATGTCGAGATGCTTGGTGCGCTCATGGAAAACTGTCAACAAATAGTTCAAGACTGTCGAGCCCATACTACGATACTGCGCTTCAACAGATGATCTAGAGACCGTAGTTTGCTTCTTGGTCTTCCAAGAGACAAGAGAAGACTATAGGAAAACACAGAACCCAATAACCGATCGTCTCGAGTCTAGGTAGGAGGCCCAAGCAGCATTAGAGTATGCAGATAAATGCAGAGTTGTTGGAAGCAAAAAATAGACCCAAAGAACTTGTGCCCTTTAAGTAACGAAGGACATGAAGTGCAACATCCCAGTGTGAAGTCCGTGGATATTGGAGGAATTAGCTCAATTGCTGTACGGAGAAGGAGATATCCGGACAAGTAAAACCAAGGTAAAGCAAACGCCCCACTAATCGATGAGATTTATCTAGAGCTGGGAGAAGAGAACTAACATCATCAATGAGTTTAATATCTGATGGAAAATGTGTGGATGCAGACTTAGCATCCACCATTGAGATATCCACAAGAATATCTTGCAAGTATATACGGTTTGTAATAAGAAACCATGAGGCGAGCGGGTAAGTTCTAGACCCAAGATGTATTTCGCAGGTCCCAATTCCTTAATAGTGAAGAGACGATCCAAATATTGTTTGACGTCATGAAGATGAACCTCTAAAGTGCCAGTGAGAAGAATATCGTCCACATAGACCAAAAGAGCAACAAAATTACCAGAATCATATTTGAGGAATAGATAGTTATCATGCGATGATTGAATAAAACCAAAATCTAGTAATTTGGCAGTCAACTCCAAATTTCACTGCCGTGAGGCTTGTTTAAGGCCATAAAGGGATCTACGATACCTGCAATCTTGGTCAGGTCGTGCTTTAGCATAGCCTTCAGGAGGGTCCATGTAGACTTCCTCATCAAGGTGTCCATGAAGAAATGCATTATTAACATCCAGCTGAAATAGAGGCAAAAACTTAGAAGCGGCAACATCCAAGAAAACTCGCAAGGTAACAGATTTAGCAATTGGCGAGAAGCTGTCAAAGTAGTCCACGCCTTCAATTTGGTTGTAGCCCTTCGCCACCAACCTCGCCTTATATCTATCAATGCTCCCGTCTGGATTAAGTTTCAACTTGAACACCCATATGGACCCAATTGTACGTTTGTTAGGTGGGAGTGAAGTGAGCTCCCAAGTCCTGTTCTATTCAAGTGCTTGCAGTTCTAAATTCAGGGTTGCAACCCAATGGGTGTCCTTGCTAGCCTACAGAAAAGATTTAGGCTCCTGCACTGAAGAAATTTAAGCTACGAATGACATATGTGCCGGACTATAAGAAACAGGAATACAAGTAGTAGAATGTGCAGCACATGAACAAATGTAATCACTCATCTACACAGGTTTAGAAACTGTTCTGTGTGATTTTCTAAGAGCATTTGTAGTTGGAGAAAAAACAGGAAGGGGGTCTGTAGGAGTAGGTGTAGAAGAAGATGTAGGAGCAGGAGGACAAGGAGTGTCTATAGAATAGTCTATATAAGGAACTGGAAGAGAAAGTGAGGGAGATTCAGTGTTTGTGGGAGTGGATAGGAATGGAAATGTGTCCTCATGAAACACAAAGTCTCTAGAATCAAACAAGAGATTATGCTCAATATCAAACACTTTATAAGCCTTTTTCAGTGAGCTACATCCCCGGAAGATACATTTGTAAGCTCGTTGGTCAAACTTCTGTTGTGTGGGGTTACATTGGACGCAAAACAGAGACATCCAAAAACCTTTAAAGGGGTATAAGAGGGTGGTTTATGGTATAAGATTTCAAAAGGGGTTTTCCAATTAAGAAGTGGTGTAGGAAGTCTATTTATAAGATGGGTTGCTGTTAAAACGGACTCACCCCAGAATTTCATGGGAAGACATGCTTGAAACAGCAGAGCTCTAGCAATGTCAAAAAAAGTTGTTTTATGTTTTCGTTCAACTACTTCGTTTTGTTGTGGGGTGTAAGGACAAATTGTTTAGTGAAGGATTCCAGGGGAGGTAAAGAGTGTATAGCACCGAAGGTTTACAAACTCAGTTCCATTATCCGATCGCACTGTCTTAACTTTGGTTTCAAACTGTGTTTGTATCATCTTAAAGAATTTGTCAACTTGAGACTTATGTCTAAGCAAAAATGTCCATGTAGCTCGAGTAAATTTCAACGATTGTCAAGAGATAATGACATCTATTCAAGGAGGGAACTTTATATGGTCCCCATAAATCCATATGGAGCAAGGTAAAAGGATGCTCTGTTTTTATTTCACTAGTTGGGAAAGACAGTCTATGTTGCTTTGCTAAGGGACAAACATTACAATCATGAGTGATTACAGGAATGGGAAAAGTAGTAATAGAAATATGTTTTTGCACTAGCATAGAGGGGTGTCTAAGCCATCTATGCCAAAGAATATAGTTTGAAGAACATGCACTAAAACAAGGCTTTGAAAGCGAAGAAAATTTCTGAATTGTATCTTGAAAAAATGAGGATGCGTTCAGAACGTATAGATTCTCCAGGAGTGTGCCTATAGCAATCACCTTTCACTCTCCTGGTCCTGATATATGCAAAGAGTAGAGTGAAAACAATGTCAATATGTGCAGTTGTGCATAGCTTAGGTATAGACAACAAGTTGTATTTAAATCTGGGAACAAGAAAGATGTTTGTGAGAGTAAGATTATGGTGCAAGTGTGCATCTCCAGTATGAGATACATTCTGTATATGGCCATCTGGGAGGTGTATAGAGGTGTTAGGAGAATCAATAAGATTAGTTAACAGATGAGGATTGACACACATGTGATTGGTAGCCCCAGTATCCATAATCCAACAACCTAAAACATCATCTACATAGCTATCAAGTGTTAAGTTCATACCTACGAAATCATCTACTTGGGCTAAATTCACCTGTTGTTGAGGCACATGTGGCTCCACCATTCCCCTCATCAATATAACTAACTCATGCAACGAACTTTCCTTTGTATCTCTTTGGAATTGAGACTGTTTCCTACCTTCAGTATGAGCTGCAAAATGTTTTCTTGGAGCACCAGCCATTTTTTTCCTCTGTTCCACCATATCTTATACCAATCTGGTGTTCCATGTATTTTAAAACATGTCTCCTTTGTTTGTCCTGTCCTTCCACAGTGTTCACAATATTATTGTCATTTATCAACCGCATTCTGTCGCCTTTGATTTCCTTTGAATCCAGTGTCTCTTTGAACTCCAGATTTTACCTGCATCGCTAAATGATTGTACTTCTCTCTATTTTTCTATACTTTGTACCATTAAGTATGCTTGATTAACAGATGGCATTGGATCCATTACCAACAACTGGTTACGCACCTGATAAAAAAACTTTCCTAACCCCATAAAAAATTGCATTAGTTGTGTAAATAAACTCATATCTGCTACTTTCTTAGACATACCACAAATGCATCTATTACAAGTACATTGTGGTGTTGGCATTAACACCTCAAGTTCGTCCCAAAGTTTTCTTAACTTGGTATAGTAGTCAACTACTGACATGTTTCCCTATGACAAAGTCGTGATCTCGCGTTGTAACTGATACAACAAAGGACCATTAAGTTACCATATCTTTCCTCCAAATCAAGCCATGGAGTCCTCGAAGACTTTGTATACATGAAGCCTTCCACATATCCTTTTATATTGAATTTAAGATCCAAGTCGTGACCAGTAGTCTACTCGGATCCAGTTCTCAAAAGTAGCATCACTCACATTAGGTTTTACTAGAGTACCATCTATGAAGCCTAGCTTCATCTTTGCACGAAGCAAACGTTTAATTGCATGACTCCAATTGAGATAGTTCTTACCAATCAAAGGCGTGCTCACCCATACCATTCCTGGATGATCTACGTCGTGCAGCTATAGTATCTCATTCTCTGATTGTGCATTAATGTTCGGTGCAACGCTCATGGTTGCAGTTGTTGTAGTTTTTTTTTCTGTTGCCATTTTCTTCTCCGCAATCACATGAAATCTAATTCACAGGCCAGGTATCTAGAGACCTTCAATTGAAGGCTCTAATACCATGTGAAAGAAATTCATAAATTGAAACTGAAAGCAAAATATCCATGGTGATAACCTCTGCAATTGTATTCATTCTCAAGTTAAAAATGAAGAAGTTAAAAGTTTACAGAGAAGAACTATTTATACAGAAAAAGGGGGAAAATATATGTCAATTAACTAACAACTCTAACAGCTCCAACTAATCCAGCTAACCTGCCTACTAAGCTGCCAATTAGGCACAACTAAAAGAAACGTAAATACTAACTAAAATAAGTAACATGAAAACACGTTTTCTGCAGAGATATTTAAATAGATATAGCATCATCTTCCTCCTTCGTCAATGCCCAGAAATAAATATGTAACATCTCCCTCCCTCAGTCGCTTGTACTGTGCCTCTCTCTCACTATGCTGTTGCATTTCGCCTTCCCACCGCCGTCCGTCGGCAACCGCCCTCGCCCTCCCTTCCTCTCTCTCTCTGATCGAAGGTTGGTTCACTTTTTATTTTTTTTCTTCATCCCCCCTCCCATTTCTTTCTTACCATTTCCCCCATTTTTTGAATTTTTTTTATTTTTGAAAATATTTTTTGAAATATTTGTGAAAGTATTTGGAAAATATTTTATATTTTTTTATTATTTATTTGTTGAAAATATTTTGGAAGCTGTCTTCAGAAGATGCTGCTGCAAAATTAGAACCTTGCCAAACACTCATATGTGAGTTTCTTCTTACATTATTGTTGCTCACTAGTTGGCTTATGGTTAAGGACAATTTATCATCTGGGACCATACCTTTCCATTTGTTATATGATTTCTTACATCCAGATAGCATAAAACATCCAACAATATAAGCAACAATTTCTGAAAATATTATGTAATTTTAGTAATTATTATGTCATTGTGTAATTTCTGCAATTATTGTGTAATTTGTATAATTATTTAAAAAATAAATAAATTTAGTACACATTTTAGGATAATGGAAATTAATAACATAATAATTAAAATAATAAAAAAATAGGCTAAGAATTCCAATAATAATATTATTTACATAATATCAATAATCACAAAATTAGACAAATATTAATAAATAATAACATTCTTTTTTCTTTTAATGGTATCAAAAAATACATTTTTTGTTGTTTTGGTACTATTAAAAATCAAATACAAGTCAAAGTCACGTGAAAGAATAGGAGGTAACAGTCGACCGTCTACCGTTAAGTTGGGACCAAAAAAGCTTATTTTTAGGTTTAATAATACCAAAATCCGAAACTTCAACAATTGTGATACTGAAAACGAAAATAACTTTTTTTAACAGTACCAAAAAAGAATTTTACCCATAATCGTTGCTTCCTCAAATAATGTAATACATACCCTATAATCTCCTTCTGTGACATTATGCACTAATCTATATCTGTAATTAATTAAGTTATAATAAATTTTATTCATCAAATGTGCGAAAAGTTGTATAAGCATTATTATTTACTAACAATCACAATTCTATATTGCATTTTTCGCGGGCAACAATACCTCCATTCTTAAAAATTGATGTTGTATATGCTTTCATTGGGTCATGAATTGTAGATAACATGTATACAAAATGGAAATGATTAAAAGAAGAAAACTTGTAAAATTTAATATTTCTTATATTTCACATGAGTTAAGAATTTATGGACCATACTAAGCATAAATATTATTATTAATAAAAAATTAATTCATTTAAATAAAATAATATTTTGTAATATATACCTATTATGAAATGTTGGAAAATGGTGAATGACAAATTAAAGAAAAAATTATATGATAAATATATTTTGATCAGATTAAATCGTAGTAAATGATTGATTACGATGTGCGACGCATAACAAGTTCATGACACATGAATGGTGATTGATGTCGCTCAATTATCATTCAATCATATCTAGTCAATTGAATATGTGTGTCATTTGATTGAAATCATATGTCCATTGGGTGAAAACCTTTGGATGAAAAGATGCGTCCATTTGAGTGAAACGGTATGTCCTTTGTGTGAAATAATATATTCATTCAAATGAAAGGTCATACCGTTTCAAATGCATCTTTCTTATTGGACATGTTTGTAGTGCTACTACTTTGAGATTATAAGTCGTTGTATCTTGGAGGTAAATTGCATTAAGCTTAGCACCAGAGCAGAACAATAATTATTTTAAAGATAAAGAATATAACACTTGCCTCGACTTCATAATACACAACTTTTTAATATATTTATAAAAATAAAAATAAAAGAGTTAACATTGTTTTTCGATATTACAATTTTGATGTCAAACAATCCAACAAAATATTCGGTTGGAATAGAATGGATAATCAAGTAGCACAAATCAAACACTTCAACCAAACAATAGATCAAAGATCCTGGTGAATAGTGAAAAATATAGCCATGTCAATCACATAAACCAAACATGCCTTAAAAGTTACAGCCGATCGGGAGTAACTAAACTCTGATCTCATTGCATGAATATAGGCTCATCTATTACTTTCCATTCAAGAAATTCTTGAACCAAATAGCTGAATCTTTTAGAATTCTTTTAAGTTTATTCTTGAAATCGACATAGCAAATTCCGAATCGTTGATTGTAACCATATGCCCATTCAAATGTGTCCAATAACGACCATGTAAAGAAACCTTTACATTCACGCCTTTCCTGCCAATAACAATAAATAAATTTATTAGTATCTATTACACCGTTGATTTATATTTCTAGTAGTTAATTTTAAAGATGTTTTTCAAGTTTAATATCCAGGACTATGATTTGGAATGATCGCTAAGTTATCAAGAATATATTTGATGAGTCCTTTTTCACTTTGTAAGTTTTCGTTGGAAGGAAAACTGAAAAGGTTAATTTATTTAGGATAAATTAAATTAACACTTCTTAAAATTACAATATTTTTACACTTTACAAAATTATAATACACTATTTATTGAGGTTATAATTGTAATTATAAGTACATTTCTTGTTTAATAGTGGATGATGACATTAACACCTCTCAAGGGTATAACTGAAATTTTATAATAGCAAAAGGTATTTGTATAATTAGATCTAAACCTAAAAAATTTATCGATTTACCCCATTTATTTTCGTTATTGACGTCAAGATAGTAATCAAGTTAAATTCCGGCCCTATATGTTAGCAATTTAAGAGCTAAATAGCATAAAAACTCCCCTGTATATTAAAAATTTGGCTACAAATTCCCCTGTATCTAAAAATAAATGAAACCCTCCCCCTCATTTTATTAAATGTAGCTTAGTTAAATTGACTTAACATCGTTAAGTTTTTTGTTGTATGACCATTATAGATTTTTTTATTACATATTATTTTTTTATTTTAATGACCGTTGGATATTTTTTATTAAATAATGATCCTTAAATTTTATTGATTAATATCGACCATTAAATTTTAAAAAATTAAAATCTAAATTTAACAAGTTATTTAACTTATATTATATATATAAATATTATAATTATAAACAAAATTATTATTATATATATAAAAAAGAAAATAAAAAAAAAGCCTACCCCCTTACATAGAGGGTGGTGGTGGAGCAGGGGACAGCCCCCGTCGCCTCCACATCTGGTGATATCGTTGTCGTCCAATTAAAGAAACAGGGCAACGAATGTTGTCGCCCTTCTGTGCCCGCGCGCCCCATCTAAAGTTTTTTAATAATTTAATTATATTAATTAAATATATATTTTAATTAATTCAAAATAATTTTATATAATTATAATAATTATTATACTTAAATTAATTTAAATATATATTTTTAGTTAATTAAAAATAATTATTATATTTAAATTAATTTGTAATTTATAATTATTATAATTGCCTAATATTTATATTCATGTAGATATCTAAATTTGAAAACTAAAATTTAGTATATTAGTCTTTTAATGTACTTTTTTATTTTTTTATATTAATATTTCATATAAACATATTTAAAAATAAAAGAATTTATATTTTGAAAATAAAGAAAAATACAAAAAAAAAGTGAATTTAACCATTGTAATTTTAGATACAATATAGGGGCATATTAGTCAATTAATGATAAAAATATCAAAATACACAAAAAAATCAAGTCGAAACGCACTTCAAGCGCTTGCACCCCACCTTCCTTTAGTTTTAATAGAAGGAGGGTTTTGTGCTGAATTTATTAAACCGTAGAGGGATTTTTAGTCTATTTCTAAAATACAGGGGGACTTTTAGCTATTTCAAGAAAACATAATCGGATAAAATAGAGTTTAGCCGATATTTAAGGACTTTAGCCACAAGGGTGGTAAATTATAGCCCATAATTCAATTATTTTTAACAAGTAGAGGACTCAAGTCATTGACATTTTTAATTCACTGGATATTACTAACGTGGATGGAAAATTAGGATATTTGTTTTAAAAAATTAGGATTTTTGCTGACGATGCATCCAATCAGGCCGCCTATCCACGTAAGTAATGACCAAAGTACATTTTATACCTTGTATGTTAGCAAAATTCCAATTTAAAAAAAATCCTAATTTCATCTGCATTAGCAATTTCTAGTGAACTATGAAACTTTGATGATCGGAAGTCTTCTAATTGCTTAAAATAATTAGCAATATAATATTATTGTTTTAGTAAACTGGTAATTTGGAAAAACAATTCATTATCATAGGGGAAAAAAGATCTTAATTGTGGATGTGCTAGAATATTTTATAAGTGAGAAAAAATAACATAGAAAAAATACATCGAAGTTTAGGTTTAATTTAGTCAGTTTATTAGAAAAAACTCACCAATTTAATTATCATAAAACCCTCAAGTTTTATAAATACTATAGTTATATTTCTAACAGATGATTTTTTTTTTACTTTATTGAGTTTGATTAATTTTCCAAGCAAATAAAAATAATTAATTAATTACAAAATTAAACTTACTTGATGGCTTGGTGAACTGCCCGAATATGACTATCGTAGAAGTCAATTCTCTGAAGGTCTTCAATAGCATGTTTGATGGTACCGTTATTGCCATCACTCATACCTAAGAATAGTATAAAAGAAATTAAATCAAACATCTTTTTCTTTTTACATTGAATAACTACGATAAATCAATACGATGAAGGCAAAATTATATTTATGGTCCTATAACTTTAGGTCGTTAGCACTTTCAGTCCTGTAACTTACTTTATTTACACATTTAGTCTTGTTTGACGAATTTAGTCCTGAACATCTCACACTTGGTCATTTTTTTACAAATTTAGTCCTATGTTGATAATTTTGGTCCCATTCACTATAATAAATTTATTTTTGGTCCTGTAACTATGAGTTGTTAGGACTAAAATTGTAAATACAAGACTAAATTTGCAAAAAAGGACCAAATGTGATATGCTTAGGACTAAATTCGTCAAAAAAGGACTGAATGTGTAAATGGAGTAAGTTAGAGGATTGAAAGTGTTAATGACCTAAAGTGTAATTTTACCATACTATCAATTAAAATAAGATAAATTTAAATTTTGATTACAATTAAAATATTAGCCATAATTTTAGCTTAGTAAAATTTTCTTTTGAACCTGACATTTGAGTTCAACTTTAAAATAGTTCTTGTCTTTTTAATTCATTTCAAATTAGTTTATTTGATAGGGGATTTTTCCAATATAAATATATATATATATATATATATATATATATATATATATATACTCTTATAAAACTTTTGTTTTGCGTAAAAATATTATTTTATTCCCACACTTTTCATTTTTAGTTGCAATCTGGTCCCTTGTATATAAATTTTAGAAAAGATAACCAATTTTTATTTGAAGTATTTATAGTTAGGTAATTATTTAAATAATAATTTGCTCAACAACATATAAACATAAATTTTGTGAATATAACGTACTTCTTGTAATTTTCAAATAAAAAAAACACTTGAATAAAGTTGGAGAAAAGTTTAAATAAAAAACTAGTTATATTACATTTTGCCATTAAAATTATGCTTCTTTTTACACTTTGTTATTTAAACTTTTTTTGTGTTAACTTACAATCTCAAAAACAAAAAAAACAAAAAAATTGTGAAATTTGCAAGTTATCATATATGATAATTTTTTGGTCAATTAAATTTTCTATCAGAAAACTATTATATGTAGTGCACAACTATCTCAAGAGCATTGCATGTAATGTTTTTTGGGTAGAAAATTAGATTGAAAAGTGATCAATATATGGTAACTGCAAATAAGCATAGTTGAATGTGATAAATTGACAATATATATATATATAACAAAGTGTAAAAGCGGGAATAATTAGGTGGCAAAATATAATATAACCTAAAAAATTAGAGCAAAATTTTTTGAACAACAGAGGTTTTGAAATTATAAGCCATTCTTCAACATTTTAACTAACATACTCATTTTGTTACATATGTTCTAATTCAGAATTTATTTAAATATTTTTTTATGTTAAAATTTTTCTCTAACTTCTTTTCTCAAGTGATCTTTTATTTGGAAACATCAAATACATTATACTGAAATAAAGAGTGAGGAACTAAAATCTTTTTCTTGGCAATATATATATATATATATATATATATATATATATATATATATATATAAAATCAAATGATGGATGTTTTGATCGAACTTACAATTTACTAAAACAATAATATGATACTAAAAGAAAATATAAATTCATTTTGATCGAACTGAAATAAAGAGTGAGGAACTAAATAAAAGTGATTTGAAAAAATATGGACTATTTTGAATTTATGCCATCTTAGCTATGATGGATGTTTTGATCGAACTTACAGAAATAAAGGCGAAAAATTGTTATATAACTCATGGTCAATCAATATTCAACACGAATTTTTATTTTTTTATCATAATAAAAAATTATATTCCTTTTGATTTATATAACTATATATGGATTTATGTAAAGTATTAGTATAGAAGAATGCTTTAATTTACCTGTTTCTGTGATGTAAATAGTTGGATTATTGTATCTCTCTTGGTGTATACTAGAAGCTCATGAAGTCCTTCCGGATAACAAAGAAATACTTAATTGCTGTCTGAAATTATAAGGTTAAGATATTATAAAAATTAATCCGACAACATAATTTGCGAAAGACTTAAATAAGAACTCTTGATGACAACTTACGGGTTTGCTGATGGGTACACCATCGATTTCAGCTGTCAAACAATTCAAAATAAATAACATTAAAGTTACTATAGGAATCAATATATCAAAACATTGCGACTAAATGGTCATTAATAAGGCTAATGTCTCATTAACAAATTTGAAATTATGGGTTCGAGCTCTACTAATGCATGTGAATTTGTCATACTTTATGTGAATTTATTATAATTTATTTTATTGGCTTTACTCATAGTAATGAACTGATCGAATATTAATGAATTGCTTTTTACTTTATTTAAATATTAATATAATAATATAACATTTGAAATTGAAAACTTACTTAAATAACGGAACATACTATCTGTTGCGCTGCTAATATTTTCAATGCAGCAGAAAACGTGAGCTGCATAATTTCCAGTATAATAATTCAGTCCCACATAGTCAAAGGATCCTTTTACCATTGCCGCCTGCTCCTCAGTGAATTTTGGCAATCGATTTCCCACAAGAAACTGCATGCTTCTTGGATATTCCCCATAAACTAAAGGATTCATGAACCTACAAAAATTCAAAGAAAAAATTACTAAACTTGATTTCAATTTTTGAAAATTAATAATTCAGATTTTGAGATATACTCACCATCCATACATAAAGTCAAGACCTCGTTCTGCAGCTTTGACATCGAGTTCGTCGCTTGAATATGGAACCATCCAATTACTCACTAGTACTATTCCTATTTCTCCCTTTTGAATTGGCTACAACATAATTACAGACAACTTCTAGCATTAATCAACAACTTTAATTTAAGGTACGTGCAATAATGAATAGCAAAACCTCCTGTATGAGCAAGTACATGCATTACATTTACACTTATGAGATCATGATGAGTTTGAATTCCCCGAATTTATGGATATTATATATATATATATATATATATATATATATATATGTATGAGTTTGTTATTATTTCAATGATTCATTGATGTTTATGTATAATGTTATAGTTGCGAAGAATGAATTGAACTATTAATTGATATCTTAATTATTTCTCTAATGATATAATTGTTGTTTTTATAATAAAAGAATAGGGTAAAATCCTTTTTTGGTCCCATTAAAAAGGGTCAGTTTCGTTTTTGGTACCACAATTCTTGGGAGTTCGGCTTTTGGTACTATTAAATTAAAAAATAAGCTTTTTTTGGTCTCAATTTAACGGCATACGGCATATGGACCTTAACGACCATTATGCGTGACCTTGACTCATGTTTAATGGTACCAAAACAACAAAAAAATGTGCTTTTTTGGTACTATTAGAAAAAATATATATGGTGACCAATTTTAACACAAATTATAAGAATTTTTTTTTTTTTCAGAATGAAAATATTAGAAAATTTTTATTTTAATATATATAATAAAATAGCTCTAAAATTATAATTGTTTGTATTTAAGATATTTTTTAAGATATTTTTTATTATTTTAAAATTAAATTATTATTTGATCTCAAAATATATAATATTTGAGAATAAACTGTAAAAATAAAATTTACTTTTTTAATGAAAGTATTAGATAATTTTATTTTATTAAATAATAATTAATTTTTAAATTAAATTATTTACATTTGAGATAAATTGAAGAAATAAAACTAAAATTTATTTCTTACTTTTTTCGGTCAAAGTTTATTAAAATATTTTTAAAATAATAATATAATTTTAAAAATAACTAAAATATGCTAGAATTTATTTGAAATAAATATAATTATAAATTATAAACTATTTTATTAGTTATATTAAAATAAATTTTCTTTATTTTTTTAATTTTTGAAAGATAAAATTTTATTTCTTATTGATGTGTGCAATTTTAGCACGGGTCCAACAGTCTTGGACTTAGATATTGGATCTCGCCAACACGCATCACTTATAATTTATGGTCAAATTTTATTAAAATATTTTCAAACAAAATAAAAATTCAATTTAAAAAAATAATAGTTGCTACGATATATCTCGAGTGTAAATAATTTTAATTTAAAAATTAATTATTATTTAATAAAAAAATTATCTAATTCTTTCACTCAAAAAATAAATTTTACTTTTTGTAGTTTGTGCTCAATTATTAATATATTTTTAGATCAAATAATAATTTAATATCAAAAATAGTAAAAAGATCTGAAATATAAATAATTATAATTTTAGAGCTATTTTATTATATATAATAAAATAAAATTTTCCTAATATTTTTATTTTTAAAAAAATAAAAATAAAAGTTCTTATAATTTGTGTTAAAATTGGTCAATTTTTTTTTCTTTTAATGGTACCAAAAAAGCACATTTTTTTGCTATTTTGGTACTAATAAATATGAATCAAAGTCACGTTTAACGGCCGTTAAAGTCCATGTGCCGTTTGCCGTTAAGTCGGTACCAAAGAAGCTTTTTTCGGGTTTAATGGTACCAAAAACCGAACTTCCAAGAATTGTGTACAAAAACGAAACTAATCATTTTTAATGGGACCAGAAAAAGATTTTGCCCTAAAAGAATATATGACGAATATGGATTCTTGTGTCCAGAGAGGGGCTTCGTCAAGGGGATTTCCTTTCTCCCTATTTGTTTTTATTTTGTGCAGAGGTTCTCAATAGTATGATTCATCGGGAGGAACTCTAGGTTCGCCTCACCTTAGTGATTGTTAGCCGGTCAGGACCTTGGGTCCCACATCTTATTTTCACAGATGGTACAATGATATTCTGTTGTGCTGTAGAGGATGAGTTGCAGTGTGCACAGTCGACACTGTGCCATTTTGAGGAGGCTTCTGGTCTTGCGATTAATTTGTAGAAATCGGCTGTGGTTTTCAGCAAGAACGTGTCGGCGGCTCACTAGGAAGAGTTAGGGAAGTTTCTTGGGATTTCTATGGTCGGACAACACATAAAGTACCTAGGGCTACCAGCGGTCATGGGGGGGCGGGGTTCGAAAAGGGAGGTTTCTTGATGGTTTAAGGACAAGATGTAGAGGAAAATGCAAAGTTGGTGGGCTAAGTGTCTATCTCAAGCGGAGAGAGCGACGTCTCTCCGACGTTTGTTGTCCAAGCTATCTCATCTTACGCTATGAGTTGTTTCAAGATGCTGGAGGGGCTATTGGCAGACATTGAAAGCATGATGGCTAATTTCTTCTGGCATCCGGATAGAGCTGGAAAAATACATTGGCTTCCTTGGAAGAAATTGTGCTTGAGTAAAATGGAGGGTGGCCTTGGTTTTCGCAACTTATCCGAGTTTAACCAGGCTTTGTATTGTAAGCACGCTTGAAGGGTTGTGACAAATCAGTAGAGCCTCTTATCTCAAATGCTCAAAGCAAGGTACTTCTCGCAGGGGTCTTTCTTTGAAGCCGAGTGGGGAGCGAGGCCTTCATATGCTTGGCATTCGCTGCTCCATGCTCGTCCAATGCTGGAGCTGGGGCTGGAGCTGGGGCTAGGGCTAGGGCTGTGTTGGTTCATTAGGAATGGGCGTAACGTGTACCTCGCTATAGATCAGTGGATCCCTCGGCCGGTGTCTTTTCGGCTAGTTATTTAGACTCGTTCGATGGAGCAAGATCAACGAGTTAGTTCGCTTTTGTAACAGGATGGCTCTTGGATGATTGAGACAGTCCGTGACATATTCGCGGCGGTGGATGTGGAATGGATTGTGCAGATTTAGGTCGGGGGGGAGGTGACAGCGGGCTTTCTCGCAGAATTTTAGAGCTGTTTTTTGAGGACTCAGACTAGAATTTTATCTGGCGTACTAGAGCGGCGCCAAAGGTATTACTCTTTGCTTGGAAGTGTTGTCAAGGGGTTGTTCCTTCGGCCATTAACCTGAAGAAGCGGGGAGTGATTGTAGATAGTAGTTGTGCGCTGTGCAGGCTTGAGGAAGTGCATGTCATGCATGTGTTGGCAGAATGCTCTTATGCACGGCAATGTTGGGTGTTGGTTCACATCCCCGCTCACATTACAACACGTGATTCATTGGATGCGGGAGACTTGGCTGAGGCGGGGCTGTTTCGTAAGCCTGGTCAGTTTTTTTTTTTCATTTTTTACTCTTGCTTAATAGTTGATTTTTGTTTTGTATTCTTTAGTGGATCTATTGACTGCTGTATACATCCTTTATGTTGTTCTACGTGTAGGGAGGTGACATTTTAAAATGGTGTTTTTATGACATAGAGATTCCAGAGGAGTTATGTGACGGGTTGATGAGGTAGTTCCTATTTGGTTTTGAGTGTCTGTTAGTGTGTGGTGCATTGTGTTTTTGGTAGGTATTTTAGAATGTTACACTATTATGTGTTTTTTTGGTTTACTATATATTGTTTTATTAGTTTATAGTCTTCGTTTTTAGAATCAGCGTATTATGTGCATTACTATGTGGGTTTTTTATTTATTTTTTTTTTATACTCTTTTATTTGTATTCTTACTTTGTTCATATTAAGATAAGTGATTTTGTTTAGTTCTTCTTGGTTTCTGTATATATAATATTTGTATTTATTTATTTTTATTTTTATTATTAATTGTAGTGTATTGGTCGATTGAGGAAGCTGTAGATGATCATATATGGATAGATATCATTGTCGTTCGTGGTTGTCTTCGTTAATTACTGATTTTTTTAATTGCTAACTGTCTGATTCGTAAGATGCATGTAATATGATCCAGTCTCTATCGGTAGTCAGCGGGTAAGTATGAGTGAAAGACATATTGGATTCTCAGCTCAATGTATAATTGTAAGATCAATAGCGACACAAGAATATATTCTGGTCACTGTCTGTCTTGTGTGACTTGGCACCGCTTTATAGTATAGTGAGATTACTCATCTATCTGTATATTCACGTTTATTTTTTGTTGTTTCAATTTCTTTATACATGTGCTATGTGATTGTTGATTCTCCGAGTGCTTATTTCACATATTGTAATAGATGGAGTATTTATTTTTCTCATATATAGTAGTTGAGTTGTTGTTATATACGAGCCCTCATAGGTAAGATCAATCGAGCAACCTCCACCTATTTCTGATTTCTGTATATTGTCGACTCTGTTTTATGTTTCTGGTCCGTGTTTTGCTCCGTAAAGAAGAGAGGAGTCCCACGCAATTAGCAAGTTCGGATTATTTATAATAAAGGTGCTGGCTCACTTCTGTAATTTCTTTTTTGTTTTTACGCTCTTATTTATTTGTTTTTTTGAAGATGTTTTTATATAGGGGTTCAGATTCCTATGCGGAGCGTTATTGTAATGAGGTCTCGCGCAGAGAGAGGGATGCAGTATCTATAACCCACCCAGCCATACATTATTCGAATATAGAACGAGTCTCTAGTTTGTTTATAATGGGGTACAATGCTGGTGAATCGTATAACTTTATCTTTTGTAGGTTCCTATTGTTATATGTGCTTACATGTCTTATTTATGTTTATATTGTTTATGATAGTTTAAGTTTTTCTTTTGAAAATTACTAATTTGTGGTTGATAAATGAGAATAAAATAAAGAATTAATTAACTAGAAAAAATAATAGTTAAGACTATACAATGTACTAAATAATAATTTGATTAACAAGCTTATAGTGATAAACTTATATGATAATAAATTAAAGGCAAAATTACATTTTTAGTCCTGTAACTTTAGGCTATTAGCGCTTTGCGTTCTGTAACTTTTTTGGTTTACACATTTGATCCTTTTTTTGGCAATTTTAATCCTGTACTTAACAAATTTAGTCCTTTTTTGTCAGATTTAGTCCTGCAATTACAATTTTGGTCCTCCGTTAAATTTTTCGGCCAAACCCGTTTGGCCGGAATGCCACGTCAGCGGCTGGAATGCCACGAGAGCCATTGGGTAAATTTTCATTTTTAGTCCTGTTACTTTCTTGATTTACACATTTAGTCCTTCTTTGGCATTTAGTCCTTACTTCATAGATTTAGTCATTTTTCAGCAAATTTAGTCCTGCAATTACAATTTTGATCCTCCATTAAATTTTCCGGCTAACCCGTTTGGCCGAAATGCTACGTTAGGTAACACTAGTTGGTGGAATGCCAAGCGAGCCATTATTTTATGGATTTTAAACCAGCAACGGGAAGAAATCTTCCCTAAACCAAACCCTAAGTCCTTCATTTTCTGCTTCGAAAGAACAGGGAAAAATCGGATGCAAGTATTGTCTTCTTGAACCAAAAAGCGAGCTCGAACTTCTAATTTGACTCATCCTTTTGGTTTCTTTAACCAACAGAGATTTTTTATATATTAACGCCATCCAAGCTGCCCGAACTCTGATGCCAATACGATGAGCACCAAAATACCACTGCCTCTGAGATAACGACTCCACAGTCTTTACAGTGAAGAAGACTAATACAAGGACCATACCATGGTGCCATTTCAAGTTTTTATTTCGGTGACAAAAAATATACAAAGCTCGTAATTAATAGTGGATAGATGTAGAAAACAATTGTATTGACCTCTGAAAAAATCATAGAAGAAACATCACCAAAACTTAGCAGTATTCCTACGCAGAGCGCTGAAACATAGTAGCACAGATAGCGGAAGCAATAGGAAATTAATAGTGTTAGCTTTCGGAAGAAATTTAGGCACTTCTACAGGCTTGAAACGGTGGAGGATATAAAAGACAACAACAAGCAAATCACACGTGCTCGAAAACCCCCACCACAGAACGAGAACTAATGACAACTTTTCAACCCCTCTGCTCACTGCATAAACTACAAGAACACATGCACAACATCAAGCAATTATGGAGAAAATCGCCTCAATCGGCTCCGTCTCTATCCAAAACTCATGAAGACAGAATCCCACATAAGGAATGTTGATTGTTAACGGTTCAAAAAGACAATAATTTCATCCAATTTTTTCATGTTCTTTCAAAGGAGAAAATGAAGTAGTTAGGGTTTGATTTGGGGAAGATTTCTTCCTGTTGCTGGTTTAAAATCCATAAAACAATGGCTCGCGTGGCATTCCACCAGCTAATGTTACCTGATGAAACATTTCGGCCAAACGGGTTAGCCGGAAAATTTAATAGAGGACCAAGATTGTAATTGCAGGACTAAATTTGCCAAAAAATGACTAAATCTGTGAAGTATAGGACTAAAATTGTCAAAAAATGACTAAATGTGTAAATCAAGAAAGTTACAGGACTAAAAATGAAATTTTACCCAATGGCTCGCGTGGCATTCCAGCCGCTGACGTGGCATTCCGGCCAAACGGATTGGCCGGAAAATTTAACGGAGGATCAAAATTGTAATTGCAGGACTAAATCTGACAAAAAAGGACTAAATTTGTTAAGTACAGGACTAAAATTGCCAAAAAAAGGACTAAATGTGTAAACCAAAAAAGTTACAGGACGAAAAGCGCTAATGGCCAAAAGTTACAGGACTAAAAATGTAATTTTGCCTAAATTAAAAGAGGACTTACCTATCAAAAAAAAAAAAAAAAATAATTAAAAGAGGACTTAAAGTAAACTTTGAAAAAAATAAACAATGAGTATTAATTAATTAAGTATTGAAAATTTAGAAGTACAACAATAAATTTAAAGATCTTTAGAGTTTCAAAAGCATAAAAAAGCTATTAGAATAATCGGTTTAAAAGAATAAAAGTAAATTTATATGTCATGCATTTTTTATGTAAAAAAAAAATGGCCTAGGACCACCTAAGCCCGGCCTAGGATCAGGTTGTCCTAAGCCATTGGGCTGGGCTGTCCCAAGTTTCAATACCTAGGATCGCACCGTCCCAAGCAGCCTGAGCCAATTTAGCCCATTTTGTTATTGGTTCGATCCGATCCTGAATCGAATTGATCCAACTCGACCATTGTGCATCTTGAATCCAAACTAAGTTTTATTAACAAACGAATTAAACGTATTGCTCTTATGATTGCTCTAATTTAACCCAATTCACTTAAACTCATATAATCCATATAAGATTTGTACCTGCACAAATTTGTTTTATGCATGAAAAATAAAAAAATAATGAACCTGATATTTCTCCTTGTATACTTTGACAGCTATTGCATGAGCAAGAAGCATATGATGAGCGGCAATATAAGGTTCGGTTGCTGAATTCCCTTCGACACAGACGGCCCTATCGGAACACCTCCCAGGGGCAGTGTTGCCGGTGAGGCCTCCATATAGCCACCAATGGCGAATATAAATGGCTCATTTATTGTGGTCCAATGCTTAATACGATCGCCAAATTCCTTGAAACAAAGCTCCGCAAAATCTTTAAAATCATCACTGCCGTCATAATATATAACACTCAATTCTTCTTTTACTCCGGTACATGTATCACTTTAAAAATAAATATATGTAAATTTGACTTACACAATATGAGGACTTAGAAAGCCTAAGTACTCATCCTCTAGGGCTTGGGGAAGATCCCAATGTAATAGAGTCACAATGGGTTATACCTGTATATTTTTCCCATGTTACAAACAAAACAAGAAAAACTTAAAAATGTTAACTTCAAATTTTCACCAGTTGCGAGGAGCTCGTTGAAGACATTGTTGTAAAAGGCAATTCCTTCCTTGTTCACTCCCCCACTTAGCTTCCCACCTGGGTGGTATATTGATTAAGTATATGTGATATATATATATATATATATATACTACATACATATATATATGTATGCAAGAAAAAAATCATGACAAAATAAAATCAAGAGAGTGATTTTATTAAATGCATATATAATAGGTCATAAGTTAGGTTTGTTTTATTTTTGGTTTCATTCATTACGGGATTATCGTTTTTAGTTCTTTAACTTATAAAAATTAGAATTTTGGTCTTTTTTTACTTTTTCATCTACAATTTAACAATGTAGATCACGTGTTATTAAGTATTTTTGGATGGAAGAAAAATTAGCACGCTATACATTTTGGGACCACTTTTCTCGGGAAATATAACTACATTTGAGGAAAATAATATAAATTTTGAAAGATAGTAGGGCAAAGAAATGGGTATTTCTTTTGTCTTTCTCAAAAATTGAATCCAATTTCCCATACTTTTATAAGTTGAAGCCAAGTAAAAAATAACATAAAAAAATCATGTGTTTTATAAGTGCATCAAGTAGGTAAAATAGAACGTTCATATGCTATTTCTAGAAGAAGGGCTAATTTTCTCTCTAGCAACAATATTTTTCCTGGTATTTTGATATCTTGTGTCATATTCAGCTTTTTTGAAGAAAAGAATAATGGTCTTACGAGGTAATATTCGTGGCCAAGAAATAGACATTCTGAAAGCATCCAATCCTATATGTTTCATGAACTTCACGTCCTCCTGCCACATGAAATTTTTCTTTTCAGTTACAACCGTAAGGCTTTACCAGAGACAAAATTGTCTAGAATCCAAAACTACGTACCTTATACAGATTATAGAAGTTGTCCGCCACATCACCGTTGCTCCGATTTTCTATTCTATCTGTAAACTTATCAAATATTACTTACATATTGAATGGGTTACATATTACTCCCTGTTATACTCAAAATGTTCAAATAAGTTTTTGTGATAAAAAAAAAAAAAAAACCATATAATCCCCTGTAAAATTTAAAAAGGTTCATATTGGCCCCTAACCCGCTCCCCCCATTTTCTATCGCTTCTTTCTCCAACATCCGACGATCTCTCGACGTGTGCTTTCCACTGTTGGAAAGTCCGTCTGACAACGATCATTTTGACACCACTTCTACGGCCAATCTCTCGTCCGTCGGCGAGTTATTCTCTATTACTCCATTTTATATTTTTAGGTTTCTTTATATATATATATAACTAAATTATAGACTTATATTATATTTTTAAAATATGTATAATTTAAACACATGAGTAGTTTGATAATTTAAGGACAAAAATATACATATTTAGTCACAATTTTAGGAACATGAAATTTTACAAGGGGGGAATATGCATATTTTTAAATTTTACAGGGGGTTATATTGTATTTTTTTTATCACAGTAGCTTATTTGAACATTTGGGGGTATCACAGGGGGATAATATGGATTTTACCCCATATTGAACAATTCAGCTAAAAACACAAACGAGAAGGGAAAAAAACCACATATATAATTTTAACTTTTAGACGTAAAAAAAAGGGCAAAAAATTTATTTTAGTGCATGAACTTGGGCTCTCGTTCATTTTAGTTCACTAATTTTGATAATTATCACATTTTATACATTATACTAAAAAATATTTCAATTAGGTACTGCAGTGGTTGATTTTTACAATTTTCGCTAGAATTACTTTACTTTTGGGATTTTTTTATCACACATGGCATTAAAGTCTGATGTGGGAGATGAGGTGGACCTATTTTTTTTAGTCCACTAACTTTGTCATGATTTAATTTGTCCTATGTGTCACTAAAAAAAATACCCTGGCACTTGAAGTGGATATTTTTTCATCTCTTTTTCCACATAAACACTTAAATAAAAGAATGTCAAATTATATAAAAAAGCTATGAATTTATATTTTATAATAGTTTCGTGATTCGTAATTTTACATATTTTAAAATATATTATAAATTAGGACAAAGTATATAACCCAATATATTATTTAAAAGGATATATTATGCTGAAAAAAAATATAAACCCATAAAATTATAGATAATTATAAGTAATTTATCTTATAAAAACTTATAAATTATAAAAATAATTATAAGTTATAAAAAAATATTATTTTATAAAACAATAGATTATATAGATAAAAATACATAAACTATAAATAAGTATAAATAATTTTATCATAGATAATTATTCTATTTAATTATAAAAATATAAATAAAAATACGTAAATTTTAATTTATTAACAATATATAAATTATAAAAATTAAAATTTTTTATATCATATAAAACATAAAGTTACAAAACTAAAAATATATTATTTTTAGAAATATTTATAGATTATGAAAAAAATTATTATGAATATAAACAAATCTAAAAAAAAAAAAAATAACCCTCACCCTCACCCCCGCCCTCGCCCGCCACAGAAGGGGGCGATGCCGCCCCCACCACTAGAGGTCTCGCTGTAGCTCAGCGCACAATTAGATATGATTCTAGGCGATGGCGAGTCACCCGCCATCACCCAGTGGTGGGCAGGGGCGCCCAGACTTACTGTATCATCATTCGATCTTTTCTAGTAATGTACGTATATCAAGAAAATAGTAAATGAGGGCATGTATAGTATTTTGATGATTATTCAACTGTAAAATGTATAGTACGAATTACCTGATCATATCCAATAGTTCAAATCAAAATCATAAAAAAAGTACATATGTACAAGATCATAACTTGTGCATAACTTTCTCCTTCGAGGACAGTTCAGTAATTTGATACCAAGATTTTCTATTAGGGGTCTTAAGTCCAAATCCTAAGTGCATCTATATAGTTGAGGTGTTCGAACCTAGCGATATGTGCGGAATGTTCTTCTACACCATAGCAGGTGTTGTCTACTGTAATAGTAATAGATATTGTTTAAATTTCATTTATCTAATATTATTGAGTAGGGTATGATTATTGTAATCTGACATGAATTATATATTGTAATTACATTATTTTCAATTAATAATAGTTCGTCGCTTCAGATTAAAAATAAAAATAAAAATAAAAAAAGTTGTGCGTGCATATAAAAGAAGACCTGGAAATTTGTGGGTGAAGTTGTCCCATATACTTGGTCCTTTCCCACCTTCAAACGCAGCTCCTTCATACTACCAAACGATTAACCACACACAAAGATCAGACGTAAAGCTTTGCAAGAATGAAAAATTTAGGGTTTATTAGACGTAAACCAACAGAAAATGTAGAATTACTTGATAGGCAGATGAAGCAGCTCCGAATACAAAGCCTTCCGGGAAGCTGTTGCGATTGAAATGCGGCGAAATTATGTGTGTGAAGAGGCTTGCAAATGATGAGCAGATCAGAAATAGCATTCGTAGTGCTGCCATGGCTTCTCTTGTTTTCAGATGCCAGTGACTACTTTCATTAAATAGACGTGGAGAGGCCTTTGATAATTAGTCAAACTTGTTGTTTTTTCCAATATAGATCTCATAGTTTTTTAAAATAGTCTTTTAACTTAGAAAAGGCCCTAAGTTAACAATTACGTGAGCATCTCGTGGCCATTTCTGTTTAATATTTTAATAGCAGGATGAATAAGTAGGGATAATGTAAATTGTTATCCTTAAGATACTATTCTCCGCTACAAGAAAAATGATCATCAATAATTATGAAAAAATTTGATGCTAAAATCAGCGTTTAGCTAATTAGCAAGTAAAATTTTTATTGCTAATTTACATTATTTAATATATATCTTTAAATAGTTCGTTGCTAATCTACATTATTTAATATATAACTCTTAAATAGTTTGTTGCTAAATTCGTAGCAAGTTAATTTCTCTTGCTAAATTTAGTAACAAGTAAATTTTTTGTATTAATAATTTAGATGAGCAACGAGAATTTTACTTGTTAATTATCTCAATGTTAATTATTTTTTGTTGCTATTGAATAATTTTCTTGTAGTGCTCGTAATTATTGAGTCGATATAAAAATGAATCAAGCTAATTAAGTTATGAGACGAAAAATGAGATTTTTCAGCACATGGTCTTTAACTCTAGTTGAAGTTGGACGAAATTATTGACAACATAAAGTAAATATTCCTCCTTTGGATGTGTATTTTCGGCCTCCACGTTCTTCATTTTTTCATTCAGCAAAAGGAATTCATCTTTCATATTTAATGTTGATAAATATTGAAAAAGAGAATCACGAGGGCTCGACAACGTTAAAAAATTACTAGTTAATTCCTATTAATTCCCACGATAGAGATGGATGAAATTATTCGTGATAATGATGTACACTATACAATATTAATGGTACATTCAATGCAAATTTGTGCATAGTTATATGATAAAAATTGTTTAATGACAACAACATATGATTAAAGAAGATTCAACGGAAAAACTTGAGACAAGGAAAAAAAACATATATTTGGAGAAAAAAAAACATAATATAAGATTAGTAATTTGTGGCACATTCTGGGTGTGTACAATTTTTTATAAAGTTTTAATTATTTAATAAAGTGTACAAATATTAAATTTATAAAAAAAGATGATGACAACAAAATATGAATGACAATTTAAAAAAAATAATTAAATAACTATCAAAAGACAATGGGAGAGTGGAAAATTAGATATTTTTAAAAAAAAAATAAATTAAAGATGAAAAAAGCGACCAAGAAAGAAAGAGATACCAAAGAGACGCTCTCCCTTAATATACAGTATAGATAAGAAAAAAAGGAGCGGTAAGGGAATGCAAAACTTCGTTGTCGGTTTTTCTTTTAGATGGATTAATTTGGTCGATTAAATTAAAAGATAAATTATAGTCACCTCTCATTAGATTAACATAATTATGAATATCCCTCTTCAAATAAAATTAACTATATGTAGTACGGTGAAGTAGAAATTATTAGTTTATTCTTAATTGTTTTAAAAAATATATTATATAATCTATAAAAAATAGAATGTGAGTAAAATAAATAATCTATATAATATTTAGTCCATAAAATATTTAAAAAAATAAAAATAATAATTCATGATTTAAAAAACCACAAAAATGAATAAAAAGTAACGAAATTAACTCATTGTTAGACAGATATTAAAATAAGAAAATACCTTAAAAGTAGTGACTCTACGCTCCTCATACTTAACAAATAATAGGTACATATGTAGAGGCATCACGCACTATTATTTAATATTTGAGTGATTAAAACATTTTAATTTTTTAAAATTAAAATTTATTTCTTTATCATCAGTACAATCAATGTACAGAATATCTTATACACCATGTGTTTAACCCCGTCAAAACCATGTGATTCGCACAAAAAAGACCCGTCAAACTAAAATTTTATTTAAAACTAGAAAGGATTTGATAAAATTCCATTTATTGTATTTTATGAAGAATGCAGAATATTCTTTAGAAAAGTAAACGTGTAAAGTAAAACCTTCAAAAGTTTGTAGTTTTCATCTTAATAACATGATACAAAAGCAAACTAAGTATAAAAAAAAAAGGATTATTTCACTATTCGTACCGAAAATATTTTTTTTTTCAATTTTAGTAACTCAAATTTTCAAGTCATCATACTTAATACCCAAAGTTTGTAGTTTCGTCCACCTGAGTACCATTCGTTAAGTTGACTATTGACTATCCAATTTTAAAGGAAAAATTAGGCGGGAATTTGTTTATGTAAGGACATGTTTGGCTTCGAATTTATTTTTTTTTTAAAAAACGCCATATTTTAATTCTTGTTTATTTTAATTTCATAATTGATGATAATAATTTGAAAAATACATACTTAATCCAATTTTTATAAAAAAAATATTAATTTTACTGAAAAAAGCACTTTTTTTTCTTTTTTATTTTGCTTGGCCACAATACAAATGTTGTCATACTCTATTTGTCGAGGATTTATGCTATAATTTTTAATACTTTTTTTTTTAATTGTTTTGAAAAATATTTTTTCATGGCTTTTTTTTGTGACTAGTGAAATAGAGAGTTTTAATAAAATTTATAAATAAAATTCTCTCGGCCAAAATAATAATTAAAATCACAAAACAACGGTATAATAATCAAAGTATGGATATACAATTTTGTTTAACTCAAAAGTACATTGACACACCTTTGAGTGGCTTATTCAAAATTTCTCTATTTATTTTTCGCAAAAAATGCTAGTGGTGATTGAACATAAAATTTTGTTAGTTTTCTTAAATTATTACTATGCAATTATTTCTACATTACTTCGCATATAACATGCATTTTATGTTTATAATAATTTTAATTGATAGAAAATATTTGAATTGGTATTTTCATAATGATTTAAATTAGTATTTTTTAAATAGAAATTGGATTATTTATTATTATTTTTACATTATTGTCCTCAATTAAAAATTTGAAATTAAAATAGAATTTTTGGTATGTTGAATAAAATGGCAGCCAAACATGCCCTTATATAGACAAGATCCCACCTAATTTTCCCTTGAAAATTGGGTTGACCGTTTATTTTAACGTTCAACCTAACGGAGGGTACTCAGGTAGATGAAAATTAAAAGCTTTGGGTACTAGTCTAATGACTTGAAAACTTAGGGTACTAAAATTGGAAAAGGGGTATACTTTGAGTATGAAAAAAACGAAATTATCCCTCTCAAAAAAAATATCATCATATGAACTCCCATATGTAGAAGACATGGCCTTTTTGTGCTTGCACAAAATAGAGCTTATCGCCCCCCTAAAAAAGGACCTAGGTCCGTACTTGAAATAGGGCTTATTGGATGTCTCCACGAAGGAGGGATTTTGACTAGAGGTCCTAAAATCCCTACAAGAATGCATATGTTAGCACATAAGCTGTAGTAGAATAGACCTCCAAGATAACAATTAAAATATTAAAGCTCCTTCCGGGAAGCTTATTTGTGAAGACTTCTTCACTGAAGGGGGTGCCCTCCTGGTCCTAGGGGCACCCTAAGACACGCTTTTGTAGATTTAGGAGTTCATGCTGAAATCTATCAATTTGTGCCCTCCAATCGTTGGGGGTGTCCACTTGTGAGGGCAGGTGTTCCCACCTTCTCCCAAAGAAGACATCCTATCATAGGGTTTCCTGCATATTAAAAGTTGGGTTAATAGGGACATTAACATCAGGTACTGATAATGGTGGGGCCGCTGAAGTTGGATCTTGAGCAGAGGTAGTAATTATTAAGTGGAGGTCCTCCAGTGGGAGAGCGACCATTCTTCCAGATAAGGTATTAGAGGAGGTCTTGTAGCTTCCATCGTCCTCACATCTTAGTTTTAGGTTCGCATAGACGGGGCCAATGATGCAAGCAAAGTGCCCGATCCACTTGGAGTGAAAAAAAAAAAAAAAACTAGTTTAAAGTCCGTGTGGCTATAAATTAGTAAGCAATAAGGTAGGTGTGGATCATGAGAAATTTTCTCCAACTCTTCAAAGCATAATATCTTGAGTTTGAAAATATTTCTAGTTTTAAAATTCTAGTTTTTAGTTTTATAAGGGCTCCCGCAACGAGTACACTCCTCTACGTGAGAGACTAAACAGTTGTCTGCTCCTATAGAGGAAAAATATCTATGTAATATCTTCGAATTTTCTTCAATAAAGAAAGGCTTTTTGTTGTACTTGTTTATCCCAATTTATCATTAAAACTTTGTTATGGGTATCTTTTACGTCCTAAGGCAGGAAACAAAATAGGGTTGTGTTGTTTTATTGTTGAAGGAGCCAAATGCCTGCGGACCATCTGCTGTGGTAGTATGGTTGGAGGAAGTCCGTAAAATCGAGGACTTGAAATACCTGAAAACAAGACGGTCAGAGCAAGTTATGAATTTATTGAGGCTTAATTTTATTTCGAAAGCATGTTAGACCAAACTAAGAGCATGTGTATGGACTATATTAGTTTTTCTATAGAAGAGCAAAATGATCCCTAATTTGACTGAAGGACCAAAATCGAGCATATTTGAAAGATACAAGACCTAATTGAGACGTCAAAAAATTAGAGGACCAAATTAAAAAAATTCTAAAATTACATGATCAAAATTGCTTTGAAGCCTAAATTTAAAGTTATATTCGTACCTCTCGATTAGCCAATGTGTGTGTGTGTGTGTATTTTTTGTATCAATTGTTAAATAAAAATAGTTTACGATATATAAATATGTAGGTGATGCGGTGGGCTTGATGGCTCACATGCCAAATTCTCATCTTATAAATATGTGTGTATATATATATATATATATATATATATTTGGTTTTTAAAACTTTTTTAAAATTTCAATTACATTCCTAATTTGCTTAATTCATATAACTTGTCCCCAATATTTTATAAAGCTCCAATTTACTCCCTTCAAATTTTAATATATTTCAATTTCAACCTATAATTTACCCGTAATAAAATTTGATTTTTTAAATATTATCAATTAATCCCTCAATTATTTATAAAATTCTATAGGCGTCACACTTAGGATTTAAAAGTACTAAAAAAATAGAGATTTAATAATATTTTTGATAAACAGGTAAAAAAAAGCCTTCAATTTATTAAAATAATATTTGAAATACTACATAAATATTCTTTTCTTCTACCTAAAGAGATAACTGTTTAGCCTTCATGAATAAGAGGACTAGACTCTTAGATGAAATCCCCATACACTGATAAACGCAACCCTAACAAATAACTAGAGAATTTTTTGGCTAAGCTAATAATTTGAAGAGTTGGAAATTTTTGGTGTTCTCCATCTAATTCCTATCTCTCTATTTATAATATTTTGCGGATATCAAACACGTTTTAGATGACATCATTGGGTTCATCATCTATTTTAATTTCCTGCTTTTTAGCCATGGCCATTATGACTTGTCAGATTTGCAATAACCTGCAAAATCTCTCAATCCCATAGGATGAGGATGAATTTGTAGTTTACACAGACGTCTATGACTATATAGATACAAACAATGCTCATAAAAAAGATAACTATTAGTAAAAAATTATATAGATATATATGAGGGTTGTTTAGTGAACAACAAACCAAACTATGACATATAAACAAGAAAGAGTTCTGTGCTATTTAGAAGGCATTTAATAAATAATATTATCATCATTAAATTATGTGAAAGTGTTCTTGCGAATTTCTTGACTAGAAACGGAAGCATTTGAAGCAAATTCCATCCTGACGAGATATAGGCACATCCAAGAGAACCTTGAAGATTTTGAGAAGAAGTTTGAATAGCTAACAATTAAAATCCAAGCATTTAATCAAATGCAACAAGCTGATCTTGATAACATCTAGATCACCATTCATAGAACCAATTCAACAGGTAGCCCAAAATTACGAGTGTGGGGCTCTAAACTTGATTCTTGGCAACACAATCCCCACCTTAAATGAGGAGATATTTTGGAGTTAAAGATAATTTCAACGGCTCCAGAAATCAAAAAGGGGCTTTTCATGTAGCTGTTCATTTAATCAAATTACAAAAACCCACTATGGCATCATTCAATCGAATTAAAACTGCAATAGGAGAAGTCCCTTTGGTTTCAATCATCCACATAGCATATAGGACTTATTGAGGTCGAGTTATGTGACCTGGTTCTTTTATTGTCGGAACAAACTTAATTACATAAATAAATATTAAATATAACCAACTTTTTAAATATATTTGATTGTTGTTTTAGTAAGCAAGACTAAGAGATAGATCATATTTAAAAATCATAGTAGATGCTGTGGTCATAACTAAGAATCACAACGAATACTTAGACCATAACAGAATTTGCGATAAATATTGATCAATCGTGATTAAACATGACTTTTCACATTTATTTCTTTGATCATAGTTGTTAGCATCAATTTGCCACCGCTTTCGAGCCATAAACATTTTTAAATAATAATTTGTTTTTTTTTTTTTTTCTTGTAATAAACATAATTGGACTGGATAGAACCAAGAGCAATATACTAAACGCAACCGCAAAGTATACATATTCGATAATCAACAAAAACCTTCAATTTTATTAGTATTCATGATGTTTCAATTTCATACAGAAATATGACACATCAAAGTTAATTATTCAGATCCTGAAAACCATGACAGAATATTCCAATTGTATTTCAGACAACCCCATTGATGGTACTTTCATTTCCTACTTAAACAAATGGCTATAACAAAATATGATGGTTTTTCCATGGAAAAATGCTCTCGCACTTTCTCAGCATACCTTCCAAATAGTTCATCAACAATGGAGCTCCCAAAATGAGCAGCCAACATTGGTTCCATGAAAGCCCTAACACAATCTGCCACCAATTTTCCACTCCTATGTTTTTTAAGGATCGGATTATCTTCATCGTCGACAACGTTGTCATGGGCATCCCAACGGACACGAAAACCATGCAGCTTGTCTAAATGAAAGGATCCTTCATTTTCGATCACTGTCTTCACTTCTTGTTCACATGGTGGGTAAAGAGGTATGTTGAATGAGTGCAGGTCTTCCTTCTTGATATGTTCCTAAAACAAAGTTCGATAATATTGAAAAAAATAACAATAGATAATAAAAATAATTATCTCACAATAAATCCCGCATATATATCAAATAATTATGTGCACACAGATGTAATCATATAGACACATAATTGTGGATCGAATCAACCTTAAGTGCGGAAGCATGTCGATCCACGCATATGGATCAGCCTCGTCTACGAGTCTATGCCTTGACTGGATCACAAACACATGATCCTCTACGATCTCCCCACATTGAATCTTGCTCCAAGACTTGTGCAAACCACGATCACACCGTACTCGCCTTGGTGGATTACTACTAGAGTAACCCACTCGTTTACACACCTCAAATCCAAGGAGCCTATGGTGATGCTCCAAAGAAGAATGTAGAGAGACGAATAGAGAGAGAGAATTGGAGAGAGTATTGTGAACAACTCATTTGTATCACAACTATGTTTCAGTATTGTTGTGTCAGGGTTTTGATCACAGCCCTACCCTATTTATAGGTGTACAGAACCCAATCTCTAAGAGGAGTCCATATCTCAATACATAATTGAAGGACTACAAACTCTATTCTAAATAAGGTTTATTCCAGAGGAGTCCTTATCCCAATATATATTTGGGAGACTCAAACTCTGTCTCAAATATGGATATATATTGGGTCATGGGGTCCACAAACCCAACCCAATTTTCTACATATAATGTGTTAGGATTAACTACCACCTTCCCCTCAGGTTAGTATAATTTTGAGTGGGTGAATAGTAATTTACCCCCTGTGATATTGCAGATAAGCAAATTACTTCTCTATCAAGAAAAAGAAGCAATTTATCGTCTTGTATTTTTTAAAATGAACCAATTTATCTCCCTATTTAAGGAAGTAAAATGCTTCCTTTTAAAAAACATATAGGAAGGTAATTGTTGTATTTTAGAAAATGTAGGAAGGTAAATTACTTTTTCTTTTCATAGAGGTAATTTTTTTTATTTTATCGAAAGTTGCTTGTGCCTAGGCGGGGGGTTTGGCGGATCTCTGTAACCCCTACCCATTTATTAGTCAAAGAATTTCATGTACAATCTATAAGCAATAAACCAGGAGTACTTAGTCCTTGTACAAAAATTGTACTTCATAGAGATAATTTGCTTTTGCAACATCATAACAGGGTTACTTGCATTTTTTTCCAATTCTAAATCGTACCCTTTTTTAAAAAAATTATTAATACCTCCACGTCTAATAATAATGTTCGGAAATTTGATGATATGCTACTATTATAAATCGAGAAAAGTGTAATACTTTTGCGTGAAATATCAGATAAAAGGTAATTATCAAATTCTTTTTGAACTGTATAAAACTAAAACGTATAGTTTTACGATTAATTTTTTTTAAAAAAATAAGTGTAGTTAAAATAACTTTTTGTATGTAAAAATGCCATTATAGAGTACTCTTTAATTACCAAAAAAAAAAAAACCATTCCATCAACTTTTCATTCCAAAGAAGTGTAAATATCATAAATGGTCCCTTAAGTTATAATTTGTATTTATAACCAGTTTAGCCCATCATCTTTAATTCTTGACTATAGAAAAGATTTGTTTGTTAGATTGAAGCAAACATCAGAAGTGTTAGATTTAACTTTTCAAATTACTAAAAAAATTACATATAATTATACCAAATTTCAGGAGTTTAATTATCCATAATTTATATGTATTACCTCAGCTACCATGTCGAGAAGTGTTTGTGAAAGCAAAGTGAGATGGGCAGAATCATCTGTACAAGAAGGATCTTCAACACTTCTGCCACGAAAAGTCAATACCATACGGCCGCCGGCTATCATTTCTTCACCTCTATGGCTTAAAAATGTGGAGAAATCTCTTTGGTATTGCTTTGCATACGCTTCAAATACCTCTGGGGGACTTGTTCTTGCAATGCATATATTCTCTTTATTTCTACTCTCCATTCCTTCTGGAACCTATACCATATTCTCAATTTACTCAATTTAATTGATATTTCATGCTTAGTGAAAATTGTAACATTTTTGTTCATGTAATTATAGAGGGTTGTATTAGAATCTAATTTGCTAATTAAGCCATGCAATGTAAAAAAATGATACGGGAAAAATAAAATTTATCCCCCTATGATAATATAAATGTGCAAATTATCCTCCTATAAAAAAAAAAAAGCAATTAACCCCCTTATATTTTTTAAAATGCAGCAATTTACCCTCTTGTGTTTTAAAAAATGAAGCGATTTACCCAACCCCTGTGTTTTTTTTAAAATGAAGCGATTACCTGCCTAGTTAGAGGTAACCCCTGTGTTTTTAAAAATAAAGCGATTACCTCCCTAGTTATGGGGGTAAGTTGCTTCATTTTTTAAAATACAAAAGGATAAATTACTATTCATACGGGGTAATTTGTGCATTTACAATATCACTGGGAGTAAATTGCATTGAACCCAACCTGATACATTAGGAACAAAGTTTATATGTAAAAATTGCAAACTTGGTTGAATTAAATTTGATATGTGTCCTTGACGTGAACCCAAATGATTGAGGATTCTAGGAGGTGCACTGGCCAACCAGCTAGATGAATTTTGTCTTTGACGTACCACATGTTTTAAATTGCATGCATGGGTTAATCATCAAATTGAATTATAGCAAGATAAAAATTGTCACCCCTTTATAGTTGCATAATCAAAATTGTAAACTTTCCTTCGTGCATATACAGTAATCAACCACGTACACAAAATAAATGTTATATGACAATGTTTCATATACGTAACATGGAGTTAAATTCATTTTGACCCCCTGTGATATGAAAAATATAAAAAAAATTTATAAAAATTTAAATATAAAAAATCACTCTTATGTTATGAACAATAACTTACACAGCCTCCTGGTCAACCTGGTCTCAAAAGGTTTTTTTATTTGTTTTTCATATCATAGGAGATGTAATTGATACTTTATTAAAAAAGTTGGTGTGTGCATGGAGAAAAAGTACATTATAAGATGACAAACTTATTTAAAATAAACAAATTCAAACCAAACTTTTGCTACGATACGTTTCATGGACTGCAGGACAGCCCAGAAATTGAGATTGGACTAATTTAATATACAAAAATAGCAAGAAATTGGATACCTGAGAGAGCCAGTGAAGGCTGTAGGAAGAATAAGCAAAGTGAAGAGTATTGCTTGGAAACAGCCTGCAATAGAAAGAGCCTGGCAAGCCATACAAAAAGCAATGCCTCGTCTTCTTACCATTAAACAGGTTGGAATTGAGCAGCAGTTTGAAGAGGTTGTCGAAGTCATTGTCTGGAAGATCATTCAGAAACACCTCAAATTCAGGTAAGTGATGATCATTAGCACTATTAATAATGTTACTGCACAAGTCTTCAATTGCATTGAGGATGTAGGAGATGATGAAAAGAGTGTTGGGCCCTGATGAACAGCCCAAATCCACCAACTTCAAGCACTTAGCATGGAAGCGGCCATTTGCAGCAGAAAACATTGCTTTCAGTGTCTCATCTACCAAAGGCAATGTTTCTGATATCACAGCTTTCTGCAATAAATCAAAGAGAGCATATAAATATATATAAACAACTAAGCACTAGAAAAAAAATTGATTCTCCACTACGATTAATTACTATAGTTAAAGAACAAAATCGCGACAAATACAAATCAACTACGACTTCGCAATGGCCATTAGCCGTTGTTTCTGCAAGTGTAGCTAAAACAATAGCCACGGCTAAAACCATGGCAAATATTTGGCTATAACTTAAAACCATGGCGAATATTGATTAATCGTGGTAAAAAGTTAACTTTTTGCTTTGATTTTATTCAACCATTAATAGTATTGATTTATCACAATTTTTAAGTCGTGGTGAAGCCAGGCATGTATCAAGAGAGAGAGAGAGAGAGAGAGAACTTGAAGACCAGAATTGTTGGCATAGCTAGTTGCACCATCTCCTGGATTCATGTTCATGACGTTCTTCACCACCATTTCTGAAGCTTCTTACTTTTCTTCAAGAACAAATATAAATATACATATACTTGCTTATTGTATGTATAGCAAATCTCAAGATTGGGTATTATATATATATATAGAAATCCATGCAAGATTTCTTGCATGGTAGCATAGCCCTGAGATCACGACATTGCATGCAGTCAACCACAGTAGCAGAAGAATAATGAGATCAAAAGATCACTTGCCGCCCTATATATATGCTTTCTGCCAAATTTTCAGCTATCTCCTATAATTATTTTCCTATCTTTTGGGTTTAGAGGGAATATATATATATATTGGCTAACTAATTAGCTCATTTAAAAAAAATAAAAATTCTATAATATTTTTAAGGATAAATTACATCTACAATTACTTGCTAATTGTATTATAGCAAATCTCAAGATATATCCTTATTAAATTAAAAATTAAGTGAATTTACCCAACTTGAGGTTTAAAAAACCTTAAGTTACTTGTCGGAAATGTGTGAAATTGGTTTTAGAATGTTTCAATTTCATCCAAAAGGCATTTACATGGTCCAAAAGTTTGTCAAATCAAATTCAAAATTTTATAAAGTATTTCGTAAATATCACATGTTAAATTCGTCGAAATTCTCTATCAGCGGAATTATATGTAAAACGGAACAAACCTTTAAGGAGTGTAACTCTGTAACATCCATCTAATTATAGGGATGTACTTGTATACTTATGCTAAATCTCAGGGGGTGTGAATATAATTTACATTAAAGTTTGTAAGATGTAAGATTAAATTATGAAGATAATTAAACTCTTAACTTATTATAAGAATATATTGTAGAGTTTATATAATTTAATTACTATTATTAGGAACAAGAAAAATTATTAAGAATAATTTTTTTCGTACCCGAGTTTTTTCATTAATGTCATTTTTGTTACTTTCGAAATTATAAATGAGCAATTAATACTTGAGTGTCACTATTAATATCACTTTTATACTCAATTTATTTAAATTTTCTAATTTTAAATAAAAATTAATAATAAATAAATAAAATTTTTTTGCATAAATTTCTATGATATAGGTTGCCTTTATTTGAACCAATTGACTTAATTTCTTTTCCATATTAGCTGTTATCAAGATTATTATTTTTGTTATTATTAATTTTGAGACTTTCTATTATCTTTAATTATTTTTTTAGGAAAAATCATTATTAAATAACTTAAATATTAATAGTCAAGTACTGAAGAGTATAAATTTCCATCGTCAAAGACACCTTTTTGCATTTAATTGAAATTTAAATTATATATATCACTTGAAGAACATAGGGTATGAGAGACTGATTTGTGTTGCTATAAATTAATAAAGACGGAAATATCCGTCGCCCTACTTGGTAGTTGAAGCCCCAATGACTAAACTGGAGGCGGAAAGTTTCCGTCTCTGAATTTCATAGGTAAGTATTCTGTCTCGAATTCTGTTGATTATAGTGCATTATATTCTTTTAATAAGCCGTCTCTGAATCCAGGTAAAGGCCTAAGTTTTAATTTGCCATTAATATGCCACTTGAGCAATTAGTACTCGAGTTTCACTATTAATATCACTTTCTTACCCATTTCATTCTTATCATTCAAGTTATCTTATATGTAATAGCTATTTTATCCTTAAATATTAAATTAAAAAATAATAAAATATCAAATAAAAATTTACAATAAATTTCTATCGATATACTTTGTCTTTATTTAACCAATTGACTTAATTTCATTTCCATATTTGCTGCTATCAAGATTATTATTTTTTATTATTAATTTCGATATTTATCTTTATGTATTTTTTAGAAAAATTCATTATTAAATTATTTAATATTAATAGTCAAGTCTTGAGGAATAGAAATTTTCATCGCCAAGATACTTTTGCATTCAATTGGGATATTAAAATTTTATTGAAAAACTTTAATTTAGATTCAAAAGTTTCAATTTTGGATTATAAATTTTTTAAATTTAAAATGCAAATTCAACTTCTCTATGGTTGCAATGCATTTTGAATTTCACTTTGCTATAATTAATTACCAAGTAATGAGTTATCTTATAATACTGATAAATAAAGTTATTACAAAATAATTAATTAATAAAATATTATTATCATGTTATATTCAAATGTGAAAAACGAAAGTCAGATGATTCAAATAAAGACAAATATATTAATCAAATTTTAATTAAGTTTTTCTTTGTATATTTATTATCTAAGGACCAAATGATCTTTACATAAAAAATTGATACAAAAATAAATAAAAAAATTATTGGGGTATCAAAGTAATTTTCGGAGAATTCTAAGTGTAATTAACTCTATTTTTTCTGTACCCTTAACTATGGAAAAATATATATTATTGCGCTTAGACTTAGCCATAGCCAATGTCTTGGCTTCGCCAATTTTTTGTTTTGACCATAACAATTACTTATTGTACATGATCATAAATACTTCGTGCAGCATATGTGGAGCGAGAGTAACAAAATTCCAGAAATAATTGAAATGTTCATCTTGAACCCTTACTACCAAAAAAAAAAAAAAATAGCGTGTAAGGAATTTTGACAACTTCTTTTACAATCGTACATCGGTCCAATAAACCCGGTCCAAAAATTATTGTTACGAAAAGTAAACGGAAAAATTGTAATTTACGTTCTACAACTTATACTGTTTGTGATTTTAGTCTTATTGTTTTACCCCTCACCATATTTAGTCCCATAAGTGTAAAAAAAAATTACAATTTACGTCTCACTCACATTTTTCGTTAGATTCTTGATGGAAGGAGCACGTGTTTTGCACGTGCTCCGTTAACTTAACTAACATTTTTTACTGCAATAGTAATAGTGTGGAAAATTACAATTTAAGTCCCACAACTTATACCGTTTGCGATTTTAGTCTCAAATGGTGTAAGTTGTGGGACGTAAATTTTAATTTTTCATACTATTGAAGTTAAGAATCTAACAAAAAATGTGAGTGGAACGTAACTTGTAATTTTTTTTACACTTATGGGACTAAATGTAGAGAGCAGTAAAATAATGAAATCAACATCACAAACAATGTAAGTTGTGGGACGTAAATTGCAAATTTCGCCAAAAGTACACTCGTCACAAATTTTGTGACAAACCCAAAATTCCATCCATAATCCATCACAAAATCCATTTTGCGATCAATGATATATTGTTAAATTTTTTGGATCAATTGGGTGATGGATATTGTGGCGTAAACGTGTATTTCACACGAATGTTTGGGATGACTCTGTTATGACTAAATCTTGTGACGGTTCAAACCCCATCTCAAAATTTGTGATCTATTTTGGGGCGAATTTTGCGATGAATTTTGTTTTGCACTTTTTTCCCCTATTAATTGATATGTTTAGATAAATAATGAATTTTAAAATATTTTAATCAATTTATAAAATCACAGTAAATCAGAAATTTTAATATAAAATACAATATTTTTATGAAATTTAGTTAAGACAATTAAGTAGTTAATACAAAACACAAACTACTTTAATTAATAATATGTCCGTCGCAAAATAAACTAGCTTAGGCCCTTTAATTAGTTGATTTAGTTAGTGTAGTTAATAAAAATAAATTATGCTAATCTAGATATATTTACCTCTTGATCATCATCAAGAGGTCTGCTGGCACTACAAAAAATGCAACATTAAGCTATGACTAATTGTCATGGTTAGAAACAAAATACCTGTAGTAAATAGTCATACAACGGTTGTTGATCGTGATACCTGCGAAAGTGGCTAAAACGTTTGTCATGACTAAAAGCCATGAAGTATTTTTACTATGACTCTTAGCCATATCAATTAACTTTTTCTTGATGGAAAATCAATATTTTTGCATTGATTTTATTTAACTGTGGTCAATAAAAATTATTTATCATGATTTTTAATCCATAATTATTAAAATTATGGGCAAAAATCATTTTTTTTTTTTCTAGTGTGAGTCGCAAGTTGGGTAAGCTGAAGGATCGGCTAAAGGCATGGCAACTATTTGAGGCATCCCTATGCGCTGCAACATGATACCGATAATAGGTATCAGGTTTTGCTTCTTGTGTTGGAGGTTCTGTATGGCTTGATTTGCTGGTTGACTTGCCGGGGCAAAGGTGTTGGGGCGATCGGTGAGCAAACGGGACTCTGACCTACATGGCCCCTTTTGTTGCATCCACTCTATCTCAGGTATCTCGCTGCAAAGGAAGTCACCAATTTCTAGAGGCAATTGAGAGGTATGCTCTTTCAGTAATTCTCTTAAATTGTATTAATCAGTAGTGGAATTGTAAATTATTGGATTTATTTTCACAAAATAACACTTATCGTTGTCGCCCCGCCATCGGGCCGCTCCAATCTTCATCATTCTTCCTCTTCCAGCAATTCAAAAAGACTTCCATAAACTTGGGTGGCTTGGCTACATAGTTCTCCCATGAAAATGTTATACATAATTTGTTGGCAATAGTATTAATGTATTCAATTATATCAAATCAAAATATTAAAACTGGCCATTTTCCTCCTGTGTTGATCCGTAGAGGATGACCCAACTCGGTAAACTGTAGTGGTCGTCTGTGGATTCATCAGTCGATTGATCTTCTTCTTCTAAGACTTCTCCTTGAAATTTCATGAGGAGCAAGTCAGGAGCAAACCGCCAAGAAATACCTAAATAGTAACCATAAGCTTGTGGAACCAAAAATCTCTCGGGACTGTGTTGTAATCGAACCATGTCGGTGTGAAGTTCTTCTTAATTTATCACCGTCTCCGTGGCACTGTGAAAACGTCGGCCGAACTAGTATCGAAAAGACAAATACAACTTACTAAATCTTGGTGTCATTTGAATTACTAAATCAAATACAAATTAAGCAAAGCATACACATAATATGAGGAAACAGTCAATCTTGGTGTCATCAATTTAGTACTACAAAAAATAAGTCAATCAGATCCATTTTCAGTTCATATTCCAAGTGTATCAACAATTTCAGCCTTAAAATCCGTATCTAAATGCAAAGATACTAAATTGTAATTGCCATTAATAAGGGTTATGAAGATGCAACCTCCTGAGGTGGGTTTTTATTTTTGTCTCTTTTTCTAATCTAAGGAAGATTAGTACTGGTCTCCCAACTAATCCTGAGGTGGTTGTGATAAGGTGGATGAGTTAGGCGATGGGAAAGAAGTAGGAGGGACTAGACAGGGGTGTTCCTGCTGAGACCTCCAAAAAACAAATATTGGCAAACCTAATTATTTTAAATGAACTCCTGAAATAGAGCTTGCAGGTACTTGAAGAAATGAGCTCTAACCTAGGGCAATAGGTTCTGAAATTCTATCCCAAGATTAAAACAAAAAACAAAATTTTGACTAACTTTCCGATTATAGCAACTGACATGTTTACACATCCTATTTTCCGATGGAATGGCAATGACTTTTTCTTTTTTCGGGCGGTTTGTGCAATTCCTCCTTTTATCGAAGGAATCAGTTGGAAAGTAATAAAATTCGTTACAAAACTGCCATAATTTGGGATGGATTTTGCGACAACTTAACAATAATATGGTATTAGCCCCAACCAAAAAAATATAATAACAATTAGCAAAGCATAAAATAAAATAATTCGTTAGCACCCAGACAACGGCCAAAACATAAGGGGTCTGATTCTTCTTGGAAAAACGATCATATGCTTAGACTATGGTCATTCGCTGGTCCGACCACACACTTCAAACACTATATTTTGAGTTTTTATTGATCCAAATGCTTTCGGTCTGTCTGTGTGTGTGCGTCTGCAAGAGATAGAGAGAGCATTTGATGGACTGAATTGTTGGAATGATAGCATCTCCGGTTCCTGGATTCATATTCAATTTTTTCTTCTTTAACTTCCTACTACTTCAATGTAATTGGGACCAAAAACAATTCCACTTTGTCACAATAATAAAATTTTATGATTTTAATGGTGATTAAAAGTTGTAACTATTATTAAGAATTATTGATTAAAAAAGTTGATCTTAAATTATCACTAAAAAGAATTAGTAACAAATATACAGTTACGATCTAACTATAACAAATAATTATTGACACTAAACAAGTTACGCTGCCAGTATCACTAGATCGGCACCGTAGATGTGTCACTAACTAATTATTTATAGTGACAATTTTATGTAAAATTAATGTCACTAATAATGATATAGTCATAAGATTAAAATTATTATTATTAATATATTATTTAATGAAAAATTTAAAATTATTACTTGAAATTATGTCACTAATATTAAAAAAAAAAAAATACAAACCCCCCCCACTGTGATATTGAGAATGTTAAAAAAAAAAAAAACTCCTGAGAAAGATAAAGAATAAGCATAATTATCTTATTAAAACTAATATTCACTATAAAAAAATATAATATTAGTGACAAAATATCTAGTGATAATTTTAAGTTATCACTAAAAATATATATTAAGTGACAACAATTTTAATGTTGTTACTTTATAATTATTAGTGACAAATATTTTGTATAAAGTTGTCACTAAATACAATTACTGACATATTTATAGTGACAACTTAGTGACAACATAATATAGTGATGAATGTTATTTGTTGTCACTAGGTCATCACAATAGATGAGTCACTAATTGTATTTAGTGACAACTTTAAGTGCATTTTTCCCACTAATTCTTGCTACCAATATTTTTTGGAAAATAATAATAATTATTAAAATCATGAGATTCATTATTGTGACAAAATAAATATTTTTTTCACTAAATATATAATTAATGACAATATTAAAATTAATATCACCTAAATTTTTTGTCACTAATCTTTTTTTTATAGTGATTTGGCATATTTAATGAATCAAAATAATAATTTTTCCCATATAAATTTTAATTCAATATGTTATAGATATATTATAGGTATATTTTAATTAAAATTTATATAATATATTATATAAATATACAATATTTTTTCATATATATGGAGGGGCATTTTAGTCATTGTCCCTAAAAAAAAAGGTCCAAGTTAACTAGGGAGCAGTGTGAGCCATTTTTCATAATATATGGGTAATACAAAGGGCTTTCTAATATTTTTTCGTATACATGGGGTCAAAATGAATTTAACCCCTAATATTATATTTTATTACAGTGAAAAGGCTCTTCCATCTTTACTATATATTAAGTGAGAGCATCATTTTGGTGTTTCACTTAATTTTGGTATGTCATTTATTTTTAAAATTTTAAATTAATAAATTTAATTATTTCTTACACTACAAAAAAAAAAAAAAAAACAAAGTGGGATTTGGCACGGATAAGACGATTGTTCCAAAGCCCGTGCCATATTGAAACGGTAATTGGCATTCATGAGTATCGGAATATGATTGATGATGTCATGATCCTCATTTTTTATGTGTTGATGTTTTGGGATGGCAAAATTGTTACCAATAGTGTTCTAAAATAACAGTTATAGTTTCTGTTCCTAAGATCGGTCCAAATTTGTAACAGTAAATAATTGGAACTATGTTTGAAACACATTATTAAAATTAGGAACGGTCTTGAGTTGAGCGTTCCTATATATGAGACAATTGGTGTAAAAAACAAAAGACAGTTGGTAAATATATTCCAAAATGAGGTGCAATTTGGAACGATTTGGGTATGCAAGTGGTCGAGTATTACAACTAGGGGTGCAAACGAGCCGAGCTAGACCCGAGCTCGGCTCAAAATTTGAGCTCGAGCTCGAGCTCGAGCTCCCTTACTTGAGCTCGAGCTCGGCGAGCCTACTAAAAAGGAGCTCAAGCTCGAGCTCGAGCAGTAAACAGCGAGCTCGAGCTCGAGCTCGAGCAGCTCGCGAGCTCGACTCGAGCTCAATTAATTATTTTTTTCTAAAATATTCAAATTTAAAAAAATATAGACTATTGTACCATATGGAACATATTATTAAAAAATTTAAACATGAAGCATGAAGAGAATATTCATAAGAAGACTAAAAAGAAATACGATAAAATAAAATTGAAAGTCATAACATTTAGTCCAATCATTCAGCGAGTAACCTAGTAATAAAAAAGTTATAACTTTGCAATCACACATAAAAATCAAAACACCATATTTTAATATCATCTAAAATTTTTAAATATAATATATTGACTAGTAATTCTAATATATGGCAAGTTTTTAAAATAAATGCATTTTGATGTAGTTGATATTGAAATTATAACGATAATTTTTATATGCATTATATTAAATATTTATTTACAAAAAAATATGAAAGTGTACTAAATTGTTGATTAAGCTTCTTATTAGATAATATAAACTATAATACCATATTTTAATATCATCTAAAACTAAAATATGAGATATGGACTAATAATTCTAATATATGGTGAATAACTGAATTTTGTTATAAGAGACTAAGAATGATAAAATTTATATACATTATATTAATATTTATTTACAAAAAAATTATCAAAACGTACTAAATTTTCTAATAAGTTTGTTTTTAGATAATATAAACTACAATAACATATTTTAATATCATCTAAAACTAAAATATGAGATATTAACTAATAATTCTAATTGATAATGAATTTTAAATATTTATTTACAAAAAAGTATCAAAACTTACTAAATTATTGCTTAAACTTATTTTTAAATAATATAAATAAAAATACCATATTTTATTATCATGTAAAATCTAAATAAGAGATATATTGACTAATAATTCTAATATATGATGAATTTTGAATATAAACTTGATAGAATATTAAATATGCACTTTAATAATATATACATATATAATAAAAAATAAATAAAAAAAAGGAGGGTGAGCTCGCGAGCTCACCCTATAAGGCTCGAGCTCGAGCTCACTAAGAACTCGAGCTCGAGCAGGCTCAGCTCGAGCTCGAGAAGCTCGAGCTCGAGCCGAGCTTGAATACGAGCCGAGCCGGCTCGGCTCACCTTGCACCCCTAATTACAACAATCGTTCCTAAGTATGATTTTTATGTAAAACCTTATGTGTTACAACGATCGTGACTAAATATGCTCCAAGTTGGAACAGTTGCAGTGTATTTTTTAAATTATATTACTAAGCCCGTTCCAAGGATAGTACAACTGCAATAATTTAACGAAAAAAAATCATTCCTATTTGTGGTCGAAAGACCATTACAAAATGTAAATTAACGACTATTATGTGTTCCAGTAATCGTTCCAAAGATCGTTCAAAATTTTCCTATATATATATGTTCATTTCTTTCCGTTCTTCTTATATTCTCTTTATTTCCTCAATCTCTCTCGAATCTTGATCTCTCACTATCCCACTAATATTTTTTACTCTCGTTCATCAATCTCTCTCAAATTCTCATTGATATTTGAAGTTATTTTGGTCAGGTAACAACTTTAACCCTTTATTTATCAATTGATTATATTTGTTGTACTTTTGTAATTAAATTTAATATTATAATAATATGTATATATATATATATGTGTGTGTGTGTGTGTGTGTAGGACTCATCATATTAAGATAGTTAAGGAGATGAATGTATGAGAAGAACTTGTCGAGGAGGGCGGGTTTTACTCTGGAGTTTGAGAATGGTGTTACTACATTTATAGAATGGGCCAAGTCTCAACATGCATATATAGACGGTGAGAAAATTAAGTGTTATTATCGAAAATGCAAAACTAAAGTTTTCAAAACTCCTGACGAGGTAAATTTTAACTTGTATATGAAAGGTTTTACACCAAAGTATTACAATTGGACTTCACATGGCGAGAAGAAGGTGCAAGAGTACTTTGAGGCCATCGTTGCGGTCCCTTTGCAGGAAGAGCAAACTCTCGCTGCTCATAAGGAGGAGGGTACTAATACGCACTGGGGTGATGCGACGCAGATGGATTGGGCACAGAGGATGATTTTGGATGCAGCTGGGCCAACTTTTTGGTGTTCTAATTATAACCAAGATGGTGTGCCTGATGATGGTACTTGGTCATGTTCTACTGATGTCGGGCCTAGTTCATATTATAGTGGGACCCCTTATGATTATGGTCTAGGCTGGCAGATCGATTTCACGATGTAGTTCATGCTGCCGTGCAGCCATCGTGCAACAGTTGCACCCAATTTCAATTGGCATATATTGCTGAATTGGTGAATATCAAGGCCGAGGTCATATTTCTGAGCAAATATATGATTGAATATCCTACTGGGCTTATCATATACTGCCACTCGATTACAATAGTACGAAGAAGTTGATAAGAGACATGGGTTTACCTGTTGAGAAGATTGATGTGTGAGAATGGTTGCATGTTGTACTAGAAGGACGACATTGATGTGGACTACTGCAAGTTTTATGGAGAAGCTAGGTACAAGGCGACCAAGGAGTGAAATCCTAACCGCAAGAAGACATCGTATGCCATTCTTAGGTACCTGCCGCTTACCCTCACCTACAGAGGTTGTATCCTTTAGAAGCAATTGTCGAGCAAATGACGTGGCATGTCAACCATCAGATGGAGGAGGGATCCATGTGCATCCATCTAATACTGAGGCATTGAGGTATTTTGACCAGACATATTCCGATTTTGCACGCAGCCCAAAAATGTTAGACAGGGTTTGTGCATGGATGGGTTTGCACTGCAAGGGCAGTACGGTCGTACATTTATGTTGGCCCGTTATACTTACACCGTACAATCTCCCACCGAGAATGTGCATGAGTTTTGAGTATATGTTCCTGACGATGGTGATCCCTGGCGATAATGCGAAGAATGAGACATTCACGATGCGCGCCGCGTTGATGTGGACTGTGAACGACATATCCGCCTAAAGGAGGGCGTCTGGATGGAGTGTCGTTGGTGTTATAGGGTGTCCAATTTGTATGAAAGACACACATGCATTTTATTTGCAGAACAGTAGAAAGGCGTGCTACTTTGACTGCTACAGACAGTTCCTCCCCCCTAAACATCTGTACCATAGGAACAAGAAAGCATACACTAAGAACAAAGTAGAAAGGAATGTTGCACGTCCGAGGTTGATGGGAGAACAGATCCGCGATTGGATTGAAGAGTTTAATTCTACGGTTGAAATGTTGTTGTTACTCCTAGAAGGCTATGTCGGCGAGTATAAATGGACAAAGAAAAGCATCGTTTGGGAGCTCGAGTACTGGTCGACGCATTTGATATGACACAATCTTCATGTCATGCACATGAAGAAGAATGTGTTTGACAATATATTCAATACCGTAATGGATATAAAGAAAAAACGAAGGATAATTTAAATAAATTTTAATAAATAATAAATTTATATACTTTAATAAATAATTAATTTAATTTAATAAAATTTTAATTGAATAAATATGAAATAATGGAGTGTAATAAACATTATAAAATATGAATAATTTAATAAAAACTATTATATTAATATAAAATATTATCCAATTAAAAAATTAAAAAAAATAAAACTTAATCTAAACTCTCCTCGTCAGCGATGTTCATATCATCCTTTTTCGTGGTCGGGGGGTCTGTCGCCGGCTATGTTGGGGCATTGGTGGAGGCAATCGGTTATGACGGTCTTGTAGTCGATGAACTAGCCCGCATTTCCTTCATCATGACCATCATATCGACCATCATCGTCTCCAATCGGTTCATGCGGTCCTACATTGCTGGGTTTGGTTGTGGCGGTGGCAGCGGGGGTGGAGATGGTGATATGTAGGTCCGGCTGGAGACGTGGACCTTAAAACTAAAGTCGAATACACAACCCTTGTTCTTGGCCCTGACTGCAGCCAGCTGTAACTATTGCTCAGTCATCTCCATAATTATATTGAATTTAAAGCAATAACATAATCAGTTTCATTAAATTAAATTTCTTGTAGAGAATTCAAAAGTAAGGGAGTTTGACAATAGATTTTATTTCAATATTGGAGTATTATGCATTATATTTTACTTTAGCATTAATTTGTTCCAGTATAAATTATTAAACATAATAATATTAATTACAAAATGCAAAATGAAAAATTTTAATTCTAAGAATTTAATTTTTTATTTATCAGTATCAATTAAATTTACAAACGAATTATAAATAACATAACTTTCCTCATCAATTAAAACTTAGGGAACATAATATTTTTGGTCCCATAAGTTAGGTATGTTTTACTATTGAACCCAATCATTACGGGATTAGTACTTTTAGTCTCGTAACTTACAAAAATTAGCACTTTTGATTCTCATCCACTTTTTTATCTATAATTTAACGGTGTAGTGCACGTGCCTAGCATGTGATCATAATTATTTTTGGCTGGACAGAAAATTGGTTGGTTTTTCAGCTCGGGACCATTTTGAAGAAAAAAAATAACTACATTTGTGGAAAAAAATTTTTTTGAAAGAAATTTGATTTATCTCTTCTCTCACAAAAATTGAATCCTATCATCCTTTTCATATTTCTATAAGTTGAAGTCAAGTAGAAGCAACATAAAGAAACTTGTCTTTCACAAGTGAATCAAGTAGTTAGACCAAATAAAGCACTCATATTCTACATTTGAAAAAGGCCAATTTTTTCTACAACCCTAAATACTTAGCAGCAATGGGTTAGACACGTGACCTACATCGTTAAATTGTAGAAAGTGCATGAGGACCAAAAGTACTAATTTTTATAAGTTATGGGACTAAAAGTGTTAATCCCGTAATGAATTGGACCAAAAATGAAACAGACCTAACTTATGGGACTAAAAATGCTATTTTTCCAAACTTATTATCATTTTTTTTAAAAATATAACTGTGTACATATACTAATGTTTCAATGGTAGAAATATAAATGAAATTATGAACTTAACATTTTTTGAAACTATATATATTTTTTACACATGCAAGACACGTGATATGTTTTAGTACAATTAAAAAGTTGCAAATTCAAGTTCCACGAATGTGGATGGATGTATATTTACGTGGTGCGGGTTGGGGCAGTTTATGAAATATTTTGGCCCAACCCAATAATATTGTCTTTAGAAAGCTCTACCTAAGACCAACCCAACAATTATCAAAATCGCACTTTGCGCTCCAATTGGGTTGGGGCGGGTTTTGCGGTCTTTAGTATATAGATAATCACCTATATAATTATATTAGTATTTTGTGATAATTTATACTTTTGTTATAATTATTTTGTCAAAATAAATATATTTTTTGTAGTGCTAATAATAAAAATATGATATATCAATTACAATGTTTGAAAAATAAATATTTATACATGGTTATATGTTTATTTTAATAGGATACAAATACATATAAAAAAAATTTACCAATTTTTTTATGAATAAGATTGTGAAAAAATTATTATTTCGAATTAATTGTATAAGAAACTGATCATAATAATAAATAAATATTAAATAAAAAATTATTTGAAATAAAATAAGATGGTAATGAAAATATATGGTAACAAAATCGTGATATAATCTATTTCAAGTTCTTGCATTTATCAATGGCATAAAAAATATAGAAGATTGCCAATAACCAAACTAATAAATTAATTGATCTCATTTACATATTTATACATATATATTATATAATACCAACAAAAAATATCGTAATTATTATTATTGTCTTGAATAGTAGTTTATGTATAATAAAAACTCTTGTACAAACATATGAAGAATTCTAGTATATTATTATTGCTTTCCTTCTTCTTCTTCTTCTTCTTCTTATTATTATTACTATTATCATCATCGCGGTCGAATGTGGTCTATGCGGTCATTGTAAATACAAAACCAAATCCGATTGCTAAAATCCAATCTTTTTTTAACTTAACAAAAGACCAACCCAACCCATCCTTAGCCCGCTAATTGCGGTGCGGTTTGAGTTGGGTCGATCGATTGGGGTGGTCCGATGATTTTGTTGAACACCCTTATCTCTAGTAGTTTCTTGTTTAGTTTAACTCACTTGAACGTATTATTTAATTTGAATTATCAATATATTGTATATCTATTTTATAATTCATATGTACTGAATAACGTAATCAATCACATGCTATTAAAAAAAATCCCCATTACAAATACAAGAAAACTTTAAGTATATATATGAGATGAAACAATTCATTTGGTCTATATATTCTCTTGTATATATAGATGTTGTAAAATCTAATTAATAAGAATTCTTTACCAAAAGGCAAATTATTTATCACTGGTCCCCATATTCCAATTATTGTCAACAAGAATAAGGGACACCATGATTTTCTTCAGATCATTGAAACAATATCGATATAACCCAATATTCAAATCATGTTCTGGCAACCTAACAAGTCACGTTACTTTCATTTCCTAGATAAGGAAATGACAATAGTGTAATATGATGAATATTTCTGTTCGGACAAATGCACTCCCATTTTCTCGGCATATCTTCCAAACAGTTCATCAACAATGGAGCTCCCAAAATGAGCAACCAGCATTGGTTCCATGAAAGCTCTAACACAATTTGCCACCAATTTCCCACTCCTATGTATATCGAAAACCAGATTATTTTCGCAGTTGATTATGGTGTCTTGGGCATCCCAACGGACAGGAAAAGCATGCAGCTTGTCTATATTGAAGGATCCTTCCTTTTATCACTGTCTTCACTTCTTCTTCACAGGGCATGTAGATAGGCACATTGAATGAGTACAAGTCGTCCATCTTCACAAGTCCCTGAGATAGAGTTAACCAATACATTAGGGTAGCGATCATTATCAGAAAATGGCTCAATAACTGGAATACGAAAATCAGTGTTGAGCTAATTAATAATTAAATTTTTGTTGTTAATCTGTATTATTTAATACAACAAATTTACTTGCTAATAAATTTTAGTAATGAATTGTTTAAAATACATACCTCAGCCACCATATCAAGAAGTGTTTGTGAAAGCAAAGTGTAATGCGCGGAATGATGTTTGCAAGACGGATCTTTAACACTTCTGCCGATAAATGTCAAAACCATACGTCCACCGGTAATCATTTCTTCACCTCTCAAGCTCAAAAACGTGGAGAAGTCTCTTTGGTATTGCTTCGCATATGCTTCAAATACCTCCGGAGGACTTGTTCTTGCCATGTATATATTCTCTTTATTGTTATGCTCCAGTCCTTCAGGAATCTACAATTTTGAACCCATCTGTTAATTTAGATATATGGTGCATGCTCCGCCGGAATTAAAAAACGTCTTGCAATAAGAAGAAAAATTGTAAATTTGATCTCATAATTATATTAGCAGATGATAATTTTAATCCTATTGAAATTTATTTGACAATTAAGCCTAAGAATTTTAAAAATTTGTCATGTCAAGGACAAAAGTCTCAAAAAATTGCATTAATTATGACTATAGAATCTTGGGCACATGCAAGGATCACATCCCAAATCCCAATGAGATTTTCACTTTTTCGGGGACTTTGTTCTTAATGTGTCAGTTTTTTTTTTAAATATTATAGAGCATAATTGACAAATAAAGTTCCAACAGGATTAAAATTGTCACCCTCCTATAATTACGGATTGAAATTGCAATTTTTCCTATAATAAGATGATTAAGATCTTAATACCTGAGAAAGCCAATGTAGACTGCAGGAAGAGTAAGCAAAGTGAAGGGTGTTGCTTGGGAACAACCTCTCATAGAAAGATCGAGGCAAGCCATACAAAAAACATCCTCTCTTCTTATTCTTACCAATCACCTGACCGCTGATCAACTTGAAGAGGTTGTTGAAGTCATTGTCTGGAAGATCATTCAGAAACACCTCGAATTCAGGTGAGTTGTCTGATCCACTAAAGTTTTTCTTTCTGCACAACTGTTCGACAGTATCCAGGGATGTGGGAGATGACGAAAAGAGAGTTGGGCCCTGATGAACAGCCCAAGTCTACCATCTTCCAGCATTTCGGGAAGCCGCTTTCAGCAGCAGCAAACATGTCTCTGAGGGTGTCATCTAAAACAGGCATTGCTTCTAATATCACACCTTTCTGCATTAACATAGCAAATCAGTTGAAAGGCTGCAGAATACCAACACACACACACACACATATATATAGAGAGAGAGAGAGAGGGGAGAGAGAGAGAACTGAAGGGCAGAATTGTTGCGTAGCTGGTTTCATCATCTCCAGCATTCATATGTCCCACGTTCTTCACCACCATTTCTCAATGTTTACTGAATTACGCGATATGTCCTTAGCAGAGCACAGCACTGCGTTATATATACAACTCGTTCCGCAACGTTGTACGTTATGCAGAAGCTTTTGAAATACTTTAAGTCTTATTTCAAATAATAAGCATAGATGTGCAGAACGACGTAGCGACGATGGTGGAGTTCAATTATAAGCTGACAACTTCTATATTGAGATAACTTTTTCTTTTATATTTTATCTTTTGGAGGCTCGGCCAACCCTACGCTAATTTCCACATGTTGAGTCATATGTCTTGATAGCCATACAGCACTAGCCTTCAACGGGGTAGAGTGGCGTATTCCAGCTACCCCAAACCTCAAAACTTGTAAATGACTTATTTGAAAATGCATGGAATATTTATTTATAGGATTAATTAAACTCAGATCTTTTATAAAATGTGAATCATATTTTTCTCTTCAAAAAAATTAAAACCACGCTTACATCCCGTCACAGAAAAAAAAAAATTAATATTAGTGATAAAAAATCAAGTAACAATTCTAAATTTGCTGCAGAAAAATATATTGTGTGATGATGATTTTGATCTTGTTACTATATAATTATAAGTGACAAGAATTGTATATAGAGACGAAGATTGTCACTACAGATAATTAGTGATACATCTAAAGTGTTTATTGTCGTTATGTTGTCACTATACAAATATGTGCATATATGACAATTTAATGCACAATATTTGTCACTAATTCATAGTAATTATAACTTTTACAGTATCATTATTATTGTTATTAAAATTTAAAAATTTGTTGTTGTGACAAAACAAAATTTTTGTCACCAATTTTATATATATGGCAATATTAAAATTATTGCTAATTTTTTTTATGGCTTACTTTTTATTTTTTTGTAGTGGCTCAGAAAATCAACTGGTTTCACATGACCTCTTTCACTAGTATTTGAATAAAATAAATATATATATATATATATATATATATATATATATATAAGTCAAATTAAAGAGTATTATCGTAATAAATATTGTTCCCCAAATTATAGATAAAATTGGAAATTGATGTATTTTTTTGCAAATATCTGGATTTTCCATTTAAATTTTAACGAAAGAAGACCAGCTGCAAATGAAGCATTTTTAGATGGGTTGTAAGTCCAATTTTAATACATTTTTTAAGAGCATAATTTCGTATTTTGAAAAAAAGACTACGAAAGTGCCTTTGTTTTAATAAGATTATATATGCTTAATTGTCCTTTTGTTTTTTTTTTTTTCTCATAAGTGACCTTTCCCAGAATTTTATTTTTCATGTCCTCTCAGATATATTTATAAGGCGAATAATAATAAAATATAAAAAATAAAATAAAATACAAACAGTATGTCCAAAATAGTATGTTTTTTACAGAAATTGGATTAAATATTATTTATATAAAATTATTATTTTCAATTATGAAATTAAAATTGAAATAAATCGAAATAAAAAAATCGTATGTTGAATAAAATAGCAACTAAACATATCCTTATTTAGACAAGCTCTCACCTAATTTTCCCCGAAATTGGATTGATCGTTTGTCTTAACTGTCAAACTAACGGAGGGTCCTGAAATGGATGAAAATTAAAAATTTTGAGTACTACGTCTGATTAGTTGGAAACCTAGGGTACTACAATTGAAAAAGGATTACTATTTGGATATAAAAAGTGAAATTGTCTGGTTTCATTATTTTAATATTACTAAAAAATAAAAATAAAATAATTAACATAAAATATAGGCTTAAAAGCAATTTTAGTCCTGTACTTTAGCGTTTCTCAATTTGGTCCTTTAACTTTTCGGCTTTCCAATTTGGTCATTTATCTTTCAAATCTGCTCGATTTTGGTCCTTCAATCAAATTAGTGACCATTTTGCCCTTCTATAGAAAAACTCAATATAGTCCATACACATGCTCTAGTTTGACCCAACATGCTTCTGTAATAATATTAAGCCTTCATAAATTCATACCTTGGTTTGACCGCCTTGATTCCGGGTACTCCAAGTCCTCGGTTTTATGGATCCTCCAACCACACAACCGCAGCTGATGTTCGCAGGAACTTGGCTCCTTTAGTAACAAAACAGCACAGCCCTATTCGTTTCCTAGCTAGGGCATAGAAGATACTCCCGAACAGAGACTTAATAAAATTTGAAGTGAACAAGTTGAACAGAAGCCTTTTTTATTGAAGAAATATATGAAATATTACATAAATACTATTTCCTCCATTGGAGGAGACAACAATTTAGCCTCTCATATGGTAGAGGGCTAGCTCTTTGAGGAAACTCCCATAAACTAAGAATTTGAAAAAATTGCAAAGATAGACACTTGGAATATTATGCATCCTCTAAATTAGGACTACTATTTTCTTTTTCAATCTCTTAGCTTTTTCATTTCTGCATCTATTCCCAAGGTGGTCTGTTTTGCCACAACTGTAGCATCTCCCAACTTTCTTTGTAGTATTACTTTTACTTTCCGCTCATTTTTCTAGCTAAGTCTTTTTCTTTATTCATTTCTCTTCTTGATTTTCTCCTTTTATGTTTTTTTTCCCTGTTCTCTGGAGTTTTATATTTAGTGATTTTCGGTCTATGGGACGGTTTCATTTTTATTTCAAACTGAGCAAAAAATTATCCTAATTGACTTTTCTCTCTTAAATTTTGTCTTTTAATTTGTTGGTTTAATCTAATTTCATTGCATAAATCTCGGATACAAGTTCCAATTAACTCTCCATAAGTATATTGATTATAATTAATCTGTACTTCTCCTTTTTGCAGAGTATTTCTAACACTTTCAGCAAAGGGATGAGGGAAATCATCTATGAATTTAAACTTCCAATGAGCATCATTCGATTCCGGAAGTTTCATTACTCTACTGAGGAAGATATCTTTGTACCATCTAAATGAAGTTAACGTTTTACATTTAAGATTTGTAATAGTGTTATGATGTTTTCCCGTCCCCCCACCCCGGCATCAAAGACAGGAGAATTCCTTCTGTACTTACAAGATTTTTCTCACTATTATTAGACCATCTTCCTCTAAGTGTTCAATAATATTGATAGCAAGTGCATATACTGCTTTTTCTTCTTAGATATTATTTTCAGTTTTTATTGTATTTAAAAATTTGGGGTAATTGCACTTATAGTCCCATAGGATAAGGGGCGTCGCACTTATGGTCCTCTGCTTTTCGGGGTCAACAGATTTGGTCCTCTAATTTTCAAAAAATTTGCATATTTAGTCCCACTCACCTCCTTTTGCAAACTTTTACTGTGCTCGGCCAAGATGGTATCAGAGCCTAGGTTTATTGAAGAAATATTTGGTTAATATTATATTTAGATATTTTTCCACCTTTCAAGAAAAATGGAACCGAACGAAAGTTCGAGTTACAATGAAAACAGGGAATATTTCCAGATTCTGGAAAGACAAAGAAAGGATGTCCTTCGGGAAATTCTTTGGAAATGCGACCATGGTCCATACAAAGGCCCATGTCAGATGAAAGCAGCTCCTCGGACTCCCGAGGAACCACAAAACGGGGATCCAATAGAGATGAACCTGATTTTTGAGCAAGAAGGATCTAGGGAACTCCAAGTCCAACTTGCAGTACCAGGACAGGTGGTGAAGCGTTTGCAGGCCACTGAGATACATGGACCAATTCCAACTCGGAGAAATGGTAAAGGTCAATTCCTACACCAATATCTCTCTAAAAATTATGATTAGAGGAATTAATTGGAAGGAGATCGAGGCCGATACCTCGAAAATCTCTCAAGATCTGAGGGAAATCCAGAAGACGGTCCAAGACTATGGACATAGGTTATCTAACATACCTATGAAAGTAGATTCCTTGTGCCACAAGATGGATGAGATTCTTAAGATCCTCCCAGATCTACACAAGAATCTTACAGATCTGAAGACAGACGTAGCAGACCTAAAAGAAACCAATGGGAGAACCCTGAAACATCCATATCCAGACAGGAGCGCATCAGGGACGCCCTTGGGACAGTACCTCTTCTACACCAGAAGGGGAAAGCAAAGGAGATCCCGAAGCCAAAAACTCGGGATGAACAGATCCAGGAGATCCTTAACTCCATAAAATAATGGAGGTAACCAGAGCGGATCTATCCGATCTACAAGAATTGGCTGAATCATTTTCCCAACTTGGGATTGTGGAATTAGTCAATGTTCAAACCAATGAAGTTACTCCAGCACTACCACCGTCGGAGGGGAGCACATGTTCCAACGAGGCTCCACAAGATCACCCAATAAAGGAAAGTGCAGATTTCCACACCAACGCAACACCAACGTTTGTGGGAACCAGACTTCGAGAGAATCCAGGGAGAAATCCTAGGAGAGCACTTGAAAATAGAACGATGCTTCAACCCTTACATCCATACGGTGCTGTACTAAACCCAGATGTTACCGACTTCCGAAACATGGAGAAGCTGATAGACGAATGAGTAGCAGCCATAAAGATCGCGGCAGCTACCTTAGAACTCGATAAAGAAAACTTCATTAAATTAGTGGAGTTAAGCTTGGAGGGTTCTGTGAAGATTGGATGGGATAATACCCCAGCCGATACCAAAGCTAGTATCCTTGCCGGAGATTCCAAGAGTGCAATTGCAGATCGGCTAGGAAGGCTTATCAAGATACACTTCATTGGAGATGGGTACTTCGAAGGAAGTAGAACAGAAAAGGCTAGAGAATATGCACAAGCTCTTTTCAGTCTTGAACTAAGAAGTATTTGCGCAGTAGATGAATATATCTATTGGTTTCGTAAGTATTTCTTTCAGAGTGGAGTAGCAGTAGATGTTGCAGCTCCAATGTTCTTTGCAAAAATCTGCAGTCCATGGAGGGAAATGTTGATCCAATCATACAAAGTACCTGAATGACAGATGGATTCAGTAGCAAGGAGAATGTCTTTCCTCAAAGACAAGTTGAAGGATTGGTGTTATCAAGCATCCATCCAGAAAAACATGAAAAGACTGAGAGGTACGATTAAACGAACCCCTCTCTGTTGTGAGAATAACGATTTTCCTACTATTATAGGAGAATCAGGTGAGCCGAGGAAAAGGAGGAAACACAGGAGTGATCTATACTCCAGGAATTCCAGAAGAACTCCTTTCAGGCGAAGATCATGGTGGTCCAAAACCAAAGCCAGAACATACAAATCTGGGCAAAGGAGTGGACCAACAAGGGCTTCATCCCAAGGATCTAGACAAACAGAGACAAGATCCACAGGAAGAACCCCTACGAGAAGAACTTTCAGACGGGCCCATACCCGGACTAATGAAAGTTTCAAAGATTGCAACTGCTGGACATGTGGAGCAAGAGGACATATAGCTCCAGACTGCCCGCAGAAACGTGGTGAGATAAGAAAATTCGAAGCCACGGATGACATATTAGACGCAGTCTACTATGGTGAATTGGTACCAATATACCAATTTGAGGATCTTCCTTCGGACGAAAGCGTCTATGAAGAGGAGATAGAGACTGATTCGGATGGATCTTCAACCGAGTCAGAATAATTATAGTGAGGAAGATAGGCTTCAAACCTCTGAAAGCCTGTCAGGATTCTTTTCCAGAATGACGGTGTCAAACAAAACCATGGAAAGAATCATGCGACAAGATTCCAACCTCAGTCCATATGATGGATTCAGAATTGGAGGAATTGGTAAAGTCCTCAACCAGAGAGGACTAACCAAAGGAAAGGTAGGATACTAAAATTGAAAAAAAGGTATAATTTGAATACAGAAAATGAAATTATCCCTAAGGGCTTTATATTCGATTGTTGGAACGAATGTCTTTTTTTCAATGGTCGTGCCAATGCCACACAGCCATTTCAAAAATCATAGTAAATATGTAGCGGTAAAAAATTTGTATCTGTGTTTGTAACGGTCACGGCGAATTATATATTTGGAATAGTCATTTGACTAGATTTTGGAACGAAAAGCTTCCAATAAAAAAAGGCTTTCCAAATTTTTATAGGCAATCACAAAAGCCGTTCCAAATTCTTCTGGTAAAAAATATGACGTCAACAGTTATTTTTCATTCCAAAGTTGTTACAAATAGAACGGATGTATGCCATTACAAATCCTGCATCTTTTTTGTAGTTTACAAGAAAGCCAAAAAAACATTATTGTTAACATAATTAAAGAAAGGAAGTATGAAATAGCATAAACCCTCGATAAATAGAGTATGCATTGACAATATTTGTGTTGTGGTCATGCAAAAAGAAAAAAAAACATGTGATTATCCTGTAAAATTGGTAATTTTTATAGAAATTGGATTTAATATGTAATTTTTTAAAAATTATTGTCCTCAATTATGAAACTAAAATCAAAATGAATCAAAACAAAAAAGAAAATGTATGTGAAATGGCAGCTAAGCATGCTCTTATATAGACAAGTGCCCACCTAATTTTTCCTCCAAAATTGGGTTGACTGTTTGTTTTAACGGTTAACCTAATAGAGTGTACTCAAGCGGATGAAAATTAAAAATTTTGGATACCAAATCTGATGACTTCGAAACCTAGGATACTAAAACTAAAAAAAGACTATAAGTTGAATATTAAAAGTGAAACTATCCCCTCTACAGCTAACATAGTTTAAATTTGAAATTTTCACATTCTTCTATGCTATTATAAAGGGAATAGGATTTATAGACTCAAAGTAGGTAGTTTTTGATACTACTATACAAAGTATTTTAATATCAGAAATACCCTTCAATTTTTCAATTCATGTTAAATTAACTACCTAATCAAGTTCCTTTAGAAAATTAATTCTATGCAATTATATTTACTCAAAATTTAAATTTACTCCCATTTTGTTTAAGCTTATTGTTAGTTGAAATTGAAATAACATATTAGTATTTGTATTTGCATGTATATATAGTCATTGTTATCAATATAACATATATTGTACAAAGTAAGTGTCAATTTTAAATTTAATTAGAGTAAGATATGTATTGATAATTAATGCATTAAAAAGTTACCAAACAGTTTTTGTATGTGAAATTGTAAGACAATATCAAATTTTAATATAAAAGAATTCATAATACATTTTAATAAAATAAAAATATTATTAAAAATTATGCGCTCAAATACTACGTACCACCGTATCTAATTTATATAAAGAAATGCTTCATTTATGTTTATCTGATTTGTGGATAGTGGAAATGTCAAGTGAAGTGTAATTTGAAAAGTGAGCTATAAAAGTAAGAAAGAAGGGTGAAGTTAGTATCTCACACATATTTGTTGGGGTGTTCATCAAAATTATTGGGCTGCCGTAATCGATCGTCCTAACCTAAATCACATCACAATTGGCGGGTTAAGAGTGGGTTGAGTTGATTTTAGGTTAGTAAAGAAAAAAGATCATATTTTAGTAATAAAATTTGATTTTATGTTTGTATAGACCAAATAAATCGCGTTCGACACAAACAACAACACAAACAACAACAACAACAACAACAACAACAACAGCAACAACAACAACAACAATAATAATAATACTAATAATAATAATAATAATAAATTATAATTCTTCATATGTTTTATAAAAGTTTTGATAATACCTATACTAATATTCAAGACAATAATAACAATTATGATACTTTTAATTGGTATTATATAATATATCTATCTTATTCTATATTATAAATAGGAATGATTTTTTCATGTTTTATGTTTCATCCTGTTTTGGTGATGCCAGTTATATCGTTTTATATAATAATATAGAATTATAATTTTATGTGTCCAAATAAATAATTTTATAATTAATTTTATAACAAAATTGTTAATTAATTACATAGTTGAATTGAAATAAAATAATAATAATATCGAGTTTTATTCACAAACTAATAACTAATTAAATAATATTAGTTAAAACTATAATATTAACTTTAAAAAATATATAGGCTATATAATCAGGAGCAACTACGATTTAAAAACTTGAAAAAATATCTTTTGAAATAAGCAAAAGCAATTTGTAGGACAATGTCCCGTTATTTTTACTGTTTGTTTTTGTAATGTTATTTTTAAGGAAAAAGTAATATTTATTGAGAATATAAGCGAACAAATATTTGATAACAAACATTAAATTACAATTAAAAGATACTAAGTCAAAATAAATTAAATAAATATTCTTAGATTACTTATTTAATGTATTTTTATATTTTGAAATATATGATTCGCATACTTTTAAACTTTTGTATGCATTCTCTTATACAAAATAAATCAATTACTATATATATTTGTTATCATTTTTAGTCATTCTACATCGTGTGCACACACACATACATATACATGTATCTGTCTGTCTTTTTTTATACTTGTTGTGTATGTATATAATTATCTGACCCGAATTTATTTTATACTAAAAAGATGCATGTATTACATATAGAAAAACTATAATTTTTATAAATTTTGTAGTGCCTCCAAAGCTTACCGGTTACACGTGATCCCCTTTCGCTGAGATTTGAATTGAAAAATGTTGACGTTAACAAAAATATACATAAAATTTTAATTTTATCCCTTTTTCAACATTCCACTGTAACATTTATATACGTATAAGAGAATTAATGTAATATATAAAAAGTCAAAAGAGTATAATTGTAATAAATATTGATGTCAAATTAAAACCATTGGATAGAAATATTATAAGGGAATTGAATGTTAAATTAGAGAAAAAATTAAAAATTGATGTAACTTTTTGCTAACATCGGTATTTTTCATTTAAAATCTAATGGAATGGGTCAGGTGTAAATGGAGAATTTTTATATAATGTGTAAGTCTAATTCTAAAACTTCTTTGAGGAAGTGTAATTTTCACATTTTCAGAAGAAACCTTATGACCAATTATTTTTTGTTTTATTTTCATAAGTGACCTTCCCCTGAAATTCTTTTTTGCATATGTACCCTCTTAGAGTTCAATTTTTAAGGTGCAAAATATTAAAATATAAAATCAAATTAAATAAAATACGAACAGTATGAAACATAATATATTAGAAAAAATTATAATTTTAGTTCTGTATTTAAGGGGGGATATTTTGAATCCTGTACGAATTGATTTTAACAATTAAGTCCTGTTATTTTATAATTTTTGCAATTTTAGTCCTTTCTGGCCAAAAATTGTAATTTACATACAATTTTAGTCCTGCAAATAAATTCATGTAGGACCAAAAATGTCAACTCTCCTAAGTTATAGGACTAAAAATGCCAATGCCCCAAAAGTTACAGGACTAAAAATGCCAAAAAATGATGAAAAATTGCCAAACTTTTGAAGTTACAGGACTAAATTACAAAAATCAATCCGTACAGGACCAAAAATGCCACCCCCCATAAGTTACAAGGCTAAATTGCATTTTCCCTAATATATGAATACTATATAATTCTACTGTGGGATAATTTCAGTTTTTGTACGCAAAATACCCCATTTTTAGTTTTACCTCAAGTTTCCAAGTCATCGGACTTGGTATACAAAATTTTTAATTTTTTATCCACTTGAGTACCCTCTTTTAGGTTGATAGTTAAAACAACGGTCAACCCAATTTTCAAAAAAAAACTAGGCGGGAGCTTGTCTATATAAGGTCATGTTTGACTGCCATTTTATTCAACGAAAAAAAAATCAATTTTGATTCATTTTTATTTAATTTTAAATTGAGGACAATAATATAAAAAAATACATATTAAATCCAATTTTTATCCAAAAATACTAATTTAAATCATTAGAAAATATCAAGTCAAATATTTTCTCCAAATTCAAACATTATGAAAATAATGCATGCTAAGTGCAGAGCAATATAGTGATAATCGCCTAGTAATAATTCAAGAAAGCTAACATAGTTCTATGTTTAATTAATAACCATACGCATTGTTCACAAAAAAAAAAAAAAAACAAGAGAAAAAAAAATAGAATAAGTCACTCAAAGGATGTCAATGTGCTTTTATATATTGTTGGTTGTGAGTCGAATAAAATTACATATGTATACGTTGATATATTATAGCATTGTTTGTGTACAAAATAAGAAATACATGTCAATTATTGTTTTTAGCCAAGAGAATTTTGTTTATAAATTTATTAAAACTTTCTATTTCACTAGTCATGAAAAAAAAGCCAAAAACTTTATTTGTTAAAAATAATTTAAAAAGTATGAAAAAATAGCATAAACTCTCGATAAATAAAAATATGTGTTGACAATATTTGCGTTGTAGTCATATAAAAGAAAAAGAAATAAAGAGCATGTGCTCTTTTCAGTAAAATAGGTATTTTTTAAGAAATTGGATTAAATATGTATTTTTTTTTTAATTATTGTCCTCATTAATGAAACTAAAATCAAAATGAATCAAAATAAAATAAAATAAATGTGTTAAATAAAATGACCGGTGAATATGTTTTTACATAAACAAGACCCCATCTAATTTTTCTTTCAAAATTAAATTAACTGTTTATTTTAACGATAAACCTAATATTGCTCTTTCCAAGAAAATTATATGAATCATCCCGAGAAGCTCTATTACATTATTTTAGAGGCCAAAAGTTGGACTGGCGATGATGTAGAGTAACCAATAGAAATACGTCTCTAATATTTTAATAATTTGGGTTTGAAGTAAAAGTATTTTATTACTTAAATGACTCTCATAACAGAGTTTAATTGCAGTTATTTACTGGGAAGAGTTCCAATCTAGGTAAAATAGGCCTGAAACCAAATAAATTTTGGACTATTTCAGAAATTCATAAATTCAGCCCAAAAATATTTTAAACACTCTAGCAATAATCTGGACACTATAAATCTAAACGGTAATTATAGAAAATACAAAAATTAACTAAATTTCGATTGAAAAATAAAAAAATATAATGAAACGTCCAGACGGTGGTCGAAACGATGGAATCTTGCAACAAACAACGGTCGGATTCTCCTTGAGAAGATCAAAATGATAGGTAGATTGTCCCATAACGCCTTTTTGAATCAAAAGATATGGTAGTTTCCAGTTTCATTGTCATTGCCAATTTTAATAGAAGAATTTAGAACATAGAAAGGACACTTGATATTATATTTAAACTATATATTATTATTAAAAGAAAGCCTAAAGTACCCCTTCTTTTATATTATTAAGTGCATGATAATTATTTATATATTATTAGGTAATAAGAAAAAAATTTATAAACAAAAATGTATTAACTAATTTTAGTATACTATAAAGTACTAATAATTTATATCAATAATTCAATGAGGTTAGTCATTAGATGATTATTGTGGGAAAATGTTATTCCGTTAGGTTTTCATTCATTTTTATTGTGAATGAACCAAAAAATATCCTTATAAACTATGAATTATAATTTTATTTATTTTTTAAAAAAAATAATTTTTTTATGAACTAAGTGAATAAATCTTTTGTAATTTTTTCATCACCTCATCTGATTTTTTGTAATTTTATAATTTCTTTTTAAAAAAGAAAAATACAACAGCAAAGTTCACAATCTCATACTCTCTCGAAGTTCACAATTTCATACTCTATTGAGGAGTTACATAATTTTATTAATTAATAATAAAAAAATATATAATTTTTTCAAACAAGTAGGCCAGTAATGTCGCAATTTAGCCTTCCATTAATTCAAATGAAAGTATACAGGAACTCAACAATCAAAAGCAGATCATGATAATTGTCCCCAACAATTAACATACACTATCAGAACCTTAGACCATCTTCAAAGATAGCTGCAAAAGCTTCCATTCTTGGCTTGGGCAAAGACATACCAACCTCCAATCCTCCCTCTGAATCCCTCGACTTGCACAAAGACATGGAATGCTTCTCTCCGTCAATGGAAACCACTTCCAGCTTTCTTGCCCTTCCCCATCCAAAATCCGCACTGGACAAGTCGAATTTCGGGGATCCCGACACCCCCATTGCTCTTACCCCAAACATTTTCTTAACATCTGATAGCCAATTCTCAGCACCTTTCAACACTTGCTCCTTGTTGTTCAGCCTGTTCTTGATTTGCTCAGCAATAGCCTCTGCAGCAATCACGAACCCTTCTTCCCCCACAAGCTGTTTATGCTCGATTTTCGCCGCCCCGTAGCCCAAGCAGTTGCCGAAGTAATTGGCTGGAACTGGTGGATCTATCCGTGCTCGTATATCCGCCGCGAAAATGAAGAATTCCAGCACGTTGTCATCATCAACTTGCCCCTCGGATTTGACAAAGCAAGTCCAAACATAAGCCGCCGTGACGACGAAAGAAGAGACTTGAAGTAGACCTGGTTTCTTCGCCAAGACCAAATCCTTGAGCTTTTTGATATCAGCCTGACGGAGAATATACGTCGCCCGGACTCGGCTGGTGGGCAACGGAAAAGACGATGATTTCAAAGGAACCTCTCTTATTACTTTCCAGAATATGGTATCAATTCCAAGCGGGTCGTTAATGACAGATCTGTCTAAAATTGGCAAAGATTCAGCATGTCTGGTCAGAAACTCCTGCTCATGATCTCCCCCGAGTTTGCTGATCGAAGCCCATGCTTGAATAAACCCTACAACCGAACTCGCATCGCCAAGACAATGAAGATTGGCGAACCCGACGCATATACCACGACCCGGAAACAAAGTCACTTTCAGGGCCATAACAGGGACCTTTTGGTACTCGGATTCATCTGTTACAGGATCTATCTCGGGCACAAACTCATAGAACTGATCAGCATCTCGCGCATGGTATGCAGTAAGATGGTCAAAATCACTACCAGACTCGGCGATTGTAAGCGAAACTGCCGAGTCCCCGGCCACGTACTGGATTTCAGGCTTTTTCTCCGAGTTGAGAGGATAGATCAAATCGCCCGCTACTGGGAGGTAGTGCCTGAGAGTGAGGGAGAGAGATTCTTTGAGTTTTGGAGCGACAGTCTCCAAGAAATAAGGCTTAGAACAAGGGTAGTCATAGAAGAGAAGGCGACGGATGGGATGGAAATGCAGCCAAGCGATGTCCAAGAAAGTAAGAGGCACCGATAGGTCAGCGGTGGCGCCTGGTGGAGCTGGAACTCGGCATGTTTCGAGTACGGAGGTAGCCATGGCGTTTTCCACTGTATTATTAACTGAACGAAGTTGTTGTATTTATGCAGTGGTGTGTTTGTGGTGGAAGGTGCTAAGAAATTGACTAATTTGCAATAATTCAAGATGGTAGATGGAGATACAGCCGATTTGGTAAAAATTTTAAGATCAGGATCATAATTTTGGAGATGCTGCGATTGATAAAGTTAAAGTGATCTTTCCTCAAATTTAATATGTATGCGATTTCTGGAGTTATCTGGAATAGACAACCGGCCTAACTTATATGAAGAGAATAAAAGAAAATTGATGTAAAGACATCCAAAAGGACCAAAACAAGTTAAGCTACACCGGCTTTCTTGATATTAGAATAATTTATGGAGTTAAATGCAATTTACTCCATGTGGTAATGAAAAAGTGTACAAAAGCTCCTCTGAAAAATAAAGTGCAATTTATTCTCTTTTCATTCAAAAAATGATGCAATTACGGAGGGAGGTAAATTGCATCAAATTTTGAATTACAAGGGGGTAAATTGCACTTTGTTTTTTCACAAGGACTTTTTTGCACTTTTTCATTAATGCAAGGGGATAAATTGCATTTAACCCTAATTTATGATCCAAATTGCATGGTAGTCCCTTTGTTTTAAAAAATTAGCTAAAAATTTTGTTTATAAATGTTTTAAAAATAAGCAAAAAAAACTCCTTTATTTCTGAAAATCTTGGCCAAAATACCCTTTTCGTTAGAAGTTAAGGAAGGTGAAGTGCACTCGCATGGGTGGTGCGAGTGGGCATGACTTTTTTTTTGCGGACTTTGACATTTTTTGGCTATAAATTGGAAAAATTACCCCTATTTTGTATTTAAAATTACCATGATCAAATGTACTTGTTTTTAATTGATTTTCATTTTACATTTTCATCCTCCTGAAAAGTAAATAATTTTATTTTTAATGTATTTATTTAAGTATCAAAATAAAAATATATATATTTATAAATTTATAATTTAAATAAAAATTAAATTAAAATCACAATGCAAAAAAAAGTATACTAAGTTAATTTTTTTAAATTTAAATATTATATCAAATGTAAATATTAATGAACAATAACAATAATATTTTATTAATTAATTTAAATATATTTTCATAAATTATTTATTATAAATAATTTTGATACGTCCGAAAACGCACAATTCCGTTGGATTGGTCCAAATAGCTTGGGCCGTGAAATGATACAAGTCCGATAGATGGGACCTGCAAGAAATACGTTAGGACTCTGACGCCCAAGTCAGTGATTGATTAAAAAATAAAATAGAGAATGCGTAAAAAATAATGTAAACGGCGAATGATTGTCGTTATAATGCTAGAATTTAATATTAGATAAAAACGAGAGTCAAAATCTAAAGAACCTAGAAGAGGTCCCGATTTGAGGAGGGGCCTTGTATTTATAGCTGAGCGTCCTAGATTTTAAAGAGGAGTATCTGGGACCTCCAAATTTGGTGGGGGTGGTTGAACGGATAAGAGTCCGGGCCTGGGACTGTTGGATTTGGGGGGTTTGTTAGGCCATGTGAGAGTTTGAGTTGACTAGGAGTCCGGTTGACTTAGAACTCTTGTGTTGAGACATCCTTGCCCTAATCCAGCTGTGCTGGTCGTGTTACACTTGGGCTGGAATGGTCGTCTGGGCCAGTCGCATTCCTAGGCCTGATCCATTTACGGTTGTTGGGCTAGAGTCTTTGTTTGGACCGTCATTTTTTATTTGGGTTGTTTTAAATATATATATATATATCATCAAGCCCCTATACTCTAAGGAAAGGTAGGCTCAGCCGAACCTTTTCTTGGAGTAAGCCTGGGACACCTTCTCTCCTGAGATCTACAATTTACCAGGTATCTCTGAGCCTGGGTCTTCATCCTTACTCCTTGTGTTTTCTTCTTTTTCCGGGCACGTCTGATCCTGTCTCTATTTTTGAAATGACTGCTTAGGGCAGTATTGATTAGGGCTAGGGGCGCATGATTGGCTTTCAGTCTCCCCCACGCGCCCACGTCGTGGTTATCGGCTTTTTGCGGGGTGGTTACCTAGACTGGCTTGATAACTTCCCTTCCACCTTTCATTTTTTTAGGCAATTTTCTCCTTTCTTCTCTTCTTTTCGTCTTCTTGAGCTAAGGCAACTTCTTCTCTTCAGGTTTGTGGCGTTGATTTTGGTTAGTATTTTCTTTTTCTTTTGTTAGTCTGTAGTTATGTCCTCCGATTCTAGGTCGCTTTAGTTTGTAGGGGAATCTGTAGGTGAAGGTGAGGATGCCTTTGAGGCTACTTCGAGGGGGTTGGGTCCTAACCCTACCGCCCTTGAAAGTGGTCAAAGGTAGACTCTGCATTAAGCCGCTCGTCGCCTTCTACATGAGTCTTCATGGGAGGAAGGATCTTCCCAGGACGGAGAAGTCCTGCAAACTAAAGAACGTAGGGCTCCTCCAGGAACAAGAGGGTATTGCCCTTCTGGGTCGGACTGGGTGCCTTGTTCTCTGAGGTGGGATGAGGTTAACCAATTAGTGGAGCAATTCGCCATTCATCAGGATTTTACGATTTCTGTCCCTGCCCCTGACAGCCATCCTGGTTCGCCTCCTGCTAATAGCATGAGTTTTTTCTCCTCCCAACTTGGGGCTGGTTTACAATTTCCCTTGCCTTTATTTTATTGTGAAGTTTTCCGTCTTTTTAGGTTTCCCTCCTGCCTTGCCTTTTCTTTAGATGATAGATCCCTAACATTTTCTGCCTTCTCGAGAGGTTAAATGAGTCTCCTTACGACTGTAAGCTCATGGCCGAGGACAGACTCTTAAGCCATTTCGTTGAGCCCTCGAGTCGAACCTCTGGGGGAATCACTGGGTATCTTTTGTCATGCTTTTTGTGTATTTCTTAGTGAGTTCTTTGAGGTATTATCTGAGTAGGTTTATTCTTTTGTAGGCGACATCATGTTTAGCAAGCTTCTCAGAGAAGAACATCGTGCTGCTATCAGGTCTTCTCGGAGGGTCTCTTCCTCTAGAGATAAGAGGGGAAAATGTTCTGCCACTGCTCATCCTGGGTCGTCCTCGAAGAGACTGAGGCCGAGTTCTTCCGCGGTCCCTCCTGCTAGCTCTACTCGCCATATTCTTACACCTCCTCCTCCTCCTCCCAAGAACTATGGGGGAGGATCTTCCCGTTCTCCTTCCTCCCCAATCAGGGGGTGTATGATCATCTGATGCTGGACTTTGAGAGGGAGGCTACCTCTTTCCGAGCCACAGACATCCTAAAGGGCTGCCACTTCTTCGGACAGATACCTCTTCCCTTAGTGTCCCGCGAGGATTTAGACAGGATGCAATCCCTAGTGGTTGCAAAGGTATGTTCATACTTGGTCTCTTTCTTAATCTTCGTTTTAATCGCGCTTGTAATTTTCTTGTTTTGTTCCAGGCTGTGACTTTAAGAAAAGAGCTATTGTCGTGTCCTGTTGGTGAGTCTGGAGAGGGCCAGAGCCGGAAGCTAGAGGAGCAGGTGGTGCGTCTGCAAAGGGAGATGGCCGATCTTTGGGCGTCGAAGAAGGAGGTCGTAACTAGGTACCAGCAGGTGGAAAAGGAAGTTAAGAAACTTTAGCGGGAGATAGCCACCATGAAGGAGGACCATGTCGTGGAAGTCCGAATGCTGGCAAACCAGGTCCGTAAAGACTTCCCCGACACTGAGGAAATGAGGAATTATCTAGATGCGTATTGGGCGAGCCGCCTCTCTGAGTTCAAGAAATTCGAGGACTACAAGAGGGAGGTGGCACTAGTGGCTGGGCCTTTTCTTCGCTTGCTTCCGAAGCCTGCCGTCAGTAGTTCCTCGCCCATGGTTACCCTCTTGCTGGTGAAGAAGTTGTCTTCCTGAATTTCAACCTGGTGTTGGATACAACCCCGGACCCTTTTGGTCAACCTATCTCCGTTGTTGGATCTCCTCCCATGGATTCAGGTATTGATTTTTGCTGTCTTGCTATTCTGCCTTTAACTGCTTTTGTGGACCCTTCAGTTATGATCTGGGTATGTTTTTTCAAAAGAGAATCTAGACCGAATCCTGGAGGCGGTAGAAGCGGAGGTGAGAGGTGATGTTGACCAGGTCCTTGGGGCTGCACTGGGAGAGGACATTCCTGAGGGGGTCCCGTCTGTGCCGATAGTGGAAAATATTCCAGGTCCCTCAAAGGAGGCTGAGGCCGAGGATGTTCCCGCCTCCCTGGAGAAGGTAGCTGAAGATGACCAGGGAAAGGCCCCGTTTGTAGAGTGATTTGACTTCATATGTACCTGTCTTGCGAACAACTTATTTTAATTTCTTGTTTTTTCCCTCACTGTGGGTGAGGATGAGACGATTTATTTTCCTACACTGAAGTTTTCTCTTATCGATCTAGGTTTCAATACATTCCGTTTTTCTCTAGCTCGTTGATTTTTTGCTGCAGGTGTTAGTATGAATATCATGAGATTATAGATGAAATAGTTAGAGATGATCCTTCGGTCTTTTATTTCTGTAGATGTTGTGACCTTGGTTTAGAATAGGACGTCACCCATTCTCAAGGGATGCCTGGTTTTTATTTCTTCAGGGCTTATTCCTTAGAGGAGAGTGCTCCTTTGTCGTATAGAAGTTTAGGTGAGCTTTGGCTAACCTTGAGATGTCCTTGCTCCAGGACATTATTTGAGATTCGAGGGGTGGTCTATGCCAGAGACCTGGTCGTAGTCCTTGGTATAGGACATGCGTTCAAACGCTTTGAGCGTCCTATGTTTAGGATGCGTCTTGGGACTTGGCAAATGTCTTATGTTTAGGACTTATTTGAGAGTTTGATGGTCTAGGGCGTCGCCGAACGTAAGAGGAGGTCCTAGGTATATGAGTTTTCTGTTTGTGAGCTGGCTGCTGTGTGCTTGGGACCTGGTCTGCGCGAGGTCCTAGGAGTAAAATCTCCTTAAGTTGTATATGTTCCAAGGTCTGTTCAGTATACGGCTTTCTATGACCTTCCCATTTGGGATCGAGCTTCCCTACTGGTTTTATGGTGTCTATCCTTCGCAATACCAGGTCTCCCACTTGAAAATGATGGGTTTTAACTCTCTTCTTGTGGGGGTTTATCATTTGCTTTTATATCTCTACGTTCGGATGAATGCTATTTCTCATAGTTCGTCTACGAGGTCTAGGTGTTCTTTTAGGAGTTGGGAATCGCTTTCTTTGTTGAAATGCATTATTCTATGTGAAGGTATTCCCAATTCGGCTGAGATGAGCGCCTCTATCCCATATACCAGGGAAAAAGGGTTTTCCCTTATAGAACCTCTAAGTGTGGTCCGATATGACCATAGGACACTAGTTAGTTCTTCGACCCAATTACCACCTGCTTTGTTTAGCCTTTTTTGTATGCCTTGTACTAGGATGCGGTTAGTGACCTCGACTTGCCCATTAGCCTGGGGATGAGATACCGAGGTAAATCTTTGTTTTATGTGCAGCCCTGCACACCAGTCTTATATCATTCATCCTTCGAATTGTTGGCCATTATCGGATATTATTTTTCGGGGCAGTCCAAAGCGACACATGATGTTCTTTCATATAAATTTCATAACTTCCCTTTCCGTGATACAGGCCAGAGGTCAGCCTCTACCCATTTTGTAGTCAATGGCAATTAGGAGGAATTTCCTTTGCCAGTCATAAGTGGAAATGGTCCTACTATGTCCATCCCCCACTCAGAGAAAAGACATAGTGATAGCATGACATTAAGGGGTTTGGCAGGTTGATGTATGAGGTTGGCATGCTTTTGACATTTCACGCATTTTTTCACCAACCATTGTGCATCTTTGTTGGCTAGTATCCGGTTCCCAACGTGGGATCCACAACATCCATCATGTATTTCTTTGAGCACATGTAAGCCTTCTTCTTAGGACAGACAGTAGAGCAAGGGGTGTGTGAAGGATTTTTTGTACAATGTTCCTTCTTGTGTCAAGAAGCGGAGGGCTCGAGTTTTTATTATGGTGGTCTCCCATCTATTTCCTGAGAGATGTCCTTCATCTAACCACTATACTAGGGGCATCCGCCAATAATTGTCGTTTAATGTGATGGCTTGGATAGTGAGTGGAGCTTGTGGCCAAGGCAAGTGTTGTACAATGATTTGTCTTGTCCTGCAGTCTTCCATGGCACTGACTACTTTTGATAGGGAATCTGTTTTACCATTTTCTTCCCGGGGGATTTGTTGTAGTTGGAAGCTCTTGAACTTCGTTTTTAACTCCTCTATCCGCTAGAGGTAATGTGTCATGATGTCTTCCCTGGCTGTTTTACCTCCCCATTCACCTGCTTTACTATCAGTTCTGAATCAGAGTAAGCTAGGAGGTGGGAGGCGCCAGCGTCCTGGGCTATCTTCATGCCTAGTACTAAACCTTCGTATTCGGCCTCGTTATTCGAGGCCTTGAAGTCGAATTTTATCGCAAACTCCATGTCTTCCCCTTGGGGGAGGTAATTACTACGCCTGCTCCACTCCCTTGTGCGGTGGAGGATCCGTCCACTTGGAGTAACCAGGGTCTCTTTTAGGGAACTTCTTCCTGGATTGTTCCTGTCATTTCGAATACGAAGTCGGCCAAGGCCCAGGCCTTAATGGTCGTTTGAGATAGATCTGAATTGTCATATTCGCTCAGCTCTATTGCACATTTTACTAATCGCCTCGATGCTTCGGGTCTGCCTAAGACTTATTTCAAGGGAGTATTGGTTCTGACTCCGACGGGGTGTGAAAGGAAGTAAGGCGCAATTTCCTTGTCGTGGTGACCAAGGCTAAGGTCATCCTTTCTATGGATGAATAACGACATTGTGCCCCATTGAGGACTTTACTAAGATAGTAGATGGGTGTCTGATCACCATTTTCTTCTTGTACTAGCACATGCTAATGGCCTGGGACGTTGATGACAGGTAGAGGTAAAGGGTGTCACCAGGTATGGGCTTCACCAGCAAAGGGAGTTTTGCTAGGTATGCTTTGAGTTCTTCAAACACTTGTTGACATTCCTCTATCCATTCGAAGTTTTTGACCTTCCTTAGTGTTTTGAATAATGGTAGGCCTTTCTCGATGGATTTTGATATGAATTGACTAAGCGCTGCCATCCTTCCCGTCAGTTGTTGCACTTCATTAATGTTGATTGGGGTCCCATGTCCAAGATAGTCTTGATCTTTGCTGGGTTGATCTCGATGCCTCATTGGCTTACCATGAATCCTAGGAAACACCCTCCACTGACCCCAAACACGCATTTTTCAAGGTTGAGTTTTAGCCTGTATTTTCTTAGTACCGCGAAGGTTTCTTCTAAGTCTTACACATGGCTGCGAGCTTCTTTGCTTTTTATTAGCATGTCGTCCACCTATACCTCCATGTTCCTACCTAACTGAGGTCGGAATTTTTGTCGACCAGTCTTTGATAGGTGGCCTGCGTTTTTCAGCCCAAAGGCAAGGCTAAAATGTTCCGTCCGAGGTAATGAAGATGACCATTTTATGGTCTTCTGGTGCAAGCATTATCTGGTGGTACCCTTATGAAGTGTCCATCCTGCTTAGGAGTTTGCATCCGGATGTGGAGTCCACCAGTTGGTCGATCCTAGGTAGAGGGTAGAAATCTTTGGGACACGCCTTGTTGAGGTCCCAAAAATCTATGCACATCCTCCATTTTCCACCTGGTTTGGGACTAAGACAACATTGGAAAGCCAGTCGGGGAATTGTATCTCCTTGATGTGTCCAGCCAATAACAATTTGTTTACTTCTCCTTGGATGATTTTGTCTTTTTCAGGTCCAAAGTATAGCTTTTTCTGCTTTACCGGCTTGACACTAGGTTCTAGGTTGAGGTGGTGTGTAATGACACCAGGGTCAATTCCTTCCAGGTCCTTGGGAGTCCATGCGAAGATATCTTTGTCATTTGAAGGCAGTTGATTACTTGATTTCAGACATTTTCGGTCATCTTGGATCTTATTTTTGTAACCTTCCCTGGATCACCAGGTGCGAGCTCGATGGTGAGGAGTTCCTCAATGGGTTGGACCGTGGCAGAGGTCTCTTCGTCTAGTTCCGGACTAGGTACTGGGTCTTTCCCTCGTTTATTTAAATCTTTGGTTTCTGGAGGTTCTTCCGTCTCTCTCTTCTTTCCTCTTTTGATGGCTTCAACATAATATTTGCATGCCTGCAAGGCATCGGTCTGGGCTTCACCCACTCCTCCAATCACTGAGAACTTGATTTTCATGTGATACGTGGATATGATAGCTCAAAAAGTGTTAAGCGTTGGTCGTCCTAGGATAACATTGTACGCGGATGGGATATCCACCACCAAAAACTTGAGCAAGCATGTCTTCCAGAAGGGAGTGGCTCCGAAAGTTAAGGGGAGCGAGACCATACGTCATGGATGAACTACCTCCCCAGTGAAGCCATATAGGAAAGTGTCTACTACCTCGAAGGGTGCGCCCCTTAATTGCATTTGATCGTATACCTCTCCAAAGAGTATGTCGGTCGAGCTGCTTGAGTCTATAAAGACACGCTCTATTTCATCGTTGGCCAGCAAAGCTGTAATGACCAGGGCATTGTTGCCCTATGTCCCAGGTCTACGTCGCTTCTCTTGATCGAACTGAATGAGAGGGGCATCATTGGCGGGCTCCACACCCATCACTTCTCTTGCCTTTCTAGCCCTCTGTGAGTACCTGGGCCTTCCTGGGCCACTCGTACCTGGGCCTTCCTAGCCCTCTGTGAGTCTCCACCGACAGGACCACCTGCAATCATCCTTATTACACCCTTCCTAGGCAGGTCAGTAACTTCGGTCTTTCCCGTCATTTAAGTTCCAGGTACATTTTTACTTGGGATCCAAGACTGAGATTTTTAATATTTTTGTCTTTATCAGTCTAGCATTTCAGGTACGGTCCAGCGCCTCTGGCTTTCTCCCAACACACATATTCCCGTAGGTAACCATTTTGGATTAGTCGTTCGATCTTGTTCATCAGGTGCGTACATTCTTTGGTTGTGTGTCTGTGGTCGTTATGGAATCGACATAATTTGTCTGACTTGGGATGTTGGCGTCCTTCTCTGTACGTCCTGGGACTGGACGATAGACCTTTGCCTTCCACGGCCATGAATGTCTGGGTTATGGGGACGACCAGGGAGGTATACAACGTATTCACCCTCAGCAGGTTGGTCTCTTATCCTTGAAGTCCGTCCTTGGCTTTTTAGAGGGGTCTTCATCCTTGTTTTCCTTCCTCTTCTCTCCTCATCCTTCCCTCTTGGATGCCTGGGCATCCTAGGACTTGAAGAAGTCTCTGTCCAATAATCTTTGCACCAAGGCGTTGGCCTTAACCTCCTGTGTTGCTGTCGGAACTCCCAAGGCGACCGTGTTGAAACGCTGGAGGTATTCCTTCAGGGGCTCTCTTCCTTCTGGTAGATGGAGAAGAGGTTTAATTCGATCTTTCGGTGTTTCCTGCTACTGGCGAATTAGTGTAGGAAAAGAGAACGGAATTCCTTGAAGCTTCCGATCACAGCCAGGGGTAACTGGTTGAACCACTGCTACGCAGCCCGGGCAAAAGTGGTGACGAAGACTCGGGATTTAATACCGTTAGTGTATCAATGCAGCAGGGCTGCATTTTTGAAGCGAGATAAGTGCTCTTGTGGATCAGTGATGCCGTTGTACTCGGCTATGGCTGGAGTATGACAGTTCCCGGGTAGCTCATCCGCCATTACTCCCTCCATAAAGGGGATGCCCGTTCGTTTTTCGGCTGGCGCTCCCATCACCTGGTATTGAACATCCTGTAATCCCTTTTGGAGATACTCCAATCGGGCTAGCCCTTGAGGGGGTACGTCTCCTACCTGGGTAGGTAGTTGAGTGAATGGTCCTTCAACCACGTTAGGCCTGGGTATCGCCAGACTCGGGTCAGTCTGTTCAAGGGCGGTCACTTCGGGAGGAGTTGTCACTCATGCAGGGACGAGGATTGCCAATTGCTCGAGAATGGCTGACGCGATCATTTGTTGAATGGTTCATAGGAGGCCTGAAGACAGCTCCACGGGTGGGGCGTCTTGGGAGACGACGATCCTAGGAATGTATGTGCTTGGGTCTGTTGACCCAAGCGTTGCAGTAGTCGTTGCTCCAGAAAGGGGGGCGAAAAGGACGCTTGAGACGACCTACAGGGCCTGGGTGGTGCCACTTGGTGTTTCCCCAGCTTTCTATTTGTTTGCTACATCAGTAGGTGTTTACATGATCTACTCACGTCTTAAGCTCTGTGTTCCCACAGACGGTGCCAATTCATACGTCCGAAAACGCACAAGTTCGTTGGATTGATCCAAATAGCTTGGGCCGTGAAATGATACAAGTCCGATAGATGGGACCTGCAAGAAATATGTTAGCACTCCGACGCCCAAGTCAATGATCGGTTAAAGAAGAATGCCTAAAAAATAAAAATAATGTAAACGGCGAATGATTGTTGTTAGAATGCTAGAATTTAATATTAGATAAAAACAAGAATCAAAATCTAAAGAACCTTGAAGAGGTCCCGATTTGAGAAGGGGACCTTGTATCTATAGCGGAGAGTCCTAGGTTTTGAAGAGGAGTATCTGAGACCTCCCAATTTGGTTGGGGTGGTTGGACGGATAAGAGTTCGGGCCTGGGACTCCTGGATTTGGGGGGTTTGTTAGGCCAGGTGAGAGTTTGAGTTGACTAGGAGTCCGATTGACTTAGGACTCTTGTGTTGAGACATCCTTGCCCTAATTCAGTTGGGCTGGTCGTGTTACACCTGGGCTGGAATGGTCGTTTGGGCCGGTCGCATTCCTGGGCCTGATCCATTTATGGTTGTTGGGCTAGAGTCTTTGTTTGGGCCGTCATCTTTTATTTGGGTTGTTTTAAATATATACATATCAAATTTAAATTTAACTTACTAAGCATATGTAATTATAATAAAAAAAATTAATACTTTTTTTACTATTTTTTTTTTTTAAATTTCTAAATTAATTTTTCTTATGTTTCTTAAATTTTGTTTTTTCTTAATTTTAAATTTTATTTTAAAAAAAATAATTTTGACAACAATGAAGCAAAATCCCCTAGCGGTCGCCCAAAATTTCCTTGGGCGGCCGACGGCGACCCCCTCTGCGTTGGGTGGCGTGAGGGGTGGTTAGACAACGGGTGGAAAGGGAGGGGGTGGGATCAATTTTATTATTTTTTATAAATAATATTTTATATTTTATAATTATAGATACGTGGAAAATAAATTAAGCTACACCGTCTTTGTTGATATTAGAATAATTTATGATATATATGATGATGCTCCACCATCTTCAAGCATTTCGGGAAGCAGCTTTGAGCAGCAGCAAACATGTCTCTGAGGGTGTCATCTAAAACAGGCATTGCTTCCAATATCACACCTTTCTACAATAACATAGCAAATTAGTTGAAAGGCTTCTAATCCAAAAAAAAAAAAAAAAGAAAAGGTTAGTTGAAAGGCTGCAGATTATATACCAGAAGAGAGAAAGAGATACATACATATATATATATATATATATATATATGGGGCATTTTCATCCCATAATATAGGGTCTTTCACAGTTGATCTTATTGATAACAAAATTCTCGTTGTTGGTCCCATTCTAATTAACACTTTGGTCAAACCATTTCCTTATATATTTTAATGAAAAATAGCAAGTGATCATTACAGTCTTTTTGGTCATTATATCACCCTAGGTCCTAATATCACTTAACAACATGGCTTTTCCGTTAAACATCTAACGAAAAATTTATAGAACCAAAAGTGCTTTTTTAAAGTTACAAAAACTAAACTGAAATCCCAATTTTTAAAAGTGAATGAAATTTGTGAAAGTAAAAGTTGATATTTTCCTTATATAAAAGGAAGGGAATTTATAGACTCAAAGTTATAGTTTTGATATAAAATGCCCTTCCATTTATATAATTTAATTAATTTTAGCATACTTTTAGCTACTCAATCGCCTCCCTAAAAAATTAATTGAATGCAATTACTACACTCACAAAATTTAATTTGTTAATTTTATTCAAGTTATTATAGTATGTTTATTTTTTAAATATAACAAAGTTTAATTTTAAATTTAATTCAAGTAAAATATGTAAAATATATTAATAATTATTAAAAAAAAGTTATCACCTATTTTTTATACGTGAAGTTGTAAGCGATGACAAACTTTAATATATAGGAATAATTTATGAGTTTCAATAAAATAAAATATTAGTATAATTACGCGCGGTGCGGTGAGCTATACTATTATAAAAGAAAACATTTTTAGCGTACCAACTTTAGATTGCCCTATTTTATCTTCAAATTATTTTTTTTCTTCAAAACAATTTTGGTCAAAATAGTAATTTCAAAATTTTTAAACAATCTCACAATTTTATAAAAAAAATTCTCTCACCCACTACTCCATCTTTCTCTCTAAACTTCTCCGTATTTATTTTTTTTAATAAAATTCTATTTTTTATCATGATTTTTTTTCTCTATCTCATATCACATTTTTTTTAATATGCTCGCGAAAAATGCGTGCTAACAACTACTTTTATATATATATATACTAAAAGTTGAAGGGCAGAATTGTTGGCGTAGATGGTTTCATCATCTCCAGGCATTCATGTGTTCTTCATCACCAGTGCTCAAAGTTTAATTAATTTTCAGCCAGGGGATTTCCTGCCTTATTATGGACCTTAATTATGGGTTATCCTTAGCAGCAGTGTATATATATATAACTCCTTGTTCCGCAAGGGTATAATGCGTGGAATGTTTATTTATATCACAAAAGCAACTTTGTTTTACTAAGATGATGATGATAATTATTATTATTATTATTATTATTATTATTATTATTATTTTATTATTATATTATTATTATTATTATTATTATTATTGATGCGTGTAAAAAACGCACAGGTCTAATGGATTTGGACAATTGTTCAAGATTTGGGCCGAAGTAAATGCAAATCTTGAAGGAGGGACCTGCAAAAAAAGGAGTTAGCACTCCAACGCCCAAGTTAATATGGATTTGAGATGAATTAAAGTGAAAAAGTAAGTCAATGTGATGAAAAATCGTGATATAGTTAATAAGATTGATGAAAAATGTAAGAACGCTTGATAATATGCTTAAAACGAGTTTAAGGTATAGTTTAGAGAATGAGAGGAGCGTGAGCGAGGTGTGAAAGGTGTCTTTTTCAAAGTACCCGGGTGTGTGAGGAAAAGTGTCAGAGAGTGTGTGTGTGTCCTTGGTCTCGAGAGACCAGGACTGTATTTATAGAAGGAGTACCCTCGTCTGCTGGGGGTCTATCCCTTTCGAGATTTTTGGAGAAGTTGGTTGGAATAGTTGGGATAAGGGATAAGTCGTCCTTATCCATATCTAGAAGTTGGGGTCTTTTCTTCAGTCCAAGGAGTCCTAGCTGCCAATGAGTCCTAATTGCCAAGGAATCCTTCCATACCTGTTTTATCATTCTAGGGCAAACGTTGTCCGAGGCAGCTGCTGATACCTAGGTTAATGAGATGTCACATGGGAGAGTAGGCTGCCACGTGTGTGGGCCCTTTGGCCGCTTTTTGTGGTGGGCCTTAATCATGGTCCGAGGGGGATGTCCCAGGTCTAGTGTCCGGGGATGTCCTAGGTTTAGAGTCCAGGGAAGTCCTAAGTCTCATTTCCTCTTCCTGAGCATCTTGGGTGGTCTGGGCCTGTTAATTAGACTGTAGACTGGGCCATCCTCGGCCTCCTGGGATTGTTATAGGAGTTGGATGTCCTGGGCCTCCCGGTGGCTATCATGGGCCTTCAATTTCCTTATTCTTTTTGGGTTGCTTGGGCCTCTTTGGTCCAATTCATTTTCATGCACATCAATTATTATTATTATTGATGCGTACAAAAAACGAACAGGTCCAATGGATTTGGACAATTGTTCAAGGCTTGGACCAAAGTGAATGCAAATCTTGAAAGAGGGTCCTGCAAAAAGGAGTTAGCACTTCGACGCCCAAGTTAGTATGGATTTGAGATTAATTAAAATGAAAAGTAAGTGAATGTGATGAAAAATCATGATATAGTGAATAAAATTGGTGAAAATTGTAAGAGCACTTGATAATATGCTTAGAAAGAGTTTAAAATATAGTTTAGAGAGTGAGAGAGGCGTGAGAGATGTGTGAAGGATGTCTTTTTCAGAGTACCCGGGTGTGTGAGGTAAAGCGTCAGAGAATGTGTGTGTATCCTCGGCCTCGAGAGACCAGGGGTGTATTTATAGAGGGAGTGCCCTCGTCTGCTGGGGGTTTATCTCTTCCAAGATTCTTAGGGAAGTTGGTTGGGATAGTTTGGATAAGGGATAAGTCGTCATTATCCATAACTAGGAGTAGGAGTATTTCATCAGTCTAGGGAGATCCCTCGCCTGCAAGAAGTCCTAGCCACCAAGGAGTCCTTCCTTACTTGTTTTGTCATGCTAGGGCTGACGTGGTCCGAGGTGGCTGCTGACACCTGGGTTGATAAGGTGCCATGTGGAAGAGTAGGCTACCACGTGTGTGGGCCTTTTAGGCCGAATGTTTTGGTGGGCCTTAATCATGGTCCGAGTCGGGAGACGCCCCAAGCCTCGAGTCCAGGACAGTCCTACGCCTAGAGTCTCGGGATGTCCCAAGTATCCTTTCCTCTTCTTTGGCTTCTTGGGTTACTTAGGCTGTCTAGGCCTGCCTAGTTAGACAGTGAATTGAGACATGTTTGGCCACCCGGGGGTATTATGGGCGTGGAATGTCCTGGGTCTCCCGGTGGGTATCATAGGCTTTCGGTTTCTTCCGTCTTTTTGGGCTACTTGGGCCTCTTTGGGCTACTTTATTTTCATACAAATGAGAAGCCCCCAACTCTAATAAGTGGAGATTTCGATACTAATTAAAGTAGATGTCTTCAGAGGTGCGGTCCGAAGAGGGAATTCCTGCAAAGAATGTTATTAGCATAACCATACTTAGAAAAAAAAGACTTACTCCATGCTTGTACGGAGCAGGGCTTTTTATGAAGGTGTCTCCGATGATGAGGGCGTAATGGGTGCTTTTTAGTCCTGCTCTGGTGTAGGACTTTATTCTCCTACAAGAGAATGTTAAATAATAAAACTGTGTATATATTTACAAATAGGTCTTGCACGGAGCAAAATTTTACTGTCTTACCGGATATGGGCTTATTTGAGTGAGACCTCCTCAGAATAGGACTTAGGAACCTCTCCAGAGGACGAATAAGGTGTCCGCCGGAAGCAGGGCTTAGATGTCCCCCCGGAGGAGGGCTTTGGTGTCTGCACGGGACAGAGATTACAAGTCTCCCAGAGAAAGACTTAGGTACCTGCCCAAAGGAGGACTAAGGTGCCCCCACGGAGGAGGGCCTTTGTGCATGTGTGGAAGATATGACTTTTTATAAGAGGGTGCCTGCCGATGGCAGTGCTTTAATGCTAGAGGTTTGAGAAGGATGTCTCCCTTGTTACATTCGTACAAGAAGGCACATATTAGTACATTGAATGTGGTAAAATAAACTTCCAAGATGATTAAAGACACTCATTGAAAAAGATAGAATGTAAAGACTAATTCATTGAGGGGGGATGTCTGCCTAGGAGCAGAGCTTATTTTTTTAGGAGGTAGTAAGGTGTAGAGGCTCAATCAGGATCAGCAGGCCTGGGAAATCCTAGGACTATCATCCCACTAGCAGGAATCAGGGATGTCCCTGGCACGACCTGCAGGGTTTGGACGTTACCAGCTATTTTCACGGTCTTCTCCTTATTCAGTGCATTGCTAGGTATTTTCATTGTTACTCACGTCTTTAACTCTGTGTTCCCATAGACGGCGCCAATTGATGCGTGCAAAAACCGCACGGGCCCAATGAATTTGGACAATTGTTCAAGGCTTAGGCCGAAGTGAATGCAAATCTTGAAGAAGAGATGTACAAAAAAGGAGTTAGCACTCCGGCGCCCAAGTTAGTATGAATTTGAGATGAATTAAAGTGAAAAGGTAAGTGAATGTGATGGAAAATCGTGATATAGTGAATAAGATTGATGAAAAGTGTAAAAACACTTGATAATATGCTTAGAAAGAGAATAAAATATAGTTTAGAGAGTGAGAGAGGAGTGAGAGAGGTGTGAAGGATGTCTTTTTTCAGAGTACCCAGATGTGTAAGGAAAAGTGTCAGAGAGTGTGTGTCCTCGGCCTCGAGGGACCAGGGGTGTATTTATAGAGGGAGTGTCATCGTCTACTGGGGGTCTATCCCTTCCGAGATTATTGGGGAAGTTGGTTGAGATAGTTGGGATAAGGGATAAGTCGTCCTTATCCATAGCTAGGAGTAAGAGTATTTCATCAATTCAAGGATATCCCTCGCCTGCAAGAAAGTCCTAGTCGCCAAGGAGTCATTTCTTACCTGTTTTGTCATTCTAGGGCTGACGTAGTCCAAGGTGGCTGCTGACACCTGGGTTGATGAGGTGCCACGTAGGAGAGTGAGCTGCCACGTGTATGGGTCTTTTGGGCCGAATGTTTTGGTGGGCCTTAATCATGGTCCGAGTCGAGAGACGTCCTAAGCCTCGAGTACGGGCCAATCCTACGCCTAGAGCCTAGGGATGTCCCAGGTATCCTTTCCTCTACCTGAGCTTATTGGTTACTTGGGTTGTCTGGGTCTACCTAGTTAAACAATGAGCTGAGACATCTTTAGCCACCCGGGGACGTTATGGGCATGGAATATCCTGGACCTCCCAGCGAGTATCATGGACCTTTGGTTTCTTCCCTCTTTTTGGTTGCTTAGGCCTCTTTGGGCCAATTCATTTTCATGCACATCAATTATTTATTATATTATCATATTATTATTTACTATTATTATTATTATTAAATAATAGCCAACATTATTAACATATTCCATCACCAAAATACATATTCTTCTGCTAACATAGTTTAATTTTATTAGTTCCACAATGATTTCAGAAGAAGTGCTTCATTTATGTTTACTTTGTTTTAGTGGAAATGAAATGATGTCAAGTATAATTTGAAGAGTTACAGTTCCATTTGGAGTCCCAAGTGTACCACAGTTACTTGCAAGAAGTGATGGATCTTCTTGCCCTTTCTAAGCTGAATCCAAGAATGAAGTAAATCTCAGATATCATATACCCACACTGAGGAAACTGAGTAATGTAAACAGGGAAATTGTACAGGTACACAAGTAAAGAATACACCACACTAAGCAACTCCGACTGTAACACTTTCTTTCATTGCATCAAGACTGTAACACTTTCTTTCGTTGCACCCATGTTCACCGCGTTCCCTCTACTCCACCTTTTGCGGAACTATTTGAGGAGAAAATACAAGCTAAATCTCCATTGGTAGCCCACAGTGTCATCAGATGGTCGCAAATAGAGAGCAAGATTGTTCTATGACCAGCAACAAGCACCATCCCAGCGTTAATGATGAAACAGGAAACCAGTCAGTGAAAACCAACATTGTGGTAAAAGAGAGAAGCTCCTCACGTTCTGGGAAATTTTACATTCTTTAAGTTATTCTCAGAGTCCATTGGAAGACCATTAAAGTGGAGCCCTTCAGTATTTCAGTCATCCAAGAGCACTATTCCTTCCGAGAATAGGAATTTGTTGGTTGCCCCAAACAAGTTGGCTAATTGCAAGACAACTGTTTGGCACGTGGAATTCATTGGCGACATGACTTCAGGAAGACAAGGCATGCATTCTGGTTGGAACTCTACCTTGTTAAAAGATGGAGAATATAGCGACAATACTGCTCGACAGAATATAAATCTGCAATGCCAAAAGAAAATATCATCCTTAACATTCATCTATTACCAAGGTGAAAGATGGATTTGAAACATTAAACCAGCAGCTAATATCCAGTCTATCTCCATGATATGTCTCAGGGAAGCAAAAAAAATATTAGGTAAATGAGATTTTTGTAGTTAGGCCAAGATTATTGGAAAGTCAAAAACTAAGACCAACCTGAAAGGAATCATTAGAGGCTTTCTGTAAAAGCTTCTGACTAGATTACTCAAACAAGTCTAGTAGGTTTCTATAAGCAATTGAAAGGTGACATATCATGCATCTTTTTAAGACTCAAAGTTGACGCATTATGCAGACAACGACGGACAATTACCTCAGAAGGAGCCGCCTCAAGAATGGATCAGGTAGAATTTGAGCCCAGACAGGATCAAGATTGTCAGCTGCAGCCAATGATGATCCCAATTTATTTAATGAGAACTGGAGCAGATTCTCAGCTTTACTGTACAGGTCCTGAAAACCAAAGCATGCCCTTGAGATCATACAGACTAATGGAACTGTCAAGTAACCAGCAGCAGCAACTACAACCACACCTTTTCAATATCAGAGCCAGTAAACCCAAGTAAGAGAATGAACGACTGTAGAGGAGCTGTAAGAAAACTGGTGAACAAGCTTCCGCTTGGTAGACGAGAGGATTCTACAGCTGGCAACGGCAATGATGTGGCTGGAGAAAGTAGAAGGGCAACAGGTTCTCCTTTTTCTGCACCACTCATAGCCTGTTAATGTGTCATGCATTCATTAGTTTTCGGTGTGTATTTAAGAAAATGCCACTCAAGCCTTCATAATTGTTACAACTCATAAAAGCATCCTAATGGTTTTACTAACATAGTTTCAAAAACTGTACCCATTTTACAGGTCACTGGTAGTTTTCAAACTATGATTTGTTAGCATTAACACCAAATATATTGGAAATGCTAAATGATAGTTTTCTACAAATGAGTAGGGTAGATGAAAACTCCGGCACATAAAATATTTGAAAGTTCAAGTACTTAAACTATTTCTATTGGAAGATTATCAACCCCAATTAGATATGCCACCTAATTAGCACTGGAAGATACAAAGCTAAATGAACAATTCCTGGGTCCAAGCTTTTGCTTTTTTGAGCTATCAGTATTAGTTGCATGATACATGTAAAACAAATAAAATCCTCTTCTAGGGATCTCCATACTGATTCGACTAGATAGACACAAAAGCATCCAGTACTATTATAATCAACGAAATGAGATATTCAACCACCATCCAGATCCTATACACAATGTAAGTTGTAACTACCTAACAGGAGAACTGAACTTCAACATGGTAATATCTACTGGGTCAAGGAGAAACTTAAATCCTATAGACATGATGAGTTTTGGTACGACCCTCATGAGAAAATCAATAACTTCAAGATAATGATAAAAGCAATAGTCTCCTCTTTTAATTGAAAAGAGCATGACATTTATGTGATTTTTACTACATTCCATCCCATCAACTGATAAAAATAGATATAGAGTTGACAATGCACTAAACCTGACAGGCTGTTGTATGTACAAACTAGTCATTACACAGCAAAAGGCTGGTTTAGTAAGACTTACCTTGAATGCTTTACTACTTTCGCTGTCGATGACTACAAAAAGGGGCCTTCTTGTAAAGGGCAGTAAATCAGAAGGATATATGCAGTTCATACCTGGAATAAAACATAAATGAATAAAACTCATAAGAACTAACATTAGTATAAAACTTAAAACAAGTCACTCTTTCTGGATACAATCTGAAGCTTAAGAATAATGAATTAATGATTTAGGAGGAGAAAAAGGATTTTAAATTATTGCTTTAAACAAGAGATAATGTGAATAATGTTTTCATAGTTTACCAACCTAATCTTGTATTATTATCAGATTAGAAATCGAGGACTTCTGTAGATTGTCAATTAAGCGTAGAACAATATGAAAAACTTTCAGCATATCTGCATTACATATTCTATTGGAGAACCAATGACACCAATTCCATGCCAACTTGGCTCTCCATTCCATAACTTTTTCAAAGACACGGTAACAGCCAATGGTTTTTTATTTCTTTAGTATCCCAATACCCTCTCCATCCAGGTCTGAAGATCAGGGATGTTGAATTAAGAAGTGTTTAGAGTAACTCTTCAATGTCATAACAGAAAGATAGAAGAAAGGAATTTAGTTTCGCATCATGTAAATCAAGAAATTCTATTCATGGAAATAAAAAAATAACTCTTTATATGGAGAAGAGGACATTGTTCTTGGGGACGTGGACAGACCAAAAAAAGAAACAAGCTAAATTTAATCCCACCACAGAGGCAATACTGCAGTTAAATCCATGCTCTATTCACCTAAGTCACACAATAACCACATCCAATATTGTCAACATCCAGGGCTAACAGGAGTTACAGGACTAGTGCTCCTGAATCACCCACTTGCTCCATTCCAGATGCATAGTTCTTATATTACACTTAAGGAAGATGAAAACATCACGAAATACACAATCAATAACGGTAAGTGCACAATAGTATTCATCTAATACCTCCATGCCCACGAGGTCCAATATGTAAGCAATCAGCTGTACAACCAGAATGTTCTGGACTGTCATATCCAGTGGTAATGGGATAAGTAGAGCTGGAGTCAGAGTTTATCGAAGGAAACTGAAAGCCCCTGATAATATTTTCAGAGTAACCGATAGAAGCTCCAGTGCGGGATGGAGATGACATAGGATTTGAGCTGTTTCCTGGAACACATACAAAGACGTTATCATGTTTGGTCCAGAGCATTAAAGTCTCAGACAAGGAGAAATAACCAGAAATCTGGCTAATGTAGTCGATACCCACAATATAGATAATTTTGTGAACATTACCTTGGAAAACCACTTCCTCCTATATAAATAATCAAGAGTTAAGCAGAGGTTCGATTACCTGAAGCTGAAAGGTATAATAAGAGAATTCCATCAGAAGGAAGCTCCTCACATACTGTGCCTAGGACCTAAAAAACATGTAATGTCACATTCTAAAACACATCATAAATAATTTATTAACAATGTATAGTTCAAACTCTGGCCCTAGAACACTGGCTGGAAGCTTAATATTTGCAATTTTCTATTTTTATTTTTTTTCATAACAAAGAAAATATCATCATTATATGAGTTCAAATGAACATCAATTTTTTGGTATAACAGTTCTTTTTCTTTATGTTAGCAACAAAATATAACCACTTAAATGCAGAGGGACAAGCAATAAGCATTGCAATTAAATAAGGACTACGGTGAAGTAGGCCACATGTTAGTGCTGCCGACAATTTGACATTTTAAACAATTTTACCAGAGTGTTGTGTCCCTAAATATTGTTCAATCATTGCTATCCACAAGAAGAGAAAAATTAATGTTCTGTTCACTTTGTTCCTTCTAATAATATTGTAGCCTGGTAGAGTTATATGACGGCATGGAAAAGGAATGACTAAGGAGAACAAATTCATGTGGAATACCTACCGCCATGAAATGGGTAACAGATGGACGAAACAAGATGGCTTTCCGTGGGTTAGGTGGCAAAGTTGGATCAGTTATATCCTGATTGACACGACTAGGCCCTGAAGCCCCATTTTGACTAGCACCAGATCCAGTTCCACTTGAGGAAGCCATGCTTGCCTGGTAAAATGAACCACTGGGTTCCCACTCCAAACTTTGTAGCATCCTAAAATTGTCAAGGCTGAGTTCTGAAAACTTGATCTGATGAGCAATAAAGAGAAATATATGAATTCTGTAGTTTCTAAAGTCCAGCACTGACAGTATCATTATTCAACAAGCAACAGAATATTGCAAGGAGAAAATCTATAACTCAAATATATTTTCTCTGTTGGCACAAAAGAACAAACAATGCAAACCTCATTAGGATGGTAACTGCACAATAATGCGTCTCTTAGTCTTAGCTTTCTCTTTGCATCCATAACATGTGGGAGACAATCTGGGTGAAGTTCCAATACAACACTATATCTCAAAGGCCTGATATTCATAAAAGCTGTGTCAGCTTTCAGGAATTTAACTATTTCCTGAATCACGAGCTTCCATTCTTTAAAGTCAGTTTCCTGGAAACAAGACCATATAAAGGTAATTCAACTATCTGTAGTCAAACTATAAGAACAAGCAAATTATCAACACTGATAAATGAGTCAAAATGCTTCTTTCATCTTGCAATATCCAATTAATATTTCTAAGGGACCACACTATTTGCATGACATGGCAACAAGTCATTCATCAAATCGAAAGGACGCCTTATAACAGCAGCGTAGATACTTCTACAATTGCCACTCTGAAATATGAAGCAGATTTTTGATGCATGCATAGAGATAACACTCTACAAAGATTCCATCAAGTAGATGGCAGGTATCGTGTGAGGATAACAGTGAACTTCATAGAGAAGATCAGAAGAATGATTGATTTCTAAAGTAAATTACTCTGCACAGTTTATAAGAATTAACCCGAGGGACTTGCTCCAAATATACCAACCAGGAGATACTAATTCAGCAGCCTCATTCAGAGATCAAACAGCAGATACCTTCACTGCAACAAAATAGACAGTCTATTCCTTGTATACTTGCCAAAATTTAGAAAAGACAACTCATCACATTTGCTAGTTGATCCATCATATGTAATAACAAGTGTGGTCTGCAATTTTGCTAACAGAATAAAGAAGCATGTGTGCCCATAATACATGTCAGAAGATAGGGAAACACATGGTTTGTAGTATATATCCGTGTATATGCATCACAATGGCATCAGAGTCTGAAGCAATTCTACTCCAAATAGGTGCCCCAACCTAATAACCAAATGAGGACATATAATATGAATATAATGATAGAGAAATGACCTGGAAAGTCCTTTTACACTCGTCAAGCAGCATTTTAAGCTGATTGACCAATTGATAGACCATCTCTCGCCGGTTCAACAACAAACAAACCGTAAGAAATCGAGCAAGGAACCTTAACTGCTTGCTGGCAAGATTTACATCCTGATGCAGTCCTTCCTTGAAATACTCCCTTGTCAAGATTGCCTCATAAAATATATAAGATTCGGACAAATAACTGGCCTCACTAGTCCTCATGTACTGTCCGAAATAAAGCTGCCCAATTCGGGAGGCAATCTCCCCGATCTCCCATCTCTTTAGCCCAGCCTCGACCAACTTCTGCCTATTCTCTTGTTGAAATTTCCAAAGCTGAGTATAGACCTTAAAGACTTTGTAGAAGTATGTATCATATCTGGAACATCAGTAGAATGGTATATCATCAGGTTCACTTGTTAACAAAAAGAAGTAATCAATATTCAGTACTAGACATGGCTGTCAGCCTAGAGTACCAAAAGATTATCAATTCGAATATCATTACAACCACTCTTATCTCCCGTTCCAGCCTCCATCCATTCTTCCCACACCATTAATTCACGGAAATGATACTAGGTAACCACCCATATTCTGTTCTGCAGTCAGTAGCTAATTGTTCGAACATAGTATTGAAGAATCAGTTCTCCGAAATAAACAAAAACACATAGTCATGCTACCGTCTGACAATAGTTGACTACAAACGAAGAAAAACATACAATTCTAGACAGGAAATAAAACACTACAATCGCGCAAGGAAGTACCGCAAACGGGATCATTCACGTGATCAGACAAAAACACAGTTTTAGCAGCTATATGCCCATTATAAAGAAAGAATCATACGCATACCGGAAGCAAGAGAAACGACCAACTCCCACAAAATCCTCATCAAACAGAATTCCCCCATAACCCAATAAAGTAAAGAAAACTACAGAGATGAAATCGCGACCTCTGGCGGCAATTTTCGAGGTTTACCTAGTGCGTTGATAGTAGGGCAAATCCCGGATCTTAGAGAACTTCTTATCGGCCTTAGCCACCAGAGCCCAGTACACCTCGTTCACCGGAACACCACTACTCCCAGTCTGCAGCTGATTCTGCGACATCTGATTCGTTAGAGTGCTATTCTACATAGGGGTTTCGTCCATCACAGCATGACTGTGTGCTCTCCTAGTCCTAATCTAGACAAACAACCAGCAGTAGAACCTGGGAGAGAATATCAAATTAGGGGTGGAAAATTGTGTTTGGAAAAAATAAAATACGAGAGAAAATAATTGGATTCATAATTAACAAATGTTAAAATTATACTTTGGCCCTATAATTTTAGGTGATCAGCACTTTTAGTTCTACAATTTATTTTATTTATATATTTAATTATTTTTTAATGAATCTAATTAATAAATTTACCTTTTTATTGACAATTTTGGTACATAATTTATTTTTTTTTGTTCTGTAACTATAGATTGTTATATTTATAACTGACTAAATTTATCAAACCAAAAAAAAGATCAAATATGAAAAATTTTGGACTAAATTTATCAAAAAATAAACTAAAAATATAAATGGTGTAAATTATAGAAACAACTTAAAGTTACAAAACCAGATATAATTTGGCCCTAACAAACAAAAAAAGAAACAAATGGGAGGAAAGAAAAAGCGCCAACGAGCCATTTTCCCCGCCCCAAGTTGGGATTGATAATGTGGTTATTAACACGATTATTGGTTTAATAGTGTTGCTCTGTTTTTGTTATTTTTTTTTTTTACTCGTCATGGTTGAAAAAATGTGTTTGTGTTTATTGAATAAATAATTTTTTATGTTTTAAAATATATTATAAGTAAAATAAAATTCATAAATTTATATTATATTTCAAAAAAAATAAATAATAAAAACTAACTTAGGGTATTTTGAAAAGGGTAAATTGCATAACACCCCCTTATGTTTTAAGAAAATAGCGCAAAACCCCCTATGTTATGTTTATAGGTAAAAAAAACCCTGTGTTATTTAAAAGACAGCAAAATACCCCCTCTACGTTAGAAATTAATGGAGAGTGCATTTCACATACCTAAATGAGAGTGGGCTTCATTTTTAACACCTTTTGATATTATTTTATACTTATAAATATCTATTTTACCCCTTTGTTTGAAATATAAGAGAAACTATTTTAGTTTAAATATATTTTAATAAAAAATATATATTATTGCTTAATTTTATTTATTATTTAATTTTGATATATTTAATAATTTATATCTATTTATAAAATATATTAACTAAATATTAAAATATCTAAAATATATATAATTTCTAACTAAATTTTAAATTAACAAACCACAATACAAAATTTAATATACTAAATTTACTTTTCAAATTTAAATATTTATATGAATATAAATAAAATTTGATTATAATAAATATATTATATCAAAATTAAATTATTATTTATTTAAACATAGTTTAATAAATTATATATTATAAAATAATATTTAATTACAATTACCATATTTTAGAAATAAAAAGTTAATAGTTCTTTTATTTTTTAACTTTTGAAAAATTAAATTATTTTTACTTATTTTTCAAAAAATAAAATTTTCAAATTCGAATTTGTTTTATATGTATATGTTTATACACAAAATTCATATAAAAAATGAAAAAAAAAAAAAAGGGAAAGTGTTGTCTTCTCCGACCAGCCCGCCGCCTTCCCCACTGTCTTCCCCCACCTCCTCGCCATGTATCTGGGCGACGAGAGTCGCCCATCGCCCCAAGGGTGACCCCACCCAAAACAATGTTGTTCTGGGCTAACGGCGATCTCCCAAATTACAAGCAACGACGATCAGAATCCCTACTCTCGATATGGGAATACCAGATACCATCATCTATCCATATAGGATGCCATTTTGTATATGAATACCATTTAGAACCCCTTCTTGATACACTCTTTCATAGTCTCTTGCCTTATGCCAATCCTATAGTGGCTAAAGACCCGACTGCAAGCTTGTGTGTAAGCCCAAAGAGCTACCCGAACCGACTATTCCTAAGTTGATGAAGGAATAATGTAAGGCAGGTCACCCATTACTTGACTTAGAAAGGCAAACATCTAGGCAAGGGAAAGCGCAGTGCGCCTTGTGCAAATGGCCCAATAGAAAGGGATTTTCTTGCCTTTTTTTAAAGTAAAATGGGGTTTTTAACCGACTTTTTAAAACACAAGGGGATTTATGCATTTTAACCTAATATATTACTTATATCTAAGCTAATTGCAAAATCCCCCTGTGTTTTAAAAGCTTAGCAAAAGACCCCTCTCTAATTTGAATTAGGCAAAATACCCTATTGTATTTTAAAAACTCAACTCTATCGTCCATCTCGATTAAATATGACTAACGGCGTTAACTTATAATAAAATGACCTTTATGTTCTTACTTAATATATATTATTTGTATTTTATTGACCATTGAATTTGTATTGATTATATTAGAGCCGTCAGATCTGATCAATTAATCTTAGCCATTGTCTCTTAAATTTATAAAAGAAAATCAATTATTCATATTTTATTAATTTAATAATATATATTATAAAACATTAAATAAAATTAAAACCCCACCCACCCCTTCCCAATCATCGCCGCCACCCCCACCACTCACCTCTTCTCCCGGGCGTTGGCCCCGCCCCCCCGCCCCCCGCCTTCCCCCATGACGCCGCCCAGATCTGGGCGATGACGACATAGCCCAGATAAAAAAGAAGGGCGAGTGTGTGGCCATCGCCCACGATTTGTGTGATGTCGTTGCCGATACGTGCAGGGAAAGAGGGCGACACAGGCGCTACGCCGTCGACCCTATTTTTCTATTTTTTAATTAATTTAATTTATTAATTAAATATATTTTAATTAATTAAAAAATTTTAGATAATTATAATAATTAAATATATTTTTTAGTTAATTAATAATAATTTCAAATATTTATTGGTTTTAATTAATTTAAATATATAATTTAGTTAATTAAAAATAATTATATAATTATTATATTTAAAGTAATGTATATTATAATTATTATAATTATTTATTATTTATATTAATGTAGATATTCAAATTTGAAAATAAAATTTAATATATTAGTTTTTGTAATGTATTTTTTTTTATTTTGTGGTATTTTGATATTTAAAATAAACATGTTTAAGAATAAAAGAATTTATATTTTAAAAGAGAAGAAAATGTAAAAAAATTAAAAAAGTTAATGTGACCATAGTAATTGCACGTACAATATAAGGGCATTTTGACCAATTAAATACAAAAAATATCAAAATACACAAATGAATCACAAATGCACTGCAAGCGCGTGCATCCCACCTTCCATTAATTTCTAACGGAAGGGGGGGGGGGGGGGGGGGGGGTTGTTGAAAATTTTAAAACATAAAGGGTTTTAGCTATTTTAGGAAAACACAGTGAGGTAAAATGAAATTTAGCCCATATATCCATTACTTTAGAGAAAAGTGCATAATACCCCCGTGTTATAAGAAAATTGATAAAATTTTACCTGTGTTTATTAGATAACCAAAAAAAAAAAAAAAAACTCTACATAAACCCTAAAAAAAAAGAAAAAAACCCTTTACATGTGCCAAAAATGATAGTGGGATAATATTTTGATCTATTTTCAGCCTTTGATCACTTTGAGTGGACAAAATTATCCCTATCTTATGCAATTATCCTCTCTCTTTATTTTTTTTAATTTAATTTTTTTATCTTTTTTTTTTGCTATTTTGCTAGAAAAAAAATATAAAATATTAACAATTAATATTCATCAATATTTTATATACAAAAAATATTATTATATCAAGTTAAATTCTTATGCATATTATTACATCAAATTAAATTATATTAGTTAATTTAATTTTCTATTGGATATATTTTAAAAATTTATTTAATAGTAAATAAATTTTAGTTTTTTAATATAATTATATCAAACCAAAACAAAACATGATTAAATTAATTCATTATATTAAAATTTATAAATAAAATAATACAACAAAAATAAAAATAAAGAAAGAAAAAGAAAAAGATGCAACATCTTCCCCGAGACTCCAACACCCTCCGCCTCTGCTTCTCCAAGTCACAACACGCTCGTCGTGCCGCCTTCTGCCTCTAAGCACCACTATTTCAGGCCACAAGCCTACTCTCTCCTCTATGCGGTGTTTGGGGCAGCGATATCCTTTTCTCTCCTCTCTGCGGCGTTTGGGGCAGCGACATCGTGTAGCCGCCGCCCAGATCAACAAGCGTCGTCAGCCACTTAGATTTGGGCACGAGTCATCGCCCAGATCTAGGTAGCAACGTCCTATGCGACGATGCCCGTCACTTCCCAGGTTTGGGTCACGACGTCGTTGTCGCCCAGACGGGTGACGGCAGGTAGAGGTGGAGCGGGGCCCTCCACTAGCATCTATGGCTATACATATGCATATACAAATATATGTAGGTATATAAAATTAAAATATATTTTAAAAATACATAAAATATGGATCGATCATTTTTATTTATTAAAGATCAGTGGATATTAAAAGTTGATTAGATCCTATAATTTTGATGCAACCACTGAAGATCCAACGGTCATTATAATAACAATAATGTATATTACATAAGGGTATAATGAAAATTTCTAAAAAAAAAAAATTAACGTCGTTAAGTAAAACAAACGGCAGGAGGAGCATGTGCAACATTTCAAAAATTACTGGGGTTTTTTCCCAATATTTTTAACACAGACAGTTTTTACTTGAATTTTCATTAGACGAGGGGGTTTATGCCAATTTTCCCATTACTTTATCAATTTTAGTAAACTAAATATGGGTCGCTTAATATAATCATTTTTAACCCAATTTCAACAATTATTCAAAAGTTATTTGTACCACCTAAATCTCATCACCCTAAGTAAAATGTTTGGAAAAAAAATGTATTCAGTCAACAATTTGTAATATCATTTTAAAAATCAATCAGATCTGATAATGATAGCTTGAAACCAAAATTGACAAATCAAACATTGGAACAAACAAGCAAAGATATGTTGTTTTATTGAAAAGTAAATCGAAATCTAAATTACCAACTGAATCATAGAATTATTTCTATGTGCCTTAAAGAAATTATTCGTCTCGTTTTCTACATGCATTGGGTAGTACGCATCTTCATCTAGGATAAGAATTTTTAGTTCTATCAATATTGCACTATACCGAATAACACCTTGAAAAACACTCAAAAGCCTAGAGAAAACTAGGCCTTAAAGCTCGAATGAGAGAGAGAGATCGAGAGATAGATAGACTATTGGTGTTGTTGTGTGTTTGAAATGTAGGTGAACCAGCTTTATATAGGCACCATTCAACAGCGATGAAAACAACATTAAATTGGACATAAATTCTCAATTGAAGCAGCTAGCGGTTACAGATAGTTTTAGATTTGTAATTAAAACAAAATTAAAATGTTTGACTGATAAAAAATATATTTTGGATCATGTTCGGATAAATTCAAACATTACTGCTACAAAAAGATATATATCTTGAGACATTCGCCCTAATGCGGGAGCCGGAGTAGGACTCGGGTCGGGTAAGCGACAGCGGCATGCATGTGAGGCAACCCCAAGTTCACTCTAGTCATCATAATCTTTCAAACATCACTTGGACATTGAATTAATATAATGAGTTTATATTGAACATAAACTTCCAATATAGAACACAAAATGAGAGTAAAACACTCACCTACAAAAATCCCTTATATGCATATAAAATGCTATTCTTTTCTCATCATATTCCTATATAAAACACAACATTTTCCTCAATTTTTAAACTCTATCTAATATATGGATTTGATTTGTAAGTGCATCCATACTTTGGATCACTTTTTTGTTACAAACTGACAACTAATTCTTCCAGTTACAACAATTCCCTACAAATCCATAGATTTGAACTCAAGCTTCCCTAACTTGCTTTCAACAATGGTACCTCCCGATTTGAACCACTGTCTAAGTTATCTAACATTAGTTATCACCGGGTCAAAGGAACTAAGCCTTAAATTTGAGTCTGTGATTGTGACAGCATTTATTAGCAATAATAAACCGTCGACTTTGTGTTGGTCTTTAAGGTTGGCACTTTAGGATATATGTGTCCTAATTTGGTTCATGAATGATTTCAGAAATAACCCAATTCCTTAGTTGCCACAAAACAACTGCATTCACTTAGTTGCACATCTCTAGGGATGCACTACTAGCATCTCATCTAAAAGGCTTGACCCCATTCAGAGATAAACTCTTACTGTATTTGTAGTATCAGCTCAATGTGCGCAGTGCCGGGGTGGATTGGACCAGCCCAGGACCGGATAAGCCCATTTGAAAATAAGGGTTGGACATACCAGGCCCACTTGGATCCTGGGTCGGTCCTGGGAATCCATACTTGGGACCAACCCAACCCATGGCCCATAACCATCTGTCCTGGCCCTAGCCTATCGAGTTGGGCTAATGGTTTAGCCCAATTAGGCCTTTTTTTATTTTATTTTGATTAATTCATAATAATTTTATGCTATTCTTCTAAGTTGATATTGGTAGAATTATTAAACTTTTCAAACTTAAAAAAAAAATATTTTCATTGTTCTACTTTTAAAAATATATTTTGTGGCTTGTTGTTATTTAAATTTTTTATTGTAAGCTTGTTAGTTAAACTTTTATTTAAGTTCATTCTATATTCTTTTTTGTTCCAATAATAAGTTTTATTATAATTTTTTATTAGATTTAATCTATTATATATATATTTCATAAGACAATTATCAATTTAAGAAATTGTTCAAATTCATACCTCCAATTTATTAAATTGAATTTAGAAATTTACGTATCGAATGTAAAAAGAAAAATAAATAAATACAAAATTAACTATACATATTAAAGAACAATATAGTACATATTGCAAAAAATTATTTGATCGATATAAATAAATCATTGCATAAGTATGAGCAAACTAGTAGTAAAACATTAAAAAATATACACTCATACAAGTCCAATGGACACAACTTCCTCCAACATGGTTTACTTTTTGCTTGCAAAGACAACTGCTTTTGCTTTCGTATATAGTAGTTGTCCTATTCTTGGTTTAATTTTTTGGATGCTCAAAATTGACTTGTATTGGGAAAACTGTCCCCTTCTGTACAAAAAACTTGATACGGGGGCACGTAATAATTGTACATATAATTTTTAGTAATATTTTTTTTTATTAAAATTCATAATTTATTATCTTATGGCCTTACAATCTTACACACAAAAACTGTTTGATAATTCTTTTTAGGGAAAATTACATCTACCTCCCCTGAGGTTTGACATAATTACAAATACCCCCTCGTTGTTTGAAAAATTATAAATACCCCCTAATTTTAACGACCGTCTAACAATTACCTCAATCTTTGCATTTTTTATAGTGAACTGACCAAAATACCCTTATGAATTAAAATTTATAATTTTATTTATTTTCTTAAAAAATATTTTTTTTATCGACTAAGGCGATAATTTTTTATAATATTTAAGTTTTTTTCATCCATCCCATTCAATATTTTTATAAGATTTTAATTTTTTTTAAAAAAAATATGTAAGGGCAAAGTTGACATTTCTATGCCTTCATCCAAGAATTACATAATTTTATCAAATATTAGGGGGGTATTTGTAATTTTTTAAATAACGAGGGGGTATTTGTAATTATGCCAAACCTCAGGGGAGGTAGATGTAATTTACCCCTCTTTTTAATGTATTAATTATTCATATTTTACTCAAATTTAAAAAAAATTGACACTTTTTACAATATATGTTGTATTGATAATGATTATATACATGCAAAAACAAATACTAATATGTTATTCCCATTTCAATAAACAATAAGTTTAAATAAAATGGGAGTAAATTAATTTTTGAGTACATATAATTGCGTGGAATTAAATTTCCAATGAAACTTGATTGAGTGGTTAATTTAATATGAGTTGAACGTTGAAGGGTATTTTTGGTATTAAAATATTTGGTGTAGTGGTATCAAAACTACCATTTTGAGTCTATAAGCCTCTTCTCTTTATAATAGTACTAGCCGGTACTACGCTGTCCCTACGTGCATATAATAAATAATATTTTTACGTTTTAAAACTATATTATGAATAAGAAAAATATATATAAACCAATATATTATATTTCTAAGAAAAAGAAAGAAATCAACAAAATAAAAGGAAAATTAACTTAGGGATATAATTGGTATAACGATAAGATTGGTGATGCAGTGTCATGACCGCCGTTTATGAGAGAAAAAAGTCTTTTTTTTTATACAGTATAGATAGAAGATTATGCTCTATTAAATGACATCTAATTTGTTTATTATGTTAAATTAATTAATAAAATAAATCCACAGAATTAATTTCTAAATTGTAATTAATTACAACTTGTGATATACATACATAGTTATTTATATCTATATCTTTATATAATCGAAAAGCGTCCTTTTGTTTTCTTTCATATTCTAAAATTGTCATTTTTAAAACTATTTTATTAATTTCCATTTTATTTGCTCTCTCTGTCGAACTTTCATATCTCTTTTATCATGTCACTTTTTTTCCAATAATTTATCATAATATTTTTATTTATCCAATTAATTTATATTTTTAAAGTAATAATAGTTTTTAACATTTAAAATTAATTGTGCACATATGTTAAAGCGTGTTTACATATATTATTAGAAAAAAAAGCAAGCAATCCGTGTGATATCGCAAATAAATAAATTTTCCCTATGAAACAAATAACAATTTATCACCTATTATTTTTTGAAATACAATAATTTATCCGCTTTATTTTAAAAATATAAAAAATAAATTATTATTTTTTTAAGGGATAATTTACTTATTTACAATATCAGATGTGAATACATTGCTATTCACTCTATATTAATATAATGTAATATATATATATATATATATATATATTTATATATATATATATATATATTTATATATTTGCTGAATTAGTACATACACGAGCGAATATAAACTCCAACGACTCTCAGCATCTGACGTTTGAGATGCGAACGTTATAAACACTCGAATGCCTTCCTCGCCTTCTCATTCTTTCTCTATTTCCACAGAGACTCTCTTTCTTGATTTTGATGTGGGTGTGAATCATTGCGCTTTTCAATCACAGTTGCAGTGACAACCACCGAGGTAAGATAGCCCACTGATTTTTCTTCCTGAATTTCTCATGTTCGAGAAAGAAAACATGTTGAATTAAGTTTCTTGTGATTTCTTTTACAAGTTCTCAATTGCATGGATTCGCCAATAATTGAATTTTCACTTGTTCTTGGGTTCTATTTAATATTTCGATCTTTGTAACCTTCGTTTCTTGCAATTCTTTCTTGAATTCGCGCTGAAACTTGTGGTGATAGTGGTTTCTGGCTCAGGTTATTATATGACTATCTTTCCTTTCCTCTTTTTCCGTCTCTTAATTTGAGTTTGTTTCTTTGTTATTTGATCGACAAATTGTTTGTCAGAACAATGGAGTGATGTAAGTGCAGCTTCTTGTTGCTAGTTTTGTCATCGAAGTCATCGTACTTTAAAGATTCTGTGCTTGGCCGATGTTTTCTTGATTGGGTGGATCTCTTTGTGTTAGTGAGTATCTCACGTTTTTAAATTATTAAGATTTTTTTCACACTAAACATAATTTTGTATTTTTCTGTCCCTTTTCTTGAATGTGCTTTCTGCATATTTTTTCTGGCCTTTGTGAAAAACTTTGTCCTTCATTCATTGTTACTGTTATTTGTGAAGTTCATTGCAATGGATTGTTTGCTGACTGTGCAGGTCTATGACTTGTTTACTATGAAATCGAGTGAGTCTCAAGCCCAAGATGTACATCTTATCAGATAACAAATACTGATTTTTCTTTCTCTATGGGCGAAGCGCAAAAGATTGTCCATAACAATGAATGTCTTTTGTTATCTGTCATTAAATTCAGTATTATATCTGTTTCTTTCTCCCTTCAGATTGTCTTGCAAATTGAGCATGTGAAAGAGATATGACTATAGTAAGTCTCAAAATATCTTTGCAACATCTTATGGAATACCTATGCATTTCTGACTCATGTCACATCTTTGCATCTTGATGCTTCTGGCATGCTTCACACTGCTTTTGTTACTTCTAAATTTTATGGAAATTTTAAAATCCTAAAGTTGAAGTGCACAAAAACTGTAACATTTGTTCTTGTGTTCTTTGATATTTCAGTTTGGCTTTATTCCTTCAATTGATCTATAAAACTGGAACTTGTCGACCTAGAATAGAAGGCTATGTAATGTAAGTTATGCATATCAGCGCTGGAATCTGTATGATACATAATTTTCTTCTAAAGTTAGATTTGCCTTTGATTTATAACGTACGTAGTTAGGAAGACGTGCTCCTGTCTTGGACTAATCAGACTTATTGAACTGCATTAACTATCTTAAGCTGTTCACATTACTGATTGTCTAAGCTAGGGCTTCTTTTTGCTTGAAAAAGTTGTCTATTGAACAAGAAAAAAAGAAAGCCAAGTAGTTTTAAAACATGCATATCTTTGGTCTGTTCAATTTCATATCCTTTATGATGATTCACGACACATCTGAAGAATTCAGCCACAATTTGCTATGAATTCCACTATCAACAATACTAATATTTGTTAAGGATTTGAAGTTTATTGCCAATTGGTGACAGAAAATCAAGGCTTTGAAAGATGGATAAGAAATTGGCTGCACTCCCAGGGATGGATTTCCTTTTCTTTAAAGGAAATAATTCTTATGTAGAAAGTCTAATTTCTGTCAGATTCTTAACTCCGAGCTTCCTGATATGTACTTGTACACTCACAACAGAGCTAATTATATTCTGGTTCAGTTGGCGGAGGGTCAGGTTCCTTGTTCATGTCTTATAAGACGGGCAGAGTTGCAAGGATCAGGGAATTAATTTAAATTGAAGATCTTCTCTATTGTGGAATGTGCACTGGATTGTATCTTCAGAACTTCATCCTAAAAAGTTAATGTCCTCTTGCAATAGTTCTGCTGATGACCACAAGGATGTGAGATTCAGGGACAAAGCGTAGATTTTGAGAATAGGTAATTGATTAATCTATTTTTAAGAAAAAGTGATTTATGGATGTTTGTGCCTTAAACTGCCCCTATTCAACATTAATTTGTTGCAGACACAACATAGGGGCAACTTCGATATCAAAGAATGTGAAGGGAAGTGAAAATCTGATGCACTCTCAAGACGAAGAAAGCATGGTACTGGAATATGTTTGGAAGATAGCCATTGTTATCATTTTAAATTCATAATGGAAATGGAATGTCTTGTAGGAACTTTATTCTCGTGCTAGAGCTCAAGAAAAAGAAATTCTGTATCTCAAGGAACGAATTGCTCTTGCCAGTGTTAAAGTAAGACAAGTATACTTTTAGGTTATAATAGACACAGTCTGTCATCTTTTCTCACAATGTTTGTGATCCATTATAAGGAATCACAGCTGTTGAAAGAGAAATACACACTTGAGAGGAAATCTGCTGAGCTACGGATGGTTAGTGTATTGTTTTACTGTCCTTGTCATCAAGTACTTATATTTAGTTACAAGCTCCAATGTGGATCACCACTGATCTTTTCCTCTATAAAACATCCTATCGGTTGGTGTCGTAGGCTCTAGAAGAAAAGCAAAGTGAAGTAATAACTTCTGCATCAAATGAATTGGCCTGCAGGAAAGGTGATCTTGAAGTCAATTTAAACTTGGTTAATGAATTAAAGGTAGGTTCAACTCCTAATTTCCTGTGTCCTTTCTTACTGCTACTAACTCTGTTTAGATTAGATCCAACATAATACTATTTGTATGCTTTTGTGTTTGATATGCATGTATTCATGCTTATCATTTCCATAGTTTCTTTATTCTATGTAAGCAAGTAAGCATATATTCTGGACTATTGGTTTTCTGCCACCTCCTGCACCAAAATGATTTTTCATTTTTATGAAGTTGTAAGTTGAAGTTGCCAATGTTAGACACTCATAGAAGTACCTTGGCCTTTTAACTCAAAAGCATCCATTTCCAACGGAATTTGTTACACCTTTTTAAATACACCACTTTATCATTAGTTTATATGTAATAAGACCTGAGTAATTTGAGCTTTTGCAACGCAAATGCATACACCTATTATATTCTCGAGTTACATGCTTCCTTTTTGTTTTATCTTTGTTGTGTTTGTCTGCCTAATAGATCATATTTAGTCCTTGCTTCGATTTTTTGAAATGACCTCTTTATGTAATAAAAGTAGGATTAAGTGGAAATTTATATCCCAGTCTTGCATCATAATTTATGATAAGTTAAACTAGTCCTCCCCCTCTACTCGTTTAGTCAAATTTTCTCTCTTTCACATTCATGTTATTCCAGGCTGTAGAGAGCGAGAGCCTTATCTTTATGTCATCTATGCTAGAGATATTGGGTGAATATGGTGCTTGGCCTCATGTTACCAATGCCTCTGCCCTATCCAACAGCATAAAGGTGCATAATTTATAGTGTTAAGTAGGACACTATTGTAATATGATATAGTTCTTTTTGTCAACATCTCCAATCTATTGCGTGAGCTATATGACATCCCCGAGTTTGCCATTTAGTTATTTTTGTGATTCTAGGTAACTGCACATCTAATTTCTTGTTGATGTATCATTATTTTGTTTTTCGAGTCTTCTTATTTTTCAAGTTTCCCATGTTATGTTCTCCATTTTACCTTGATTGTCTTAAATTAACAACTTTTTAATTTCTTTTTTATATTTTTCTAATTCTCACACTTGCATCTATCTGCATTATTTCTCCGCGATGTGCACTTCATGAGAACTATGTTTTTAAATATAATTAAAAAGTTTTTATATTGACCATCCAGGATAGGTCTTTTCATATGAATTTTTTATCATTTATTCTAAGATTGTTACAAATGATGAAAAATTAATGCATGCTCCTTTTTATTATATAATGTGGTTCTTCGAACTATTAGCAGCAAAATTTGTAATAAGTAATTATTAAGCCTTTCTTTAGGAGTCCAGGGATGGTCCTTGTGCTTGTTCGTGTGACTATCAGCTATAAGTCTTTCTGGACTGGAAGAAGGTAATTTTACCCACTTCATGAATCAGAAACAAGATGACCTTCAATTCCAAACTAACCCACCAGATAAATCCCTTGTATGCTACTTAACTGACTGCAATCCACCCCCTAAAGGTCCTGGGTCAATGCTGGACACACTATCGTGTTCCGAGTAAGCTGCTCATTTCCTTCTAGTCTGCGATGTGGTGTAATTGTGATAATATTTTAATGGATATGGATTGTGGCAGACTGAAACTAAAAATCAGCTAGGATTCTTATGTCAATTTTGCATATTAGCTTTCTTTTAGCCCAGTATGCTGATAATGATCTCTTTCTTCATAGTTTCTTCTTTCTCTTATTTTGCAATTTCAGTTCACGCTATCTTAAATTTTTGCAGCAATTACATGATCAGTTACAGTTGAAGATAAGAACTTCACATGTAAGCTTGAATCATTTGTTTCTTTATTTCACGCCCCTTCTTGCCATTGCTTCGGATTTTTGACAATGACTAGGAGCTTAGTCCCATTAAGATATTGTCTTTTGTTCTTTTATGAACCCTTTTTTATTGTTGCTCTACAGATCAGTTTGGTTTGATAACTGAATCTATTTCACAGAATATATTCCGTTAATAGGTTTTTTTTGTTTCGTCATTTGTTCATTATATATTGTCTCAAACTTTTTCACATTATACCTTCCAAACAGGCATGCAGAGAATGGAATAGAAAGTTATCTAACTCAGATTTAATGCTTAAGTGTTCACCATGAGCTTACGCATACATACATACTCTATATTACATAATTTGAGAAGAGGAAGGTGTGTTCTATTATGAAACTCAATGCTGTAATGTCATTATCTTGTTGTAGTATCCTGTGACTTCCTGATCTCCTTGCCTTGACTGCTACAACTTCGAGTTTAATTCGAATATTTGAGACGAGTTCTCTAGGTCTGTGAGTACATGTCACTTACGGAATCCCACACATCTTTCGCAGTTGGTAAGATAGATGTGGTTTCCCAATAGGTGGCTTCATTGGGTTGATAAGCTAATCAATTATTAGTGAGTTTTGTGACTCCCATCTTCTCGGAAGGGTCAAGTGCTGCTGGTTTCCTCACTTCTCCTGCTAAATTGACAGGCTTGCCTCTACCATCAATTGCCAATTTTACAGACTGAGCCCACTCCAAATAATTTTTACCATTCAACTTGTGAATAGTAAGTCACCGGGGAGAATGCGATGTAGAGAGAACCTATTGTTTACTTCTGTGGTGTTTGACTGAATATTCTCTTCAATCCCTCCTGAAGAAGATGAAGTGTTTCTTGCCCTAGTCATGGCAATTTTTGCCATTACTCGATACCATGTAAGTTTTGAGAGAAAATAATCTCACTCTGCTAATTAAAAAACAAAAATATATGAAGTATTTATAGATCTCACCTATATGAGATTACTCCAAAGTGCGTAAAGATAATCACAACTAACAGATTATTCACATTCTAATCTAAAACCAGATAGAAGCAAACTCCTAACTAGTTGGATTGCTTCTTTGTTGAACTTTCACAGTTCTAGAAATTTTTTTAGTGCTCATAATGGTTGCTTATCTATAACCTTTCTGTCGATTCATTGGGGGTAAAGTATATAAGATGGCACTAAGACTCGCAAGTAACTCCTAAAGATCCCTGCCCATTCTTTTTCAAGTTTAGCCTTCTTTTAGGTAAGTAAAATTCCATTTGAACTATATTACATGTTAAGCTATTAAGGAAATGTTACTTGTATGCAGGGCAGACTTGCAGATGTGAATTCCATGATTGGAGATAATGCTCAAAATGGTTTTGTTGATAAAGGGATTCCCAGTTTAAGCCCCATGAATAACCAACTGCCTAGCATTTTTATGGTAATCACCGTGATTTTATTGTCTCATATTGCCAACTCAGTCCCACTTATATTGTGATTGAATAGCCTTCATTCTTTTATAAGATAAAACTGTTGGCTTACTTAATACTGGAGGCGGCCTGAAGTGCCAGAAAGTTGAGTTCCAGACATCATTACTACACTCATTACTACACTGACCATGGAAAATTATTCTCTTTAGAGAACGAAATTATCATTTTATCAACTTCCTTTTACAGGTGTGAACGGATTTTCTATTTATAGTCCTCATATTAGGGGAAACATTTGGAACCAGTTGATGACATGTCAGGATTTGTTCATGAAAATGATCCTAAACTTTCCAAAAGCTTAATGCAGGATGGTGAGATGCGCCACTTGCTGAATAATGAGAGTCTTCTAAGGACATTGCCAGACATTGATAGGTTGGCTTGAAAATGTCAGTGTTATACTGATGAATTAAATTTTAGTTGTCTGTGAATGCATGATTTATGCTCATGTTTCCATTAAGTGCCCTTGCCATTTCTCTACAGTCATTATTCATTAGTTGGATAACCATGAGATTATATTTACAATTTTGAGCACCTAATATCATTGGTCCCTACATATTATTTAATCCTTCCAAAATCCATCAATTTGGTGCCTTCAACTTTTTTTGTCTAAAATTTACTGATCTTTTCTTGGCTCAATTAATTTTGTTACTACTCTGCTGGACTGTTGGATAGGCTATTTTCTTGAAATTCTCGCTTTACATTTTATGTTAGCTTTTAAGGCACTCCAACTAATTGATTTCTTTGAGTTCTATGAAAGTTTTATATCATGTCCCTATTTCACATCCCACAATGTTTCATAGCTATACACTTGTTTGTAGTCTAGAGGTGATTGAAATGAAAGTGGCATGGTTTGCATGTCTGCTTGATCGCATTGTCATAATCATGAGATGTGAATATCTAATAGTTTATCTTTTAGGAGGCAAACAATTTATATTTTAATTATATGAAAAGAAAATAAGTGATAATTTATTTAGAAAATTTATCTTTCCTATAGTACTTATGTTGATGTCCTTCACCAACCATCTTTTTGCTACAATTGTTATACAAGTAGGATTTGCTGCTGATTTTACGTACACGTGGTCTATCTTTCGTCTACGACTCTCAATTAGTCTTGGCATTTGAGCTTTGAAGAGAACGAATTGTTCTGAAAATTTTATGACACACTCTGGATGCTGTATCCACAATGCTCCACATGAGCTAATGTTTGGAGGTTCCGCTTTCCCTTAAATGAATGCTTCGTAGATTTCTCAAAGTAATCACCACCTCTGAGGAAGAATTATTTGGTTACTATGACTATGCAATTTTAAGGTTACATAGATGAGCCAGACAACATAGTATAGTCTATAAGGAGTTAGTATCTCTATGTTCCATAGCTTTTGAAGATAATTTATACTCTATTGCTTTCAACACTAGAATGTAGGAGAGAGTATCAAACATGCAATGTCAAATTCATGTTTCATAATATCCTTGTCCTTGTGATTTAGCTCAAAATATAGAGAAAATTATCCATTAACGTCTTCATGCCACATGCTTCATTTTGTCATTAAGAAATTTATTCATCATGATGCCTGACTGATTAAAAATTTACAGAAACTTTACAGACCATATTGTTGATAATATGCTCGATAGAATTGGGTTCCATTCAAGATCTGAAGGAAGGGCTGGTGATCAATTTGCCGATCCTCCAATGATGCATGATAAAATTGGTTCTTTTGGTTCAGAAGGTAATTTGTGTAATATCTTGCGGCAGAGTAATATATCTTCTGCTTGTGTGACTTATGACTAAGTTCTACTTCTAGAAGAGGGCCCTGGAATAGAAGGCTTTCAAATTATTGGGTATGCTAAACCAGGAAGCAAACTCTTAGGCTGTGGACTCCCTATACGTGGAACATCTCTCTGCATGTTTCAGGTATTAGTAATGGATTTAATATTTAATGGTCTTCATTTATCATGGACACCTTGCACTAATAAATGGTATATTCTCTTTTCAATCTTCTATTACACATAAGTGGGTTCGTCATTATCCAGATGGCACTAGCCAATACATTGAAGGTACATATGTAAATAAATTTTAGTTTTGTTTGTTGATCTCCATAGGAAATAATTATGTTTACCTTCTAACTTGGTTGTCAAACTTGTTTCTTCATCAGTCTTGTTACTTGCTTAAAAAATATAATTTATGTCTGTCTGTGTCTTTTTGTTATCAGGAGCTACCAATCCAGAATATGTTGTGACAGCTAATGATGTTGATAAACTAATTGCTGTTGAGTGTATACCTATGGATGAAGAAGGCAGACAGGTAACGTGTTGAATGCAATGTGCTGTGCTTAAGAAGACTTGAGTGAAAACCATTGTTGCTATATTTACTTACCTTTTACTAATTGCTGCTTGAAATACACTTAGCTTGCTCAAGTGTTTGTGACTTCAATGCATTTGAAACTTTCTTATCATCTACTTTCTCGTAATTTGTCCTGGACTCGTTTGTCATACTTTCATGTTAACACCAAATATACCAAAATGGGAAACTAATTGTTGGAATCTTTGTTCTTATTTGTGAACTGGTACTATCTTCAAATGTATATCTCAGTACTAGAAACTAAGAAGAAGTGATAACGACATCACCTATTAAGGACTATATTCGTATGTAAATATCATTTCTAAAAGCTAATAGAATTGGTGATGACTTGGAAAATATTTTTTCTTCTTTAAGTTAATAAATATTTGTTTAGTTGCTGGTCAATTCTTTCTTAGTTGTGGTATTTGTTTCCACTATTCTAAGTGATACAACTTCATCAAAAGCAATCTGTAATGTTGTACTTCTGAATTCCTCACCCGCTTGCAATTTTCAGGGCGATCTTGTGAGAACCTTTGCCAATGATAACAACAAGATTACATGTGGTGAGTGCAATTACATTAAACCGCGATTTTCAATCCATTTCTTGAAACTTTGAAGCTTAATGGTGAAAGTAATATCATACTCATGTATATAAGTCCCTTTAGATCACGCACACAGCTTGACGAAGTTTGCAAGTTCATAATCATATATCACTTCCTCTCATGGTGCTATCAAGGGTCAACTTCAATTTCAACCATAAAGGCTTAAATCCTCTTTGATTGCCCCATAATTTACATTTCTATGTACAGATAATATGTGAATAACTTTTTTCTTGGTCATCTGGCAGCCTGTATCAGCATGCTCAAAGGATTAAGTTCTGATAGCCGCATATTTTCTCTGATATGTGCCACCTCAGCCACCTATATGATGTGCTGATTTGACTTTGATCTTGTGATATCAGTGTAAATCCATCCTCACCAGTTTATTTTAGCAACACAAGTATTTTTTTAGAGCCATATCATAGCAATGAAACTTTGACAATATGCACACACGTGTTATAAATGTTCTGATTTACATTTCAGAGATATCTATTTGGATAATTGTGCTGTTAGAATGTTTTCTGTTGAGTAGTACAATAAATGCAGATGAGGAGATGCAAAAGGAGATTGATGCCTATATTTCTTCAGGCCTGGCAACATTTAATGTCCTAATTTTGGTATGTTAACAAGTTTATATTTCATATGAAATTTGGTCAGCTTTCTATTCTCTATTACTAGTATAATCTTAGCCAGCTCGCAAATGTCACTTGGAAAATGCTTGTGTTTGTATGTCCCGCTCTATCTTCATCTGTTAAAGGTAACAAAGGTGAATTCTAATATTGCTTGATATGACAAATGAAGATGACCTCAATGTTTATGCAAGAATGATATAATAAACAAGAAAATTCTTACATTTGCATGATATGTAATGATGGTACACTTGCTAGAACACATGGAAAGACATTGAAATAAAAATGGGCGTTTTGCTTACTTGGAAGATTATTTCTTGAAAATGCAAAACGAAGTGAAATGTTTTCAGAACAGTTCTGGGATCAGAAGATTCCTGCACCTGACCATTCAGAAAATTTATAAATATCTATGTAGAAGTTCAAATTACATGCTCCGAAAAAATATATTTGTGCCTAATCTACCTTCTCCCGTCTCCCCAGGGAATATGTTCATCATAAAATAAAGTAACTTCTTGACTTTTTCTAGAACTTGGGAGCTAAAGTGTTTGGTTCTACATTTACTATATTTGATTGTCAATTATTTGCTCATCAATCTGGAATATTTTACAGATGTTGCACGCTATTTTGGTAAACCTATATCTAATTGCAAATTATCTGCTCATGACGGATCTCTTATGTGGAAATCTGTATCTTATTGGGTGGCTCAATTGTCATCTTTCTGAGTTTGCGGCAATCTGTTCCCACTAAGATGTTTCCTTGAACATTTGATAGTTAAATTACTCTGAGAACTGGGAGCATGCAACTCTATTCTTGAGGCGATCAGGCTTTCAGGTTAATGTTGGGAGGAAAATGGATGTTGCAATCACGGAGAAATATTCCAAAGACTTGTTGGTATGTTAATTCATTTTTTGTCACTGTAAAATGTAATACTTTGAAAGCCCAACATGAATACAAAGTTTGAGTTCCATTATATACGGAAACATGCATGAAGTGCAAAGAAGTTATTATTTTTGTAGAATCATACAAAACATTTGACTTTAAAGGTTAAGAGGCAACATGATTGGATTCTGATGTGCATTTTGTTAGGATGAAATTTTCACTTACATATATATACCACATGGTGGGGGAAGACCAGCCATGGGCACACCTCCAAATATAATGTTATATTTTTCACTCAATTGCAGATCAAAATACCAAGTGGGCCCTCAGCTCAGTTTGTCCTGACATGTTCAAATGGCTCATCATATCATTTCAGCACAAATAACGACATACGGTAAAACCCTGCATTCATTTACTAATTATGCATCTGTTTTCTTGAATTATTTTTGTTCTTCATTTCTTCTTGATAGTTAATGATAGCCATATGAACTTTATTCTCCTTTGACATTAAGCTTAGAAAATGCATGTTTTTGGGCAAAATCAGCCTCTAGTCCCTTGTTTTATGTCCTTAATAAATATGTTCCCTGATTTCACAAATGTAATACATGGAAGAGTCTTCTAGTCCTTGTCTATTGACAAAAAATGACATAGTAAAGAACACAAAGTAAAAAGGAAATTAAAGAAGATGCAGATAGTCCGGGTGCATGTTAGAACACGAACATTGAAGGCTTAGGCTGTCTTTCTTTTTCATTTTTGGTCACTTTTGGCATCTTAGTCCTCGGGAAATATAAACATGTTTATATTATGTTGCTTTCATCTCCAATAAAAATTCCCATTTTCACTTATTTTCTATTATCTATTCACCCCAATCATTACATTATATATATATTTATATATATGTGGGGGTGTGTACACATACACAGAAACATGCATACACATATATATAATATATATTTCAATAATTAACTTAATAAAATAACAATATACATTGATGTGACATGACACCACTAATAACTCCAAAATCTAAAAAAACTACATTTGTTAATCTTCATTCATATAAAAATAGAATGAAAAATGCATCGACATGATACTACTAACAACCAAAAAGTACAATTGGATCGTCTAATACACACATTTTGTCATTTTAACATAGAAACCAATATAAAAGGAAACACTTCTTACCACTTGAAAGTTGGAAAACGAGAATGAAAATGAAATCAAATACTACCTTAATTTTGGATTTTCTAATTTCATGTCCAATTGTTGGGTGATCATGAAAAGAACACTAGCCCACAAGAATAAGATGTTAGGACTGAGCAAGTTGCTTATCTGTAAAGACTACAATAATACCTCACTGGCACCACTCTGTCCCACTATAAGGCTTTAGGTAGTCGTTAAGCTTCGCACGACTGCCCAATGCTAGCCAGGGCACTTATCTGGTCAATTATTTTCAATTAGGCACGCTTTGAAGCTTGGCAATAATTTGGTGGAAATCTATCAAAAAATCAATTTGGTTGGCTTGATGGTACTTAGAGAATAAGGGTTTCCTGATGATTTCTTGTTAGCAGAAAAAGAAGAGGCTACTTCTTGTAACTATTATCAGGAGCACTAGCATTTTTAAGAAGTATCTAAAGGTCGGAGCAATAGTTTATCTTTGATCTTGATATGAGTTAATAGGGAACATGCATGAGAAACGACTATGCTGCATTATAAGGGCATATTCCAGAGCACAAAGTATGATGGTTCATGACTTTGGTGCTTTTACTGGCTTTAAGCATATGCTTCAATAAATAGTAGAAAAGCTCAAGGGTCAAGAAAGAGAAACCAAAAGACAACTGGCTTTGAAATTTTGGAGTAGTCAGTTGAAACAAAGAATTTATTTCACTTGATTTATAGTACTGATATCTCAGCCTGTTAAATTGGAATAGTTTCAAACTTTTGCTAGAAATCTTCACATTTTAAAGTATCTTGCCGAGAACATTATTTTGTTCTCTTTGATGGGTTGGTAAAGTGACAGAATATAATGAACGTGATTGCTCATAATATTTTTGTACACTATTATTGTTGTTATCAAAGCAGGGTTGATTTTGATACCAGGGATTTATTTTGGCAATGACTTTCAGAAAACTATGTAAACATACTGAACTACCCCCAAGGCAAAATTGTTGTGCATGAACTTTTGATTGTCCAAGTTGTTTGCATTATGTTGTTACTTGTTGAACATTCCTTCATTTTGGACTTAACTACTAAAATGGGATACCAATGCAGTGAGATGCAAATGCATATTTGATTTGGTATATTTCTTCCATTGTTGGTGGCTCATTTTTTTTGGCAGCGTATTATATGGAACCTAAGAATTATTAAAACTGTTATGGAATGAGAATTCTGCTTATGGTACAGGACATCACATGTTTGACCGTATGTTATTTGTAATTTCCATGTAGGTTGAGAGATACACTTGTGCTGACAATGAGGATCTTCCAGAACAAGGTACTCTTTCGAATGTACTGTTACATAATGTACTTTACGGTTCATCTCAACTGATTTGATTTGAATGCTACTCCTTTCTAATTGATGCTATTATTAATGATTTTTGTTTTACCTGATATAATATAATTTGCCAGTTTTCTATGTTTTGGGAATCAACTGATTTATGTATGTTATTCAAAATGAAATAAATATTATCTTACTTATTATAAAGTCAGTTGCTTGCTTATCCTTCAACAGAAATTATGAAAGAGAGACTAGAGTAAAATATTGTGTCTAGACAAAGTCACATGAGCTATGAATGCCTAAGTATTCTAATATGTTGCCTTGTTGTCTAAAGACCAAGCTACATGTTTAAGCAATGAGAGTTTCCTTGGTTGTGATTTGACATGATGTAACTAGTTGGTTGTTGGCCCAGCTCCAACACTGGTGATCAACGAGAGGGTGGTGAAAAGAAGTTGTCTGCTAGTTCAGGATGGACATTTGTTTTGTTGAATCTAGAGACCAGGCAAGTGGGAGCAAGGAATTGCTTAATCTAGAGTTCCTTAAAATTGTATTTCCCCGAAAGCCTAGACAATGAGCTTATTAGGAAATAATGATGTTCTCAAGTAAGTGTTGGCAACATAATATGCCTTACATAGTGAATGGTAATAGTTATTTAAGTGATTTACCGCAATTAGCCTTCCACTGGACATCCGACTGTAAGTTCTCCCTTTTTAGCATTCCATAGTAGCTCCGTCAAGCACTAAACATTTTGCAATAGTCTTTGACAAATTGCCCTGTAGTAATTCGTTAATTTCCATAGACAACCCCAAGTCAACAACTTAGGATGGCGTAGGCCAGCTACGACTACATGCCCGTTCCTCCCGTTGATTTCCCATATTTATTCCAATCATTTCTTTGCATAATAGTTCTTTGCATAGAGTTTATTTTTTGCAACTTTTTGAATGCCACCCGCAAAATTAATAAATGGTACTCAAGGGATCTAGATTATACAATAATGTCGTCTGTATGAACGACCACAAGATAATCCAAGGATTTAAAGAACACATCATTCATCAAGAGGTAGAATGTGCAACGACATTTGTTAGGCTGAAAGACATAACTAGAGACCATATGAGCCATACCTCATTACATAAACGGTCTTTACCTCATCAATCAACAGTCCTTTGTTTTCAATTATCAGAGTTTTTGATAAGTGAAGAGAGAAGCAGAAGATGAACATTTATGTGGTTTGGTCATATGACCTACGTCCACGAGACAAGTGCCCAAATAGTTAAATCATATTATTCTCTTTTAGTTTTACCATATAACCTCCCCATATTTATATAGGTGAATTACATATGTGGATAACATGAAATATAGGAAATATCTCCAAAATTAAATCATATAAATATCACAAGAATCACTAAGATTTTGTTGTGATCCTCTTGTGATCTTACAGTTATTTGGAGATTGGATTCATGATTCTCAACACCAATAAATCTTAAAATCAATCTTTCATGTCAAAGGCATGCCCCTGGTAATCAGATAGGTCTAAGACAGGAGGTATATGGTACTTGTTTTCATAACCTTGTACAAAATACCTTAGTCAACAAGCATTTGCAATTGTCTTAGTTCTTTTGGAACTGAACTAGGGAGCTATATAGGGCTTTGCCCCAGGTTCTAACTCTTTCTTTTGATCAACAACTCTGACTTAGAGGTAGCTCTTAGATCATTCCCAATGCTTTACATTCTCAAATTCTTGTCAGCAACTCAACCATTGGATCTAGCTACCACTAATAAATTTGAGGCTTGATCTCAGCCACTGTAGCAAGACATCAGTTGACCATATATATACTTTAGTCTTGATTGGGGGGGGGGGGGGAGGAAGGAAATAACATTAAAAAAAATTAACAAAGGGACAACATGCATGTTGGGGGGGGGGGGGGGCGAGGAAATGATATAAAAAACATTTAACAAAGGGAGAACATGCATGTTTGGTTCATCCAAACTTGTTGGACCTCAACAAGATCAAAACATTGGAAAGAGTTCAAATTGAAAGAAATTTATAGAAGAGTGGATATTTTCGAAAGGAATACCACGTTCATCAAAATACAACACATGCAACTCTTTTTCTTTGCTGCATAAAATATATTGAAGGTCAAGTCAACTATTTGACTTTTATTGGTCGTCTTTTAACATAATTGAACCCTCATCTCTATGTCGCATTCCTTACAAAAAACTATGTAGTTTTTGTTTTAAAGCTTGAAGCCAGACAATACACTCCTTTATGATGCTTGACCCTAGGCCTCAACCTCAATGAATTTAGCCACCATCGAGTGCTAGTCGTCCTAGGTCACTTCCTCGAGTGGCATATGAGCTCATCAAATCAACAAATCTGGGGAGCAATGACATTGTTATTTTGCACCATCTACGACAACCTGTTATGGCAAGATTTAACTGGAATCATCCAACTCTAGAAAATGGTCAATCACCTCACTTGGGGATCTAACAGTCTTCTTTGACAAAGAATATGTGAAATGTATAGTGAACAAGGGTTGCAAGTGGCAATTGTAACTTGTAAACAACTTGCTTCCCATTCTCTATGGTAGAAAATGGACTACACTATTTGGGGATTAGCTTCCAAACTCTACTGTGATTTACATGAGTGTTGCTTGTCAGATTGTAACTTGAGATTCATCCACCCCACACATGAACAATTGGAAAGATCTTATGCTGGAAGTGAATAGGGCCTATATTTATATGATATCTCAATATGGTCATTTGAGTTGGCAATATGATAATTGGTGTTATACTACCATCGCCCCAATGGAATCCATTACTCCATGCTCGAGGTTCTTGGATGCACATGTATCTAAGATAGCTCTCAAGCCATTAATTATGATTTACTGTCTTGGTTGTCAGGTTAGGAATGATAATCGGTGCTCATAGTGTGCTTAATCCTCAAGTTAGCAGGTTACTTCTCAAGAACTTGCTCAAGAATAATGTATTTCTGGTTATCACAATTGTGTTATAAATGTCATGAGATCTATATATCTTATTTAACAACTTGAGCCACTTCTAATACAGGTACTGTATGATCTATTGCAAAAAAGTATGATACTTAGTAAGTTTGTCTATTACCACCAACATAGTGTCTTCAACAACCGCTTAATAGAATCCATGTCTATGTGCTCTCATGCCTTGTCACGAGTACATGTGAATGAAACTTTAGGACTAGTAGGTGGAAAAACGATGATGACCTAAAATTGATACTTATATATAAGTATATGACTTAAAATTTGAATTTGGAAATATTGTTTTGTCTATGGTCAAAAGTGATTTTAAATGGTTAAATATTTTATTATTTTATTTAAATAAATACTAAATTGAAGGGGTCTAATTTATAAATGGAAATACTTTGAAGGGGGGAGTTATGAATGAGACCAACCTTAGGAGAAGTGTCTGTAAATTGAACAAGCATATGAAAGGTTGCGTAATTTATAAAGAATGGCTAAAGAGTCATTTTGTCACGACCCTTAGGATTTTTTAACAGTTGTTAGTTTTAATGGAGATAGATGTAATTTATCAAACTTTAGAAGCTATACATGTAACTAGGTCAAACTTCATCGATAGGTGTTGCAATTATCCCTATTTCTTAACTTATTTTTTACCCTTAGCCATGTGAAAGTCGTAGCTTTCTGCAGTGTCCCTCTAACTCCTTACTGTCCTCCTACCATAGAGTCATGCACTTAAACAAATACAACTTGGAATCAATGTGCTTCCCACATATCATGGACCACTATACTGCATAATATATCTAGTTTTGCTAGGTACATGTATGTACAAGGGAGGTTTATATGTGAAAGCAACAATAATTTCAGGTATCAAATTATCAAATCAGCGCATGATTTTAAAGAAGGGAATTCAGGAGTTAGATTCACATTATAGAGGTAGCTATGACTTTCATACGGCTATGAGTCAATACAAGAATTAAGGGGTATATATCAAGATGTGAGGTTTGCTAGTTACGCAGACCAAAACATGTACGAAGTTTTGGGTTACTCAACCTTTTACCTATCCTGATCAAGCTTGGGCGCACATAGACATGGATTCTATTGAACAATTAGTAGTTAAAGACATATACTCGTAATAGAGACAATCTTATTAAGTATTTTCACACTTGATGATCCTTACCAGCTTTCGAAAGTGGCTTCAGTCTTCTTAAATAAGTTATATAACTTGCATGACATTCCTGTCACAATTGTGATGGATGAAGATAAAATATTCGTGAGTGATGTTTTTGAGGAGTTACTTGCTAATTTGAGATTGTTTGCAAACTGATGGGCAGACAGAGTGGGTTTATCAATACCTTAAGAGCTATCTTAGATTTATCTGCACTCAACACCATCAGGCTTGGTGTAAGTGTATTTTATTGGCAATACGATGGTGATATAACACCAATTATCATATGACTCCTTGAGTCATTATATGTGTACAAGTTCAACCACTTCTAGCATAGGCCTTTTTCGTCCTTTACAATGTATAGTTTAGAGAGTCTCATGCTTGACAAGGAAGCAATTGCAGCAACTGGTCGTAGACACCAATGTTATTAAACTCAGATCGGTCGATCGGGAACCGGACTTGAGGCCGATCCGGATATATTTACAAAAATCGGGATGGTCAAACTCAATGCGAACCTGTCAAAACTTGAAAAAATCGGCCAAAATCGTCCAAAATCAGCCATGGTCAAACCGGTTTATATTAAAAAAAAAAAAAAAAAAAAAGAAAGAGAAGAAGGGAGAGGCCGGCCGGAAAGTGGATCTGGTAGTCTAGTGGGCGAGTTGGGGCGACAGCATTGAGTGGAAAAGAAGGAATGAGTGTTGGTGAATGGTGGGGTTAGGGGAAGAAGAAGGAAATGGAGGTGGAGGGTGGGGGAAAAAAGAAGGAAAAGGGGTAGGTGGGGGAGTGAGAAAGGAAAGTAGTTGGGAGATTTATATATATATATATATTAGTTTATATATGTGTGTATATATATTAGTAGTGTATGTATATATATATTAGAATATATTAGTTTATATATGCATATAAATTAATATATATTAGTTAATTATTTTTAGTAAATTTATTGGTTAATTATTAATATAATTTATTTTCTTTATAAAATATGAAAAAATTATTACATCTTATATATGTGTTCATTTATAAAATTATTAGATTTTATTTTGTATTCTTTATTAATATTTTTTGAAATACTATTATTGTTTAATTGAAGGGAATTTGATTTGAAAATTTTAAAACTTTTTAATTAAATATTTTTTTTTTATCTTTATGAATTAATGTATGTTTGAATATGTTATATATATATGTGCATATATATAATATAATCCGGATCTACTGATGTTTTCAATTCGGTCCAACCGGTTGACCCAGTGACCCAGTGACTTGTCCGGTTCGATCTCGGGCTGATTTTAAAAATAGTGGTAGACACCCATATTAGCTAATGAGAATTCAATGTGTGGAAGAAGGTCTATCTCAAGCTACAATCTTACAAGCAACACCAGCTAAACAAAGCAGAGATTGTAAGTTCATCCTCAAGTTTGACTGTTTGTTTCTTGGCAATCGACAATGTGGGCAGATGTTTATGCTTACAAGTTACAACAACCAACTACAACCCGTACTTACCACAAATTTCTTGTTTATTTGCTCAAGAAGACTATTGTTTCACCAAGTGAGTTGATTTGACCGTTCGATGATTCTGGCCGCGGACAGTCGAACATAAAAATGTTGTTGCTCCTTAATTGTTGATTCAGTATTTACATGTAAGCAATGTGACTTAGAAAGGGGGCTTAAATTATTTTAGAAGACAACTAATAAAAATTGGTCAACTAATCCATTGAAAAATGTGGACAACAATGCAATAGAGTTGTATATCTTGTATTTTCATGAATTTTATGCAATTATTCTGTAAAATTTTTCGAGTAACTAACATTAGGGGTGTTCAACAAAATCGTCGGACCGCCCCAACCGATCGACCCAACCCAAACCGCACCGCAATTAGCGGGCTAAAGGTGGGTCGGGTTGGTCTTGGGCTAGTTTAAAAAAAACCGCATTTTTGCAATCGGGTTTGCTTTTATGTTTACGTAGACCGCATAGACCGCGTTCGACCGCGATAATGATAATAGTAGTAGTAATAGTAATAATAATAATATATGAATAAGAAGAAAATGATGATGAAGGAGAGCAATAATAATATACTAGAATTCTTCATATGTTTATACAAAAGTTTTGATTATACATAAACTAATATTTAAGACTAATAATAATGACGATATTGTTTATTGAAATTGTATATATATATATGTATAAATATATAAATCAGATCAATTAATTCATTAATTTTGGTTATTGACAATCTTCTATATTTGTATGCCGTAGATAAATGCAAGAACTTAAAATAGATGATATCACTATTTTGTTATCATTTCATACCATCTTATTTTATTTCAAATAAGTTTTATTTAATATTATTTATTATTATGATCAGTTTTTTATATACTTAATTCAAAATAATTATTTTTTTCACAATCTTATTCATAAAAAAATTGATAATTTTTTAATATTTAATTGTATTCTTTTAAAATAAACATATAACCATGTATAAGTGTTTATTTTTTACACATTGTAAATAATATATCATATTTTTATAATTAGTACTACAAAAAAATACATTTACTTTAACAAAATAATTGTAACAAAAGCATAAATTGTCACAAAATACTAATATAATTGTATAGGTGTTTTCTATATACTAAAGACCGCCAGACCGCCCCAACCCGCCCCAACCCAATTAGATCGCAAAGTGCGGTTTTTATGATCGTTGGGTTGGGCTCGGGTAGAGTTTTCTAAAGACCGCAATTACTGGGTTGGGCCAAAAAATTACCTAAACTGCCCCAACCCGCACCGCGTACACTCCTAACTGACATATTGCAGCTTTAAATTGTATTTCTGGCAATTTGCACCATTGAAATACACAATCCTTGGCTATACGCACCCCAAACAAATCATGAAAATATGTGGTGAATATAGGATATTGATGGCCATTGAGAACCAAAATCTTCTACAATAGCGAAAAAACACAATACCAAAATCATCTAAGAGGATAGGGATATAGATGAGTGTTTCTAGCTTAAAGATGAGGTTAAGAGGTTAATAGAAATATATCTTAAATGAACATATGAGGAATTACATGTGCAAACCTAATTAGCATGAAGAAAGAAGCCTATGTGTGAATAATCTTGCAGTCTTGTTCACGAAGTCATAAGAAGAGGGGTCAACCTAAGGAACATCGAAACCCTGTCCTAGGATGTACTTTTGAGAATGAAATTGCCCATACAATTGAGGATGAAATCACCCCAAAAGGGGATGTAAACAACATGGTTGTTGGTGGAAACACTTCTCGTTCCAAGAAGGGGTATTCCCATGCATCTAAAACCTCAAGGGGATGGTCTATTGATGTATTTATCTTATCTATTCAGGAGTGCTCCAATGGCTTTACCTTTGATGATAAACATATGGAGGGTGGAAGGCTAGCACATGATGACTCAGTGGTTATCAATGTGGATATAGCCAAGTTGTTTTGCCCAAAAAGTATTGGCAATGAAAACTCAACAAACATCATTTTCTTGAATTTGCCACATATAAGAAATTTAAATATCACAACAATTAAACTAGTTAATAATACCCCATAGGTACAGGGCATCAAAGGATGTTCCCCTAGGTATGATTAGCCTACCAACCTCTTAGGGAACAAAGCCATCCAAGTGACTAATGATGATTAAGTACCCTATTTTAGATGACTATTGGTTTATGATATGATACAAGGTCGATCAAGCTCAACAATTTCTAGGCATTTGTCTCGACTTGTCACTTAACACTGAAATTCGTGATAAAATGAGGAATTGGAGAAGTATATGGAGACTGGAGAATAATACTGGAATGCTATCACAACTTGATCAAGAGCAAAACAATGAATGAAAGAAGGTAGTGATCGAGAAGGCAACTCGAATGGATAACTAAAATAACAAGTCGAGAACCTAAAGAGAATGAAGATTGAGAGGATTGAACCTTTCAATAACAAAATTATTGAGCTAGCCCTAGGATATCCAAACAAGATAACACGAATGCCATCAAATCCTGGAATTTTAGTTATTGAATTATTGAGAAGAAAGGACGTGTTTGTGTGAAAAGCCTTATATTTCTCGATTGAGCATCACTTTAATGTTTACTTGTAAGCCCACACCCTACAAGGTAAAAGAAGAAACATTTTGGAGTTGAAGAAAGGAACCAAGGTCGGCAGGATTTTAGAAGTAGGCTATGTTTGAGGTGCAGTTCATGGAATGTTCTCAATATTGCAATTATATCGAAGTCATTGGGGAATTTATGAATGTGCATAAATTTCACAAATCTAAATAAGCTTGTCCTTTCTTACTCACTCCCTAGAATTAGCCAATTGGTGGCTTCAATAACTAGATGTGTTTTATTGAGCGTGACTGATGTATATCAAGGGCATTATAGAATTTTATTGAGAATGACATATTTTTTCATTATTATACCATATGGATCAAAAAAACGTCGGAACCATTTATTAGAGACTAGTTAATGTGTTCAAGAACTAGATTGGCAAGTCAATGGAGGTTTATGTTGATGTTCAATTGGATGATATGCTTGAGTTCATCTTACAAAATATTAGTTACGAATTCGACATTCCTTGAATCTTAATATCAAATACAGAACTCGGTTATAGGGAAATAATGTTATGGCTTTGTGCAACGAGATAAAATACAACATAACTTCACTCCCGTTGACAACCCACGGGCTGACTGGAAAACAAAAATATCTTAAAAGAATCTTGCTCCAACACCTCAAAATGAGGTTGCAAGGGGCAAAATGAAATTATGTTGAAGAGTTTATTGGAGTGTTATGGGTGCATCACCTATTCCAATCAACTAGGAAAACTCCTTTTTGCCATCTCTTGGGTTGTATCCCTATAGAGATCGACATACACACATTAAGGATATATAGGTATTACCTGACCATAAAAATTAGAATAGAAGAAATATAGGATCTTAACCCCATAACTGAGAAATAAGAGCAAGTGTACTTGAAACCTATTAAGTTCAGAATGACAATAGAGCTTTCAACCAAAGGTCAAGGTCAAAAAAGTATTTTGAAAAAGTAAGTCTCCAAACATGTCGGGGAAGTTCGACCCAAAACTAGGAAGGAACATACAAAGTGGTCAAGATCCTAAAAAATGGAGTGTATTAATTACAAAATCTTAATGGAATAGATCTTCCTAGGCCTTGAATGCCTTTAACTTAAGTAGGTTTCATGCTTAGTAATACAATACTAGATCTCTTTGAATAGGTTATATTTCAAGTAATTTTTCTAAAATTTTACATGAAAAGGAATTGTTCCCCTTGAAAATATTATATCTTTCAACTAATATAAAGTGCACCTTCTCAAGTTCCTGAATTTCTTGTGTAATCTAGAGATTTTGTTCCTTGTGGACAATTGTCTGCGAAAGATGATCAAACTCCCGAACTTATATGAAGATAAGTATTTATGATTAGTATTAATTATTTGGACAAGGTGATCAATATAAAATTTATCTACAAATGAAATGTTTTATATTAGTACTAATTACATGAACAAGGTAATCTACAAAAAAACTTATCTAAAAAATATATTTTCTTTTATGTAGGTTATCTAAAAAGATGATTGACCTACCATACTTATTTGAAAAAGAGAAATATTTTTTTATGTATGTTGCTTTCCTGAACAACATGATAAGCCTATAGAACTTACGAGAAAAAGGTAAGTATTTCATTTACATTCGATTTGTGAGACTTGTCTAAAAAATATGAGTAAAATAAAAAAAGAAAAAATCGCAATTTTCGTCCCATATATAAAGTTTATTTTCAATTTGATCCCATTTGTTAGACTATTCTTACATTTTGTCCTATACGTTTTAAAAAAATTTCATCCAATTTTTAATGGAATAGTCACATGGCCGTTAGAGAGTGCACGAGCTAGCTTGTTTTGGTGGGGAAAAAATGCTTTTAGAAGGAATGAAAGCTAGGGCTCACACCAATATTTTTGCAACTCAAAACTTAATTTTGCACGCTTGTGGGAGCCTGTCCACCTCAAAATAGCAAGTTAAAGAATTACACCAAAAGATCCATTATTTGAACTCAACAAACTAAAGGTTCAGTGATTTTACAAAATGAATTGACTTTCAAAGCACAAATATCAGTATTTAAGCAAAAGCACAAATTTCTGCATTTCAGTGAATGTCTATTACTTAATCCAAAATGATTGAGTTACGAAGCCCCAGTATAAAACATGTGACAAATAGGCACCAAATGCCCCTTTTACGCCAAATCAAACAAAAAAAGTACATGTATAAATACAAGAATCTATCCCCGTTTGTCTCCATTTAACCAAACAACAAGACCAGATGGTGCTCAAGTTCATATGGCACATATATCTTACTAATAACAAAAACCAACAAAATCCTAAATGAAATACAACAAACTATAACATTCATTCCCATTTTATACTAAAAATATCACAAAAAACACACTCACACACACAAAAATAAATATTCAAGTGTGTAAACATACGGTAAGATTTGGCGGGGGGGTAGAGGGGCCTCGCATTACAACGTCTCAATGAGTTCCTTTTTGAGATGGAAGAGTTCGTCTCCCTATGTGTGTATGTGTGTGTTCCTTTTTTTTTTGGAAAGGAGAAAAGAAAACAAGAAAAGGAGAAACAAAATAAAGAAAGAATATTTTGTTTTAGCTTGCTCAACCCCAATTTTTTACCTTATTTTTATTTGAAGAAAGTAATAGAAAAATAGAAAAAAAAAAACCTTTATTCTAAAGAAAGTAATAAAAAAATATCATAGAAAGATGAAAAAGAAAAACAAAAATAATATAAAAAAGGAACATAAAATCCCTGAGTAGTTATTTTATATACTTTTTATGGCATAATAATGGTTAATATATTTTCTAATATTTATATTTAATTGTTTGTATAATATGTATATAAAAATATATTAATATGTGAACATATAATTTATTTATATAAATATGCACTGTGCTTTAAAAAGGTGCGAGCCCGTCGTACGCCATGGCTCCATGGCACCTTTGTACCATGATGCGATGCGCCTTTTTAATCAATTTGTGTCATAGGACATTAACTATATGTAAGAACAAAAAGGAAGAAAAAACAAGTAAAGAGATATATGCAACTTCGTGCTCTTCACCTGAAAAATCATTACTACTAAAGGGTTGCGACCTTTACAAGAGCTGACAATTCTACCTCAGTTATGACAATGGTCGAAGCAGGAGTGTCTACCTCAACAGTTTCTTCTAGTGCATAGATGACCTTTTGTAATAGCTTCATGTTTAGTACATGACTATACTTCCTCAACCCCACCCCCGACCCCCACCCGTGGGCGCGCCATGCGCAATTTAAACAACTATGCATCATGGACATCAACTATATGTAAAAAGAAAAACAAACAAATAAAGAGACCTATGCCACTTCATGCTCTTGACTTAAAATACCTTTCCCCCGAAGGAGTTGCGACCTTTATAGGAGCTGGTTGTTCGACCTCATTTATGACAATGGTCGGAGTAGGAGTCTCTACCTCAACCCTTTATTTCAGGTTCGATTTCTTCTTATTGAGAAACTCTTGTAAGCTCAATTTCTAGTACATGATTATACTTCCTTGAACACCCCCCCCCCCCCCCCAAATGATAATCCTAAACTTGCCCATCTTAAATGATGTTACAAACCCCTCTTTCAGCCTGCCCAATTACTTGGATATGGACTATATATTTATTGAAGCATCGGGCATATTCTTCTCTCAATTCCATCAAGTATCTGCTCGAACATAGTTGACTCCAAATTGCAAGCTTCTTCAAACTTGTGCGAATGAACTAGAGCTTGTACTTGTAGCTTGCAAAAAAAACTCAGTACGACGGTTAAGAGTTAACTTAGCCATAGACGAGAATTTGGTTTGTGAATAGATTAAGGGATTTGATTGACTTTTTGATTGATTATTTATGTATATTCTTTGTAAATAATACACAAAAAGTTCTTAGAGTTTCCAACATTCACATGGTGTTAGAGCCACGGGGGGGGGGAACTCACCGGAGTTTTGTAGGTTGGCCAAATCTTTTGTTTGGTGCCATTTGTGTTTGTTTCTGACATCCATTTCCCCAAATCCTCATTTATTCCTCTTATTTGATTGAGTTAACTTTGTTTGTCTATTATTTACATTTATTTTTCAATCACTATGTTAAGAGTAATGTTAGTTCATCTCTATCTCATCTTTTATTATATATTACCAGTCCCTACACTATCCCCACAAAGAAATAAAGGATTTTCCAACTCTTTCATGGGTGTCTTTATCAAAATGTGGTTAAGTGGAACATCACACTAAGACAATAAAGTATGTGCCTGAATCTAATCGTGATAAATGCAAACATATTAATTCACAACTCTGTTGTCTTTTATGGCAATCTATTGATCCCTCTCTTATGTAATTGTTTCTTCCCTTTGGGACTTATTATGCAGTGTGGAAGAAAGCACCATAATGCTATACAAATGATATCCAAAGGTTGTACCCTATTATGAACAATATAAAGAATCTAAAGAAAGGCAGTGTCCGAGTTTATCTAGGTCAAGTTCATACTCTTATGCAAGAATGTGAAGTCTTTATGCCTTTTTTTTAACACAATGGAAGATCATCCTACACAAGGTAAGAAATTTTTCCTGATCGTGGTTGTATTTGGCTCAAAGTCTGAATATGAACCTGCTCCACATCAAATCTTGACTAGTCTTACTAGTCCAACCATAGACACTTCAATACTATTACTTAATATGATTGGTTGTGTCTAGGGATGGCAGTCGTCGGGTATGGGGTTTGTTTGCTAGAACTTGGAATTGACCTGCCAAGAATTCTTGGATAGGGGACTCGTCGCAAACTCGGGACTCGTTGGGTTGGATTGGATGAACCCATTTTAATATCTTTTTATTATTTAAAGAATATATTTTTTTTAAATAATACTAGCAAAACTTTGTAAATACGAGACAATAATTTATTGTAAGCTTAATGTTTTATATAAATTCATGTGCATGTTTTAGGCATTAAAATATTAAGTTTTTTAAAATATGTGTTACTTATATATACTTTAAAATGTTTTTATAAACTATTTATTTTAATTTATAAAATATAAAGTTCATGCATTACATGTAAGTATAAATAAATATACACAGTTTATACATATATGTCAAAATATTTTATATAAACACATATTAAACATATAAAAAGTATAAATATAATTAAATAGGATCAGGTCCTGTCGGGTTTGGGTCCAAAATAGTAAACTCTCGGACCTAATCAAGGCTTCAAAATCGTCCCCAATTGAGGCGGGTCCAAATTAGACATAGACCTATTTCCATCGTTAAACTTATGTCCCTACTGCTTCCACAAATATTGTTTCTTGTTCCTTTAGCCTTTGAGTGCGAAACACATCAAATGAGTAAGGGTAAAGGATCCAATAGTAATGGCCTACAATGTTCTTATTCCACAAACCAGGGCATACTAAAGAGAAATGTTGGAAGAAGCATGGTCGCCCTGTAGCACCACTCGCTCTTCACGTAGGTAATGCTTTCCAGATTGATTCTAATCCTATTGAGTGCACACCACCATCCCAACTAGTGTCGATGACTACAGGTGCTTGTGATGCCTTTCCAAAATTCAAGTTGTCTTGTCCACTACTTCAACCATTGTTGAACACAAAAATAATCCTATTATTTATGTCACTCAGGGTGCTCTGTTAGACGATGGATAGTTTATTTTAGCGCTACTGATCATGTGTGGTAACAAAGATTATTTCTTATCCCTCATATTTTTAATACTTTACCGCATGTTATTGTTGTTGATGGATAAATTTGTTGTTGAAGACTGAAGGAATAAGACAAACCAAACTATAAGAAATTATGAAATGATTATTTTTTTCCTATATTTATTTAATATTTGTGTAGGATATATATACACAAGGAAGATCATTAGTAATTCCTCAAAAATGGAAACAAGAATCCTATAAAGAAGGAAACTAACTATGATTAAGAAATCACTACTAAAATCTATAATAATGAACTATCCTCCACAGCTAATGTACACCTAGTTTCCTCTATATATAATTCTACATTCCTCTCAAGCTGGGAAATAGATACTCTACATGCCTAGCTTAGAACACAAATCACGGAAATTAGGATGGTGGAGAGCTTTGGTAAGAATGCGTGCCATTTATTGCTATATAGGAACATGATTAACATGATAATCTCCTCAATTTTTTTACTGATGAAGTGCTTATCAATCTTATTACAATATTTAGGATTTGTGTATATCTTTGTTATTTGTTTCGGATATGTATCTTTAATTGTTATCTATTAAGTTGTAGTTATCATTTAATTCCACCACTATATATAGAAGTGGAATAATCAGTAATAAACACAACATTCTCTTTCTTTTCGTAGGTTCTGCATGGTATAAGAGTAGGTTAAAAAGAAAAAAGGAGAAAAATTATATATATACACACTTATTTATATATATATTTCTTATCAAAAAAACAAAAAAGAGACTTAAACCTTATATTACCCAAACACCCATCTGCCCGTGCCACACCCAACCTCCGCCGCCAACCTTTCTCCCCTCGCCCCGCGCGCTGCGCTTCGTAGCCTCTTCTTGCTACGCCTCTACTCGCACCATCGTCCCAGCCGCATGCACCTCTGTCTACGCTCCCACCATGAGCGCCATCATTAGTCCGCCATTCTCCACTATTGTTTTTTGTCTCTACCCTCATGCTTTGTTGATTGATTATTTGTGACTAAAAATTCCCCTAAGATTTGTTCTCTATTCCCTCTACCTGTCCATTTATTTCTTTGATTTTTTTTCTTGATGGCTACTGTTGAACAAAAAAATGCTTTGGCACCACTATTAAAATTGAATAGTTAGAACTATATCATCCGATCCCAAACTTTTAAATTATTTCTAGGCTCTAAAAATAAATTGAAACATATACTGACTTCTCAGCCCACCTCTACTTAGGTTACTTACTCTATTTGGCAACAGGTTGATTACTCAGTCATGACTTGGCTTCTAAACAGTATGGCGGAATCTGTTACTGCAAATGTTATGTTTCTGAAATTCTACTAAGACAATGTGGGATGCGTTACATGATATGTATTATCATGAGAAGAACATATCTCGTGTTTTTGAATTGTATGAGAGACTTTTCTCCCTCAAACAAGATGGTCATACAGTTCCTGACTATTTTGCCTCATCAAATGGGACAACTAATGAGATTCCGTTATATCACCCATTGAGTAATGATGCTCAGACTCAAAAGACTTAGTGGGAAGATTTTTGGTGACGAAATAAGTTTCTGGCCTTGTCAACAATCTGAAAGTGGTTTGCGATCATCTCCTAGCCAATGATTCAGTCCCTACATTATCCAATATTTGTTTCGTGTCCTCCATGTTGCTATTGGTTCTTCTGAGTCTTCATCTAGAACAACTACTGAGTCCTCAGCCATTTAATGCGTGGTCGAGGTCGCAGCTCTTCCCGAGACTGTGCTGGTCGTAATTGGATCAAATATGTCAAACCAAAATGAGCTAACCAGGTAAGAGTAGTGGCGAGCCTGTAGCTTCGGAGCTTTCTTGGAATGTATCAGACTCAGTTACCCAAGTCGTGTGGAGTATGAGCAGCTGCTCCATCTGTCATTAATTCAGCTACCCCTGCCCCAGTTTCTTCCCTAGGTACTTTTGTTACATCTCATAGTAAGTCTTATATGCTAGATTCAGGTGCTACTACCCACCTCACTAGTAATCGTTCTCATTTTTCCTCTTTATCTACTTCTCATACCTCTCTCCCTGTTTACCTGGCTGATGGTTCCTACTCTCCTATATGTAGCTCTAGTATAGTTCATCGCACAAATCATCTTACTGTCACTAATGTGCTCTTTGCCCCAAAGCTTCCTGGTAATCTACTCTTTGTTAGTCAGCTTACCAAAATACATAATTGCTCAATAACCTTCTTTCCTTCTTACTGTGTGTTCCAGGATCTGCAAACACGGAGGACAAATGATGGCGATCATGAGCGTGGTGGTCTCTATTTTCTAGATACATCCACACCTGTAGATACTCGTGCTCTTTTTGCTTTTGGCTCCCCTCTTTAATGGGCATTGTCGCTTTGGGCATCCGTCCCTACTTACCTTAAAGAAGGTCTTACCTATTGAGCAACTAGCTTAGAATGTGAGTTATGTGAACTGGGAAAGCACCATCATGCTAGTTTTTCACATTGTATTGACAATTGTAGTTCCTCTCTTTTTAGTTTAGTTCATTGTAATATTTGAGGTCCATGTCGTATTGAGTCTATTCGTGGATTTCAGTTTTTTATTACCTTTATTGGTGATTACTCTAGAATGACTTCGGTATATTTACTTAGGGATAGAACTCAGGTCCGTACTATCATCACTTCCTTTTGTAATGAAATGAAAATCCAATTTTCGATTAATATTCGTATATTTCGTATTGATAATGCTCTTGAGTTTGTCCAAAAAGTAGTTCTGGACTTTTTTTTTATTCCAAAGGCATTTTACATCAAACCTCTTACCCATTTACCTCTCAACACAATGATGTAGCAGAATGCCAATATCACCATCTTCTCGATATTGCTCGGACTATAATGGTACATATGCATGTTTCCAAGTCTTATTGGGAGATGTAATTCTCACGGTTTGTTATATTATTAAATATATGCTTTCTATACTCTAAATTCTTGTCTTTTTCCCAGTAAACCCTTAATTATTTGGGTAACTCCTCAAGTTTTTGTGTGTGTGTGTGTTTCATCCATCTCCATTTTTCTCGCTTTGTTAAATATATACTTTTGGGTATTCACGGGCATAAAAGGGGTATCGGTGTTATGATCCTAAGCCTCACCGATCTTTTACCTCTACATGTGTTACCTTTTTTGAGTCATCTGCTTTTTACTCAACAAACTCTTTCTTTGCCATTCCTACTATCTCCCTTCCCTTACCTATCCCAGCATTGTCTATTCCCCAGCATACCGAAAACCTACGCAACTATAGGTATATTTTCGACGTAATAGTTCAACCACTACAATGCTTGCTGACTCATCTGGTCTTCCTCACTATAACTCCTGGCACCCTATCCGCTACATCTGACAATGATTTCCCCATTGCTCTTCACAAGGTAAATAGCCTTGCACTACCCATCTCTTGGCTAACTCTCTTTCCTATCAATATCTTAGTCCCGCTTATCAAGCTTTCTCTATCTCCCTATCATCTATTTCTATTCCTCATTTTTATTGTGAAGCACTTCAGCATCCGGCGTGGAAGATAGCAATGGACGGGGAGATGTCTTCTCTCATTTTGCTGGGGACATGGGATCTTGTGGATGTACCTCCTAACCCTGATCTCGTTGCATGTTGATGGGTATTTAACCTTAAATTCTGATCAGGCATGCTCATTCTTGCAATCTATATTGATGATATTCTAATCACTAGTAGTGATGTTGTTGGAATATAAGAGGGCAAGACATACCTACAGAAGCACTTCGTCACCAAAGATTTAGGGAGACCAAGGTATTTCTTGGGATTGAAATCGCTCATACCAAGAATGGGATATCTTTATCTCAGAGAAAATATGCTTGTGATCTTTTTTAAGAAACAGACTTACTTGGCACTAAATCGGTAGACATGACTATGGATTCTAATCCTTATTTCTGGAATAATGATGGTAATTATTTGGAAGACAAGACAATGCATAGAATACTTATTTAGTGAGCTAATACTTAACGGTCACTAGGCTTGATATCTCCTTTGTCCTTGACTTGGTTAGTCAGTTTATGTATAAGCAATGATTAGTTCATTGGGAAGTTTCTCTAAAGATATAAAGGCATCCCCTCGTAAAAGATTATTATTCAAGCGACATGGACATGTAAAGATAGAAACTTATTCTGATGCAGACTATGCTAGGTCGAAAGATAATAGGAAATCTACTTTGGATATTGCACTTTTGTTGGTGGGAACCTTGTGACTTGGCACAGTAAAAACAAACTGCAATTACTAGGTCGAGCACAGAGGCTGACTATCGCGCTATAGCTTACACCCAGTGAAGTTTTGTTATTAAAGAATCTGCTCAAAGAGTTCGCTTTCATGTACAATGACCCCGTACCAATGCACTGTGACAATCAAGCAGCCATTAATTTCTAGTAATCCTATTTTCATGAGAGGACGTAACATATTGAGGGTCGATTGTCACTTTGTTCATAAGGTTGTCAGGAGTCGGAAAATTTGCACCTCTTTACTCCTTTTGAGCAAAGAGTAGATATTTTTACGAAGGCTTTGGGAGTAAAGCAGTTTGATATTTTATATATCAAGTTGGGCATGATTGATATATTTGCTCTAGCTTGAGGGGGGGTGTTTAGAATATTTAGAATTTGTACATATATTTCTTATTTGTTTTGGATAGGTATCTTTGATTGTTATCCACAAAGTTGTAGTTATTACTTAATTCCACCACTATATATAATGATGGCATAATCAGTAATAAACACAACATTCTCTTCTTCTTCTTTTTTTCCCCTACTTTCTACGAATCTTAACACGTTTAGTCCTACATCGATGTACTAGATTCTTACCAATAGCTATAGGAATACTGACTATCACTTTTCATGTTAATAAAACCATCAATCAGCCACATTCTTTCACATTTCCATGTGCTAGAGCCCTAAACTCTACTTTTCTACTACTCTAAGCTATAATTCATTATTTCTTACTACGCCAAGTCACTAGATTTTCCCACACAAAAGAACAATACCTTGATGTAGATCTTGTATCAATTATCAATCCAGCCTAATTTGCATTTTGTAAATACATCAACATACCTTGTAGTTGTTTCCCTAAAGAATAGCCCTTTGCTAGGTTCACTTTTAAGATACCTAATGATTCTATATACTGCTTCCATGTGCTCTTCAAAGGAATTTTCATAAATTGACAAGCCACACTAATAGAGAACCCAATGTCAGGATGCATATGAGGTAGGTATGTAAGGTTTTCCACAAGCTATTGGTACTTGCCTCCATCCACAACAACAGTGCCTATCCAAATCCCATCTTCATGTTTGGATCCATTGGGGTGCCACTAGTTTCTATCATGTCATTCCAGCCTCATTAAGAAGATCTAACAAATACTTCACTGCAACACTGAGATACCTTTGCTTAATCGTACAACCTCCAACCCTAGAAAATACTTCGAATGACCCAAATCTTTAATCTTGAATTCTTGTGATAACAGTTGCTTTAGGTGATTCATATTTCCTTGTAATTTCCTATGAGAACTATGTTATCAGTATACACTATGAGAGCAGTCAGTTTCCCCTAAAAAATGCTTAACGAACAGTGTATGTTCATAGACATTGAGCATAGCCATTTCTCTTAAGAACACTTGTGAATCTGTCAAACGTTGCCCGAGGAGACTGTTTAAGCCTATACAAAGATTTCCTCAATTTGCATATTTTATCATTTGTGTTCCTCAAAGTAAGTCACATCCATTGAATGAAAAATTTATTGGTGAGAAGAAGGTAAGGTTTTATACCTTTTTTGTTCAGAGAATATCTAAACAAAGATGCATATCATGGTTCTTGGGTTTAGCTTACCTTTATATTGTGGATGGTCATGGAGAAATGCGATATTACCAAAGACTTTGAATGGAATGTACCCCAAGGAGATTTAGGAACTTGGGAATGTATCAAAAGAATGGTTTAACAGGTGATTTGAATATTTGGACTCAAGAAAGCATTCTATTTATGAGGTAGGGGCCTGTAAGAATGGCTTCACCTCAAAATTATGGGACATTAGTGGTGAATAGTAAGGATCAAAAACTTTATGAAGGTAGCAGTTTGTTTTTTTTTTTTTTTTTATGCGGTGTCAACACATGAGCTTTGATAGATATATACACCAGAAGGATCACTAATGAGTCATTAGGAAAGGAAACAAGACTATAAAAAAGAAAACTTAATAATCTACTATACAATGTTCTCTAAAGCTGATGTACACCTAACTTCCACATATATGATTCTACACAAAGGAAAATTGTATTTTTGGTCCCGCACGATACGGTGTGTTGCACTTTTAATCTCGTAATTTATGGATTTAGCACATTCAGTCCCATAAAATAAATATTGTAGTATTTTTTGTCCCATAGAATCAAAATTTATCACATTTGGTCCCATAGGATAAAAATTATAGCACATTTAGTCCCATAGGATATAGAACTTGTGGGACCAAATGTGCCACAACTTTTTATCTTATTGGACCAAAATGTGCTACAATTTTATCATATCGGACCAAAAATGCTACAATATTTATCCTATAGGAGTAAATGTGCTAAATTCGTAAAGTGTGAGACCAAAAATACAACACACCCTATTGTGTAGGACTAGAAGTGCAATTTTCTCTTCTAGACAAACGAATTCCTTTATTGATTTTAGATCATATGCGCTATGACCCTGAAAACCATTCCAATATAATATTTGTCAACCGAATAACTAAAGCCCATTCTTGTTCTACAACATTTACACTTAGTGTTGTCTTTATGCAGACCTGGGCACGCGATGGATAATTGGAAAAGGGCATGGGTCGCAAAGACACTATCATCTTGGCGATTGCGGATCCCCAGTCAGATATGCCAGCACTATCTCTCCTGTCCATCTCCATCATATCTTCGATCGTCCACTCCATCCAAACTATAGAACTTGGTATCAAGTTTTACATCACTATTTTCTTTTGATGTGAGTTGTGCCGACATGGTAAACATCCATGTAGTTCATTTCCTTGTTGAGTTCTCCTTACTCACAAATGTGGTCCGAGTAGGGTTAGTTCTACTTTAGGTTTCAATTGTTTGTAATCATTGTTGATGATTATTCTCGATGCACATATAGGTGTTTCTCATGAACATCAAATCTGAGTTATTTAAAAATTTTCAAAATTTTGTGCTGAGATAAAAACACAATTTGGGACAACTATCCGTGCTCTAAGAAGCGATTACGCTCAAGAATATTTCTCTACTCTATTTACAGACTTCATGTCAACCATGGTTTTTTGCAGCAATATTCTACCCTTGTATTCCACAAAAAATGGGGTGGCTGAGAGATAATAGGCATTTTAATAGAGACTTTGCTTGCCAATCTTCCACAAAATTTTGGGGTACCACTGTTCTTACTGCATGTTATCTCATTAATTGCATGTTATGTTCGTCTTTGCAGGATTAAATTCCTTATTTTGCTTTGATATGTAATAGTCTCTTCATCTTTTTCCCACATAAAGACGATCTACCCATTGCCCACGAAAAGGTAAACGATCTACAATTAATCTATATATAGTCCATCTACCATTATTTAAATAAGTACAACGTAATCCCCCCCCCCCCCACACCCTTATGTTTTGTATATTGGGCAAAAAGCTTTGCTGTATAAAACAAAAGAAAAAAAATGGGGATAATTACAATTTTGATCCTCATATATTGCCACTAATTCGTTTTCAATCCCTAAACATATTGAAATTCTATTTTAGTCCTTCAACTTTTAAAATATGAACAGTTTTGGTCCTTAGCCCTAATTAATGACCATTTGCCCTTTTAAAGAAGACATGTAGTCCAACTATCTTTTTCCTATGCTCAGATCAGGCACAATATGCTTTCGAAGATAAAATTAAGCCTCCATAAATTAATACATATCTTTCTTTGACCATCTTATTCTCAAGGTATTTCAAGTCCTCAGTTTTATTGATTTTCTCTAACCACACTACCCGGGAATACCGCGGACTTAGAAACCTGAGAACAAGGCGATAACAAATGTATATATGAATTTATGGAGGCTTAATTTTATTTTCAAAAGCATGTTAGGCCTGATCATGAGCTTAAAGAAAAGATAGTTGGACCATATATTTTCTTTGAAAAGGCAAAAATGGTCATTAATTAGACCTAAGGATCGAAACAATTAATATTTTAAAAGTTGAAGGACTAAAATAGAATTTCAATATGTTTAGGGACTGAAAATAAATTAGTGGCAATATGTGAGGACCAAAATAGTAATTATCCTGAAAAAATAAGAGTAAACCCCATATTGAACATGAGCATATTACTCCCAATGAAAAAAAAAAAGTAGCACTGTATCTCCCTGTGTTTTTTAAAATGAATCAGTTTATGTTTTTGTATTTTTCTGGAGCAATTTGTCTTCTTGTCTAGAGAGGTAAATTGTTTTATTTTAAAAAATGCAAATAGATCATTTGTTATTTCTTTTATCATAGGAATATAATTCGCTTATTTGCAATACCATAAAAAGTAAATTGCATTAAACCCTAAAATAAAAGGCCAATTTTGCTTCCTATAATTTTCAACATAGTGAGAAAAAAAAAAAAAAAAACCCATTATGGGTGAGAGTAATTTTGATTTATTTGGTAAAGATCTATAGTTCGAATTTTAATTTCATCCCCCTAAGTAGTTAGTACATCAATTTTGGTACATCATGTTTGTCTTTTGTCTTTTGTCTTTGACATACTTTCCGACGATTAGCTAAAAAAATATGGGATTTTGATCATTTCAAAAAAATATGGATATTGAAATTGATTAGATAGGAACATGAAGTTCCAAAACCGATTTAATGGCTGATTTAAGGGGGCCAAAATTGAAAGTATCCATTTTCGTTTATATACGCTTCAGGTTTATGTTCTTTTTGGGCTCAATCTATGCTAGTTCATCGCAGTTTTATGCCCTTTTTTTTTTTTTCTAATAATGGTTTTTTAGGTTGGGATTATGAACTTTCGTGAGGGAAAAGAAAATGAAACTTAAGTATTCAAAGTTGAAATATAAATTAGTGTTAATTACATTTAACTCCTTTAAAACTAAAAAACTACACCTTCCCCCCCCCCCCCAAAAAAATTTAAATTACACTCAATGGTCCTCTTCTATTAGGATTTGGATAGAATATATTGACGTCGGCCAAAAAAATAAAATTGCATAAACTTTTATTTTACCCCTCACTCAGCTCCGCTAGTAATATTTTTTACTTGTAGATGGGATTTTGCTTCATGTTTTTTTTTTTTTTTTGACAAAATTTGGGGCAAAAGCTTTGCCAAAATTAAAGAATAATAATTTGATCCATTTTTATATTTGGATTACTTAAAAAGAGAATTAATATAGTGAACTTGAAAGGGAACTTTTCACCTTACATTATTTTAGGTGCAAGAGATAGAGAGAATGGTTCATGATTTTAGGACAAGTGGTGATCTCAATCCTCGGAAGGTGCAACAAACTTGAGAAAGAAATAATTGTTTATAATTCTAAGTTTGGTTGTGAGTGTTCTCCATTCCATTTCTCTTCTAAACTACCCCAATTATTCTATGCAAAACCCTAATTTTATTAGTGATAGGTTGCCCACTTAGTGATCATGTCTTAAGCTCAAGAATCCCACCTATTTTTCCTCTACTTCATAAAATGTTAACATAATTTGAGGAGAAACCACATGTTAGTTGCTCAAAACTTCTTTTGGTAATTGCAATTTCTTTTCTTTTATAATAATTTTTTGGGGATTGGTGGGTTGGGATCGCCATGAAAAAATGGCTCAATAATTATTTTTTATTGTCTAGTTTAATTGATGAAATTGAGGCACCGTGACTCCAGAGGTCATGGGTTCGAACCCCCTAATAGGTGCCTGATGTTGTTCTACTGTATAGTAGGTGTTGTCTACTGTAATAGTAAGTGTTGTTTAGATTTTTATTTATCTGATATTGTTGATTATGGTATATATAATTGTTGTAATTTTTTTATTAGGTGTTGATATTTTAAAATTAGTTTCGAACTAATTAATAAGTGAAAATGTTCACTGTTAATTAATATTAATAATAAATATTTTAAGCAATTAGTTGTTAAATTCATTTACAAGTAAATTTTTATGTTAAATAATGCAGATTAGTAACAAAAAATTTGCTTACTAATTAGCTAGACGTTAATTTTTTTTCCGTTTCTATTAAGCCATTTTCTTTGCACCTGGGGGATAATTTGTAATTCAAAAGTAATTGATGTATACTATATATACCCACAGGGACTGATTTAAAAGTGAAAGTTTAAAGGGTCGAAAAATTATTTAAATAAATTTTTTAATAATATTTCTATTTATAAATATCCAATTAGTTGTACATTATTTTTCACAATCAATATAGGTAGTTAACAAAGTGCAAGGTTAATTAATCTCTTCCATCATGTTTTAAAATTTATTTTTTACCAACATTAGATAAAAATAGAGTTAATATCATGGACTAATGTTAGAATTCATTAGAGAAGTCAAGAATGCTTAAATCTCCAATTTTTAGCCTAATTTATCTGCTCTACTGGTCCACTTTGATAAATTAAAACTTTCAAACTTTTAAAATTCATATATTTGATTTTGTTACTTTGACTCATCAATTATCATCACATTATTCAAAGGCAACTACAATAATTGGAAGGGAATATTATGGGAGTGTTTGCGAGTGTTTTAGAGAAACGTTTTTAGTTTTTAACTTTTAAAAAGCACTTTTGAGTACTTGGATGCCAACTTTTCCTTCTAAAACGGCTAAAAAAAGTGTTTTAGATCAAAGCTAGAAGCACCTTTGATGGTGTTTTTAGCTGCTTTTGTTTTGTTTTTTAAATAAATTAACTTTATTTTTTACTACTATACCCTTATTATAATAATCTTAATTCAACTTTATCGTTTTTAATTTATTTTACAATGTATATTCAAAGTTGATATTGGAGTTTTTAAATTTTGAATAATTAAATAATAATTAATGTTACACTTTCACACATTTACTATTTTAAATTTTTTATATTTATTTGCTATATCATCTAGTTATATTATTCCATTCACATATTATTATTTGATTAATTAATAAAATATATATCTTTTTAATTATGCAAGTTAATCAATAATTATATTACTTAGTGGGAGTATTATTAATTAAATATATACTTTTTAAGTTTTTTTAAAAATTAAATAAAATATGCTATTCTAAATAAAATTTATTATTTTTTGTGAAAAAATATAATTATTATTGACAAACAACAAGTGAAATAATAAGCCAAAAAACAGTATCTTTTTAAGAGTGATAAAACAATTTTTAATCAATTAAGTTTATTTTAGAAGTGATTTTTCTCTAAATACTTTTCGATTTAACTATTATCTGCTTTTTCACTTTTTTTTTACAAAATGCCCCTTTTTAGTTTTACTACAACTTTTAACTTTCTCTACAAAAATCACTTCTTTAAAAGTAGAAGTTTTGCAAGCACTCCATATATACAAAAATGGTTAATTACATTCGGATTTCTTTTTTAAAATATAATATTACACTTTTTTTCCTCAAAAAAGATTGAAATTATACTTGTGTCCGCTCCAAAAATTATATTTATCCCCTAATAAGTATAAAAATATTTATATAAGGTTTTCTATCAGTAATTAATACGAAACAATGAATAAAAAATAAAATTAAAAGTTTATGTTTGTCGTCCAAATTCTAATAGTAACAATATAGTCACTACAAAAAAAAATATTTAAATATGGCTAATTGCCATGGTTGAAAATAAAAAATCCATAGTAAATAGTCCTTAACAACGGTCATGCAACGATTGTGGCCGTGATGTTTGCGAGGGTGGCTAAAAGTATTTGTAATGACTAAAAGCCATGACAAATAACTTTTTCGTGGTGTGAAACTTATATTTTGTATCGATTTATTTAACTGTGGTTAATAAAAATTATTTACTATGATTTTTAATTCATAGCTATTAAAATTGTAGTCAATAGTATTTTTTATTTTTTTTGTGAGTTGTAAACAAAGAATTGTCGGGTGGGTAGAATTATAAGTCTGAAAGTTTTCTAAAACACGTATAATTTTACATTCTTTTCTCTTTTTTTACTCTTGACCTAATTTTACATTTTTAGAGTTTGAGTGTAATTAACACTACTATACAAAAACTAAAATCTTATAAATAATAAAAATAAAATTGTTAACTATCGCCGATATTTAACATTGTTATGTATATTTATGTACTTATAAAGGGATAAATGTGGATATTTACAGTTTTGGTCCTCATATATTGTCACTAATTCGTTTTTAATTCCTGAACATATTAAAGTTTTTTTCAATTCTTCAACTTTTAAAAAAATATTAAAATTTTCGGTCCTTAAGTCTAATTAATGACCATTTTGCCCTTTTAAAAAATATATTGTCCAATTATCTTTTTCCTATGCGCATGATCATGCCCCAATATGCTTTCGAAAGTAAAATTAAGCCTCCATAAATTCATATATACATTTCTTTAACCGCCTTGTTCCCGAGGTATTCCAAGTTCTCGATTTTACAGACTTTCTCCAACTACGCTACACGAGAATACCAAGGACTTGGAATACCTGGGAACAAGAAGGTCAAAGAAAGGTATATATGAATTTATGGAAGTTTAATTTTATTTGTGGAAGCATGTTGGGTCTGATCATGAGCATAGAAAAAATATAGTTGGACTATATGTTTTTTGTTTTTTAAAGGGGAAAATGGTTATTAATTAAGCCTAAGGACCAAGACTGTTAATATTTTAAAAGTTGAAGGACTAAAATATAATTTCAATATATTTATGGACTAAAAACAAATTAGTGGCAATATATAAGGACCAAAACTGTAATTATCCCGGACAAATGTAATAAAAATATATGGAGTGATGTTAGCATCATCACATTTTTTTTCTTATAAGTACAAAATTATTGTATGAGAATCTTCAATGAGAGATAAAATTAAAAATATATATAATTTTTTTTTTTTTTGGCTAACTTCAGTATTTTTCGTCCTAACCCGAGAATCAGGTGTAAACAATAAATTTTTAAAGGGGAGTAGGAGTAAGTGCAATTTTAAGATTTTTTTAGCATAAGTATAATTTTATATTTTGAGAGAGAATTTAAATATAATTAACCATAATATATAAGATCAAAGTGAGATAAAAGATCCAACCTGAAATATATATATATATATATATATATATATATATATATATATATATATATATAGGTGGTTGAGATGGGGAGTTGTCTTGAAGTGTGGTGTAGTGTAGAGAGTCCATTTGTCAACGTCAACCAACTAAGTTGGACTGTGCATAAAATCAAAACTGGTTAAGCATTATTCCTCACAACCCCAACCCACATCATCTCATCTCTTTGGTAATGTCACCATAAACAAGAAAAGTAGATGATGATGTGCTACCTTCATCAAACTAGTTTAGTGTTTCAATTATTTTGGATAATTTAAACTTTTTAATAACTACTCCCTAATAGTTATTTTCATTTTGTTCAAGAAAAAAATTATATTGATCGATTTCTTTTGAGATTTGATGTAATTATATGTAACTTTTTTACAATTTAAAAATTTACATATAATATTCTTGAAATTTGCCTTCATCTAACAAATAAGTCCCTTCATTAGTTAAAATCTATTGAATTTGATGATATTAAAAAAAAATAGGGATTAAAAGATATATTTACCCTCTGATTGAATTATTACTGATTTACTGCACATCAAATAAATTTTTTTATGATCAAATTATCTTTTTTACATCATCACATGTTAATACATGTGATGAAGTATATTTTCAATGTTATAGGGTAGTTCAGTCACAAAAAAATTGTTTGGCCTACAATAGATGAATCGATCATAAATATCGATTTTCATTCAGTTTTTTTATTAATATCAACAAATTTCGTGAATTTAACTAATGGGGAGACGTATTTGTTAAACGAAAACAAACCTTAGAGATACTAAATGTCATTTTTAAAATCACAAAATTTATATGTGATTACACAAACCTTGTAAAAAGAGAGTATAATTATCTCATTTTTTAATTCGTTCTCTCTCAAATATAATTACATGTACTTCAATCAATTCTCTTCCTCTCTCTTAACCTTTTTTTACAGATAAATAAAAGTGAGAATAATTACAAATAGTATCAATTATTTAGAAGCAAAATAGAGAGAAAAAAGACGGACAAGAGAAAGAGAAAGGGAAAAAAACCAATGCCATAAAAATTCTTATTAGAAAAATCTACAAAGACCAATAAAAATTAACAAAAACCATATAAAAAAATTCAGTAAATTGCAATCTACATACACGTGTTATGAAAAATAGGCAAACAACCCACTTATAAAAAATAAAATAGCCATTCACCCCATGTATTTTTCAAAATGTAGCAATTTGCCTCCCTGTATTTTTAAATTAAAGTAATTTACCTCCTTAGGTAGGAAGATAAATTGTTTATTTTCTAAAACACAAGGAATAAATTACTATTTTTTTTTATAAAGGATAATTTGTTCATTTTTAATATCACACGGGGTAAATTGCTATTCAACCTTAAAAAAAAAATAAACGACATGGTGTATGAGAAATTGAAGAAAACTTGTGTCAAGGACTTGCAAGAAAAACAGGGAACAATCAACTTCAACTTTCTCCTTGTCGACTCACTTTCCTTTCCTTCTAAGCCCCTTTTTGCTTGCTTACACTTCTCTCAACATCTCAATCCTCAACCCCTCCAAATCTCTCTTGATCGACATGGAAACCTATGCACAGAGACTAAGTACATAATTTCCAGACCATAAGGAGGATTCTTGGACATGGGCTCTGTCGGAAACCCCAATCCTTGGGCACCTTATGACAACTACAAGGACTGTTCACAAGGTTTCTGCAGCCTATACTGCCCGCAGTTCTGCTACTTCATCTTCCCTCCACCGCCGCCCGACGATGACTCCGCCACCACTCTCTCCCCTCTGATCATCGCCGTCATCGGCGTCCTTGCCAGCGCCTTCCTACTCATCAGCTACTACACCGTCGTCACGCGGTTCTGCAGACGAAGAAACCAAGCCACTGGCCTAGAAAATGATGAGAATCATGAGGGATCAATAGCTCAGGATCAATGGCAGGCCGCCTCGACTGGGCTAGACGAGGCCGTGATCAATACGATCACCGTCTGCAAGTACCAGAAGGGCGACGGCCTAATCGAAGGAAGCGAATGTGCTGTTTGTCTTAGCGAGTTTCGTGACGACGAGCCGCTCAGGCTCCTCCCCAAGTGCAGCCATGCGTTTCACCTCCCTTGCATCGATACATGGCTGAAGTCTCACTCAAATTGCCCGTTGTGTCGTGCCAACGTCGTCGCGTTACCTCATCCCGTTCAGACCTCCTCGGCGCTCAGCCTCGACGCTTATACAGTGCAACGCCCCGTCGACACCTTGGTTCTTGAGGTGGACGATGATCGAGAGAGGACGTGCAGGGATGAAGAGGTCGTCGTTAGTATAGTTTGTGATCATGATCTAGACGATGATAGTGGTGCAAAGAGCCCAGTTCGAGGTGGTCTGAACACAGAGGACGTTAAAGTGTTCAGACGATCGATATCTTTAGGTACGTTTACGTTCCAAGGAAAGATTTTGGGGTCTGAGGTTGTCCGAATTGGAGAAGTTGATCAAGATTTGCAAGTGGGGAAAGATGAAACTAGCTTTGGTTCTTCAATGAAGAGATCTTTGTCCACTGGCGGATTAGCATTCAATGTCCGAGAGAAAGGCAAGAATTCTGTACTCTTCTTACTCCCTGATTGAGTGTACATCTCTTGTGAAGACAATTTCTTTGTAAATGTGGATGATGTTTTTACTTAGATTGGATAAATAAAACAAACTAGTCGATACTCGATTGAAATCGATCGATAAATGCTCGTTTGAATTCGATTTGTTAAACTTAACGAACTAAATTTGAACAAAAAATTTGTTCGTCGAGCGGCTCTAGAAATCAATTCATTCACTGCAAAAATAATAAAATATATTTAAAAATATTACATTAATCGAGTTTGATTCATATTAACTTGATCCAATTAAAATTCATTTGATCAGATTAATAATCAAATGAAATTTAAACGTACTTAATTTTTCAAATTTAATAATAATTAAATAAATATATTGGGGCTATTTTAGTAACAAAAAGCAAATGAAAATGATTGCTTGTCCATACAAAGGGTTAGTGATCAAGACGTAATGTTCCACTTAAATGAATAACTTTTCTATTTCAAGATCTAACATATAATATGGAAATGTGAAAATTATAAGGAAATAATGGTTGTTTATTGTGGCATGCCCTTCTGCTTTCTACAGGCTCTTCTATTATATATAATGGATTCGATTTTCTATTTCAAACACTATTGTATTTTTTTTATTTTAGGATGACCTGCATTTTGCTCCCTTAAATTATTTTTAATATAATATTACCCTTCTAAATTAACAAATATAATACTTATCTTTTTGGTTGGAAAATATCCCTTATACTTTTAATAATTATATTATTTTCAATATCTTTTAACATTTTGCACATTAAATCATCAATAAATTATTTTTTAATAAAGAAAGAATTTAAATTAAACATAGAGTACTATATATACAGTTGATGCACAAAAAATTTAATATAACTAGGGATAATAATTTAACCCGAACTCGTGAAAACCCGTCCTGAACCCGCCCCTTCGGGTCCAAAAGATGATATTTAGGGGGGGTCTCGGGTCTTAAGTTTTAAAACCCGCCCGGGTCCGAGACGGGTCTCTCGTCCAGGAAAATCCGCCCTGAGGCCCGACCCGATACATAATTAATCTAGTTTTTCATATATATAAGTATACAATTTAGTTAATATTTGACCTAATTTCTATTCTTCCCACCGCCCCCAAACACTCCACATTCTACTCTAACCTCTCTCAAAATCAACATCTCTTTTCTTTCTCTCAAATCTCAATCTTTTCCTATCTTTGCCCAAATTTACTTTCCTCTCCTTCTCTCTTCCTTTTCCCTCAATCTCTCGCCATCTCTCTTTTATCTCGCTGTTTAGTCCTCCTTTTCTCTCAATCTCTGTCTTGCCGCCACCTTGCCTCGTCGCCTCCTCGCTCTTGCCGCCTCACTCTTTTTTGTGGCTTCTTTCTTTTCTTTTTTTTTTTTTTTTTTTTTTTTTTTTTTTTTTTTGTATTTTAAAAAATTGGAATGTATCGGGGCAAAACCGCAAACCCCCATACCTGGATTTGAAATATATATAATATAAAGGCATATAGGGTAAGTGTTACATTTATTAGTTTAGAGAAATAAATGTATATCAACACTAGGGCAAAGCGTATTTTGCTCTTAAATAAAATAGATGATGAGATTTTTATATAAGTAACATATATATGTTAAACGAAATAAAATATGCGGCGATTTAGAATCCCAATTCGTTATGATAGAGCATAGTTCTTTATTAGAACATTGTTACTTCAAGTCGAGTAGGGGTTGTTTATGCGGTAAGGTTTACATCGCACAATCATAAATCCGAGCCATATTTAAGTTTAGAATAAACTATAGCTACCTCTCTTGAGGTTTAGTATGATTACGGTTAATTCTTCATTGTTACAAATTTTCTCTGATTTTAAAATCCGTCCAACAACAAGCCCACGTTGTTTAGCCTCCATTAAATTTTCATTTAATTTTTATTATGAACTGATCAAAATATTATTTTTATTATGAATTATAATTTTATATATTTTTAAAATATTTTTATGGACTAATATGATATATGGTTTTTTAATATACCCACCCTCAATTTTTTTTTATACTTTTTCAAATATTTCTTTATTTTTTTAAAAAATTCAATAATAATAAAATAGTAATGTCCACCTCATTATTTAAAAACAACATAATTATTTTTTATTTGAAAAAGATATTTATAATTTTTTAAATAATAAATATATATATATATATATATATATATATATATATATTACTATGCCAAACTTTAGAGGAAGTAAACTTAATTTACCCTTAAGGTTATTTCATTGATAGTTCCTTGTAATTTTTTGTTCGTATTGGATCTGTATATATGTATAAAGAGAGAGAGAGACCCCTCGTAATATTGACAATGAGCAAATTGTTCCCTTATGAAAAATAAATTGCAAATTTACCTCTTGTGTTTTAAAAATATAAAGCAGTTTACCTTCTTGACTAAGGAGGTAAATTGCTTTAATTTTAAAAATATAGGGAGGTAACTTGATACATTTTGAAAAACATAGAAGGGCGAATTGCTATTTTATTTTTCATAAGGGGGCTGATTGTAGATAAATTGCAATTTACCCAATATATATATATATATATATATATATATATATATATATGAAATCAATTTTAATGTCTTTTTATGAGACCATCAATTTTAATATCTTTCATACCCGTATATTGAACAACATGATATGGTCGTTTCTACTAAAAAATCAAAAAAATAAAAATCGAGGATATCTCTGAAGTGGTTATCATCAGCTAACAAGAAATTCCGATTTTTTAATTATTAATTTAGTCCCTTAGGTTACACTCCAACGTTTGAGGATTGATAATCACATACGTTTTGTAATTGTCATTCTATTATTTTTTTAATCCACCCATTATATTTTATAATTCCAAAAAAAATTGCAAGTTTAGTCCCAAATCTTATTTCTATTAAATTTCTGACGAAAACAACACTTTCATGCGAGTTTAAGTCTTCAAGGGAATTTTGATTGTTTCTTACAGAAACCTAATAGAATTAAGATTTGGAACTAAAATTATACTTTTGTTTGAAGTTATGGGTTTAATCTGATAAGTTAAAAAATAATGAACCAAAATTGCAAGGGGCCTAACTTGTGAGACATAAGATGCAATTTCTCCGATTGGGGATCCAATTTCGTAGTTGAAATGTCGGAGAAATTGTAATTTTGATCCCAAAACTTAAGATGCGTAGTGATATTAGCCCCATACTTTTTTAAAAATAATCAACATTATTCTCACACTTTAAGAAAACGTTGCAAAATTAGTCCTCGTTGTTGCAATATTAGTCGCACACTTTAAAAAAGTATTGCAAAGTTAGTCTTACAATATGTTACAAAGTCAGTCCCATGCATTGTGATATTTTTATGGCGGAACTAACTTTGCAACGTTTTCTTCAATATGGAACTAATATTAATTATTTTAATAAGTATGTGACTAATATTATAAATTATTCTATATAATGGGATCAAAATTGCAATTTTCTTTAAAATGTTGAGTACAAAATTCATTGAATCATGTGCAATAAATACGTGCATGGATAAAAAAAGAAAATCATTAACTATTTTTCCTTATGAAGGCTTGGTTCATTTTTTTTTTTTTTTTTTTTGAAGAACAATAATATTAATTGTTTCCATTAAAATCCCTGTTCAAGAATTGTTTGATTGTGACGGAATAACACCTTTTGATGCTTTAATTATTTAATACTCATTATCAGATGAACTATCAACATCAGTTCATTTTTTTTACACTGATACCTACAGTAAAGAAAAAATAAGAATTAAATATATTTTTTGTCTGATGTCTTCCGCATTTTGACATTTTAGTCTTTTATTTTTTAGTAGTATATAGATTTTAATTTTCTATTCTTGTGAGTTTGATCTTTCAGTCGTCGGAATTTATAAATGTTGTCGGAAAAAAGCATGTGCCCCTCATTAATTTGGGCCTAGCTTTTGTTTCTATTGATCAATTTAAAGGACCAAAAATGTGAAAATTAAAAATTACAGAACTTATTTGCTACCCTAGAAAATAAAAAACTAGAATGTCAAAATGCAAAAAATAAAGAATAAAAAATTTGCTTCCATCAAAATCAAAAAATTAAAAATTACTGACCCTATTTGCTACTTTACAAAGATAAGGACTAAAACAACAAAATGCAAAAGACATAGGACGAAAATCACATTTAAGCCAAGAAAAAAAAATGTAATTGTAATCCTAAACCAAGCAAAGTTTATTCAATATGGTAATTCGTTCTGATACATTAATCACATGATAAATATAATTTATTTATTTTTTGAATTTTACTACGTGATCATTTTGAGTATATTACAAGGGGTTTTTCTAAAATTTGTCTTAATTACAAATACCCTTATGTTTGAAAAATTAGAAAGACCCCCTCAAAATAACCGATACCTCCTATAATGAGCTGCTACAAGGGGGGTAATTATAATTTTAGGAGGTATATATAATTTTTTTAAATAATAAAAAAATATTTATAATTATCACGAACCTCAATGTAGCCCAATATAATGTTTTTTTTTTTTTTTTTTTTTTTTTTGATGAGAAAATGGTGTTGGGCAAACAGTCCAAGTCAGGTGTCGACCTGGTTAGGCAAACGAGTGTATCATGACATATGTGAGGTTATATGTTCCCATCAATCATTGTATAATATTAAAATTAAAATAGACAGTTATGCATCAACTATATACATATAAGAAAATCATTATAAAATTATAAGGCATTACATTGGGTAAGAACAAAATATTACTCATTTCTACTTTTGTTACATGATTTTTAATTCAAATCATTACATTATATGCGTAAACAAAGCTTCAAATAACTAAGATATCTGAATGACAATCTCTATAAAGCGTAAGACGATAAAATATACATCGGAATGCCTTCGATTGTAACTTTTCAATGTCTAAATTAGTAAGATTGTAAATATATAATATATATATATATATATAAAGTCGTAAAAATTGCGTGGATAGCAAAAGTTGCACCTGGTGATGGAAGGTTGAAATTTATAATTTTTAGTAGTTGTATGATTTTATATAAACTATAATATAGAATTGATCAGATAGTCACCATGAATTTATATATATTTGGGTTCGAATTGAGTCAAGCTCGGGTCGGAACAACCTGAATAATTAAAAAGAGCAGATATTGGCCTGTTTCTAAACTAATGTTGGGAGCACTTGGTTTGTTCATGATCTTCATGTGATGACACTAGGAAAATAACATTTTTGTCCCATAAGTTATGCCTTTTTCACTTTTGGTTCCAATTCGATTACAGAATTAGCACTTTTGATCTATCACTTACAAAAATTAATATTTTTGGTCCTCTTTCACTTTTTCTTTGTAATTTAATAGTGAAGGCCATGTGCCTACCACAAAATTGTTAAGTTTTTCTTAGCTGCAGAGCAACACTTTGAGGAGGGAATATAACTATTTTGAGGAAAAAGAATAAATCTCGAAGGAGATTAGGACAAGAATAGAGGGATTTCTCTCTTCTTTCATGAAAATTAAATCTCACACTTCTCATATTTCTGTAATTTGAAACCAAGTAGAAGCAACACAAAATATCATGTCTTCCACAGGTAAATCAAGTTGATTGAGTGGGTTACTCATATGCTACTGTTGGAAGAAGACTTCATGAACGAATTATAATCCAGGCTGACAGTTTTATGGTTGCAACGACTGTCCAAACAGGTGTGATTTTTTTATTTGGGAAGACTCACCAATGTGGGCATGTACGAAAATCATAATTCCTTCAAATCTTCGAAAATTGGATAAAAAAAAAAAAAAATCATTTTAACATTTGTGGTACATATGTAGTTGTAGCTATGTGTTTTGGGAAAGTTTGAATGTGATATATTGATGATGTAGTTGCATGGAAGTGTAAGGAAGTTTGAATGTAGTGTTTAGTTGGATTTAATAAAATTGTTTGTGATGATTCTAAGGTGTGTTTATATGGTATCATATTTTAAAAAGTCTATAATTTTCAGTTTTTAAGTTTTGTTTTTGTTGCAATTTCTATTATTTATTTTATAAAAATTAGGGATAATTTCACTTTCCCTGAAGTTTTGTATAATTACACGTAAATTTCTTGTGGTTTGAAAAATTACATCTAGTATTCCTGAGGTTTGCTTCCATCTAACAAATAAGTCCCCGCATTAGTTAAAATTCACCAAATTTGCTGATATTAACAAAAAAAAATTGAATAAAAATGTATATTTACCCTCAATTGACTTATTACAAGCGATATAATTTCTTTCTGACTAAACTACCGTTATAACGGTAAATATATACCTCTCATGCATTAATGCGTGAAAATGTATGAGGATAATTTGACCATAAAAATATTTATTTGACCGGTAATAAATCAGTAATAAGTCAATCGCAGATAAACACTGATTTTTTTTATTTTGTTAATATCCGAAAATTCAGTGATTTTTGACTAATTGAGAAACTTATTTATTAGACGGAAGAAAATCTCAGGAGTGCTAAATATAATTTCTCAAACTACAAGGGTTCTACGTACAATTACACCAAATCTCAGGGGAGGGGAGTGTAAGTATTCCTGAAAATAAGAATAAGTCATGAGCTAAAATAAAAATAAAATTAATGGTTCGAATTTGGCTTCACATTACAGAAATATAGGAAGGGTGTGATTTAATTTTAAATTTATTTTTTACCTCAAAGTACTTATCCCTATCCCCCCCCCCCCCCCCCCCGCCAACCCCACCATCCCAAAGGAAAGTTATTAAAATAATGTAAAATAAAAAATAAATTATTACACTTTCCTTCCCTAAGATTTGGTATAATTACACGTAGACACCCTGTGGTTTGAAAAATTACACCTAGCAGTCCTGAAGTTTGTCTACATCTAATAAATAAGTCACTTCGTTAGTCAAAATTCACTCAATTGACTGATATTAAAAAAAATAGAAAATATTTATATTAATCGTTAATTAACTTATTACTGACTTATTGCATGTTAAATAATTTTTTTCGAATTAAATTACCCTTATAACGATGAAGATATACGTCCTTAGATACATTAATGCGTAAAGACGTATGAGGGCAATTTGATCATAAAAAGATTTATTTGACCTGCAATAAATCAGTAATAAGTCAATTAAATATTAATATAGATTTTTTTGTTAATATCAGTTAATTTGGTGAATTTTGACTAACGAATTGACTTATTTGTTAGATGAAGCGAACATCAGGGGTGCTAGATGTAATTTCTCAAATAACAGGGGTCTACGTGTAATTATACCAAATCTCGAGGGAGGGCAGTGTAATTTTCTCTAAAATAAATCATAAAATTGGGTGGATTGAAAAGTTTTACAAATATAGGCCAAATTTAAATATATATATATATATATATATATATATATATATATATATATATATATATATTGCATACAGCAGCTGCTGAAATTGACAGAACCATGATCTAAGCCATCGGTTCTGTCAACAATATTTTTTTGAAACACATCGTCTTTTTAAAAAAGAAAAGGACACTGCATGCAAGGGTCAAACCCACTTGCTAAAATATAGCAGTATTTGTGGTATTTAAAGAGAGTTCATGTTTTTGTTGAAACACCTCAACACAAACACAAGTGATACATTGTGACCCAAAATATTATCGAGAGTATTCAAAAAAATTGAGGGAGAAAAATAGTATGGATAAGATTATGGTAAATTTTAATTCATTTGATACAAGTGAATTGTACGGGCAGAAAGATCATGATTTGAATATGTGCTTGGAGCTCCGGACAAAGTCCTTACCTAACTCTTATTTACCCAGTACAAAAGATAATTGGGGCTTTGGAACTCACTTGTGTCAAAATTCATACACGCCCTAATGATTGCATGTTATATTGGAAAGAGCATGCGAACGACATTTTGTCGTGTCTATAAACCTTCTAGATATGTTCAAAATAAAAATAATTTAGCTGATGAAGAAATTTTCCAAGAAAGACTAATAAGGTTCGGCAAAAGTTTTGAGATACTTTCCCTAAAGCCTAGACTTCAAAAGGCTTTTCATGTCATGTAAAATAACATCTTTCATGAGTTGGCATCATGATGAAAGAGCAGTAGCGCGACAGGGAAGAGCAGGGGCATGGCGGTGTGGAAGAGAAGCAAGGCAACGCAACGGCGGGGAAGAGAGGCGATGCGAGGCGGCCAGGAAAGGAAAGAGAAACATTAAAGTAAAAGAGACGGAAGCTGAGAGCAGACGAAGAGAGAGATGAAAGAGAGAGAGGAGAAAAAGAGAAGATGAAGTGAGAGATGAGGGAGACTGAGAAGATAGAGAGACAAAGAGAGAGAGAGAGAGAGAAGGGTTTTAGGTTCAAGTTTAATTGTCATCCCTACCCGTAGCAAGCACACCAAATATGAGGTACTCAAGCGATCTTCCGATGTGTTTGAGTTTGGCTCCGTTAAGTATGACACAATTAGGTTGTATTATTTATTTAATTTTATATTTTATTTATAGATAGTTATATTAACTTAGTACTTTCGTGATTAATATTAATTTTTAATCATATAGTCAACAAAATAAAATATAGAAACTAACAAAAAAAAATTAATATCTAAAGGATCAAGTCGACTCACAGTGGGAGTGAACTTACCTTGGGCTACAACAGTACAATCAATAGAAATTGATGAGATAGCGGAAATACTTCTAAGACAACTGGTGATATGGCAGCAACTCAAAATGATTCAAGTGATATTGCAACTAATTTAGGTAAATTACATTCTATATATATGTTAATATGATAACAAAAAATACCGATTCATGTAATATTAATTTGTAGTTAGCAATGTAAGAAAGAGACTTAGAGGGCCTACCGCAAGAGCAAATCCACCTGATGCAACAATAGTACAGTTAAATAAGGATGTTAGAGATAGAATTGCTTCTATTGCAACATGTGATATGGCTGCAAATAAAAATGACTTAAGTGATACTACAAATGATCTAGGTAAACACTAATTTTTTTTTTTATACATATCCTATCATTGAGAAAAATAACCATTATACAAGTATTTTTACTTTGTAGTTGGCAATATAAGAAATAGGGTAAGGGGCCCTACCTGTATGCCAAAAGTGTGGGGTCAACCAGTTGATGACTTTGTAACACTTTTCTTTAATGATCTTGGACAATCAAATGACAAGGAAATACAAGCACTTTAGCTTATTTCTTGGGTATAATTGCCAGAAATGGAAGATATTGTCCTCTGGTAAAAACTGGAGATTTATGCCTCATGCTTACAAGGACGAAATGATAAAAATAGTCAAGGTTATTATTTATTACAATATTCTTTTTAGATAAATTATTTTGAATTTTTCATAAATAATTATGTTGTTACATCTTGATGTTTAAATCTTATTCTGTAGATGAAATTTGAGTTATCGCCAAGACAAGAACCTTATATCTTGAAGTCCATCAACAAGAAATGGCGAAACTGGAAGAGTTATGTGAAAAGCTTGAATTTTGATTCCGATATATCTATTGAGTAGCAAATGTTAAATATTCCTGAAAGGGTGGATGAAGACCAATATTAGACTCTGATTGAGTATTGGATGTCTGATAAATTTAAGGTATAAAATGTTTGTTTGTTCCATATTTGAATATTAAGCAATTTGTGTAGGCATTTCTAATTTTTTTATTAAGGTCGCATTTATTGGAGAATGAGTGAGAAGAACAAACAAACACGCGCTCAATTAGAATTGTTGCATCGCATGGACAAGAGATGTTTTGCATTGGTGAAAGAAATAGCGGTAAATTATTTTTTAAATTTGGAATTAATTATTTATGTTTGTTAAAGTACACGAGGCATTAAAATAATATACAATTTCACATGTTGTAGAGGAAGAAGCATGATAGATATCCCAATAGAGCATAATTGTTTGAGGAATGTTATTTTAAGGAAGTTGGTTCTCCTACAAATGCAGTGGTACAAGAAGCAATTGTAAGTTAAAATATGTTACCTTTATATATCTATTATTACTTTTAATGGTTTAATTCAATCGAGGCTTTAAACTATTTTATTAATGTTATTTAATTATTTATAGGAGCAAATGAAACAACTAGCACGGTAAGAAATTCAAAATTTAAATGATAATGATGGAGTTCCTAATGGGATGATATATTTGCAAAGCTAATGAGTGTTGATAAGCATGGCCATGTTCGCATGTATGGTATGGGGCTGAAATCGACTGATGTTTATGGAAGTTTACTAAGTTGTGATCATGCAAATTATAGAATAGTCATGGAGTATAAAGATAAATATTTGCAAATAGTACATAAGTATGAGGAACTAAACGAAAAGTTAGAAAATCTGTCAGCCATAGTGCATTCAAGGGCACAACCTGTTGGAAAACGTGATAGTCCAAATATTCTAGTTGCATCTCCGACACAATCAACAGTCTTCTTCATCATCATTACGTCCAATGCGCATTCAGGTAAAAACCTAAAGTTTATGTAATGTGTTGCAGAAAACATGTTAGATATATTTGATTAGGGTAAATTACATCTACCTCCCCCTGAGGTTTGGCATAATTACAAATACCCCCTTGTTGTTTGAAAAATTACAAATACCCCCCTAATGTTTGATAAAATTATGTAATCCTTGGATGGAGGCATAGAAATGTCAACTTTGCCCTTACAGTATTTTTTTATTTTTTAAAAAAAAAAATTAAAATCTTATAAAAATATTGAATGGGATGGATGAAAAAAATTTAAAAATTATAAAAAAAATTATCGGCTTAGTCGATAAAAAAAATATTTTTTTTTAAAAAATAAATAAAATTATAAATTTTAATTCATAAGGGTATTTTGATCAGTTCACTATAAAAAATGCATAGATTGGAGTAATTGTTAGACGATCGTTAAAATTAAGGGGTATTTGTAATTTTTCAAACAACGAGGGGGTATTTGTAATTATGCCAAACCTCAAGGGAGGTAGATGTAATTTACCCATTTGATTAAGAAATCATAAGCTACTTATATAATAAAGGTTCATTCTTATGAGGTCTTGAAAAGTTTGGAGAATATCAATGATATTGTCGCTAGTGGCTATGCCAGCTAGATGGACTCTATTAGGGTAAACGGTGAGGAGTTGGGGCGTGAGTGATGTGAAGCAATAGTTGAACATCGAATGAAAAAAGATACATGCTATTGGAGTACTAGTTGTTTGGCCGTTATTCTTGGTATACGTAACCCTATTATTTTTGTTGTTAATCATTTATGATTATTTTATATTTTAGCTCATTTATAAATATGATTTTATTATATCTCCTTTATCTATAGGTTGCTTTGGATGAAAATAGTGATTGAGGCAGTATTGGAGTGCATCATGGAGTACTTAAATATGTGTTTGGAAGCATTTGAGTATATGGGTATCTATGACAAATTGAAAAACACATTATTCTTATTGGTTGAGCAATTTTATGATTGGGAACTATTTCGGAGATTTTTTTCTAGTTAAAAAAACATTAGATAGGGTTTTGTTGGATTTTTTGGATTTATATATTTGGTTGGTTTATTGAATTAATGACTCTTTTGTATAAGAATGGATATTATAAATACATTTCATATGAATGGTTATTGGATTGGTTTCCTAAATTATATTTTGGTTCAATAAATATTTAGAAATTATAATTTCAGCAGTACTTTAAGATAAAATGCAACAGGATACTGATTATCGACGTTATAGACAAAACATTTGAGGTATTTAATTGATTTAATTTTATTTTGAGGACACATCTAGTGCCCCAAAAAGCTTAAATTAGTTTCTTGAAAAATATTATGGGATACTTCCGTTTGGTTGTGTTTTCATTTTTATTTTCTATCATTTGTATTTGTGTGAAAATGATTTATTGATTTTTGTGCGAGAATTGAGAATATGTTTGAATTGTTTATTTTCAAACCTAGGTATATGTATGAGAATTGGAATATGTTTGGATAAGATGTCTTCAACATTAAATGAATAGGTAATCTTTAGGTAGTATCAAATTATAAAATTATAGAAATGCCCTCATGAAAAGACAAGTCGTCTTTTTTTCTATCATTTTTTTTTTGTTTGTTTTTGTTTTTGTTTTTTTTGGATCAAAATGAAACTTCATTCAATTAATATGATATTCGCATACAACATTTGCAGCAGTGAACCGAGAAATTCCTCTCGTTCCCTAACAATTCTACCAAGTGTGGCCAAACCCTAGCACCTATAGGCTTTTGTAAACCCACCTCTCTTATTTTATTTTTTTTTGCTCATTTTTCCTCTTCTTTCTTAATCCCATTTTTCTTCTTTTCAAGAGTATTTGCAATTTTCTATAAGTACTATACTCATATTCCATCAAATATATTTATTTTATCTTCTTTAAATTTTGAAGTTGAATTTGTCCTCCAAAATCGAAAATGGGATAGATGATGGGAGGGCTCCATTACAACATAGCTTGGATCATCTTCCATCATAAGGGAGAGAATGAGGGCTCGGCATTATGGACAAGAGAAGTAATATGTTGCTCAACATTCTTGTTTCCATTGAGCGAGCACGCGACAGCTTGCGACTTGGATTTTTCATCGCCAAGAAAATAGGAACTGTATCGACTTTGATGGCGGTGGAGGTAGCGGAGGAATGTGGGGATGAGGATCATTTGCCCGAGACAGTGGAGGTGGATGAGTTGGATGTGGCGAGGTTGATGAAAATATTTGGTTGAGACATAGAATACTAAAGCAAAATCTTAGGTTAAAATGCATAAAACTCCCCTGTGTTTTAAAAAGTCGGCGAAAAACCCCCTTCTGTTTTAAAAATAGGTTAAAACCCCCCTTGTATTTTTTAAACGTAGCTCAATCGTCCCTTTCCGTTAAATTTAACTAACGGCGTTAAATTTTTTATAAAATAACTGTTATACCCTTACTTAAATATATTGTTTCTTATTTTAATGACCGTTGGATCTTTCTTGATCAAATATTGATCGTTAGATCTAATCAATTAATCTCAACCGTTAGATTTAAAAAAAAAATGAAAGGTCCAGATTCAATAAATTATTTAACTCATATTATATATAAATAATTTAAAATTAAAAATATATTATTATTATATATTAAAAAAAACCCGACCCCACCCCACCCCTACCACCCGCTGTGCCCCCCACAAATAAAAAATCCGCCGGTGGCAGTAATATTCAAACCATCATATCTCCGCAAATACTTTACCAAAATGAGTGAGGTCGATCTCGTTAGAATCGTCTTGAAGAGACGAGTCTGATGGTGGTATTTTGAGATCGAGATTTGTCCAGACGGAGACGAATCGACGGCAAACAGGTTTGGCGGTTGTGGCTTGAGCCCAGTCTCTCTGGTTAACGAAACCTCAAATTGAAGGTATAGAAATGTTTCTCTTGAAGAGACGATTCGAATGGTACCATTGGAAGTCAAAACTTCATCGGGACAGTGCCGGAAACTTAGAGAGAAGTTTCCGGCGAAAGAGGGAGCGAAAATGCATTTTAGCTTAATTATTAATTATAGTTTGTTTTATTTATTTAATTAACTTAATTATTTAGATATTTAGTTATAATTTTGTTTGATATATAATTAGAATAATTAAATATATATTTTAGTTAATAAAAAATAATTTTACATTAACAATTATAATGTTTAAGTTTAATTTAATTTAATATTTGAATTTTAAATTATAAAATTTCAAAAATTTACATAATTTTTTTCGAATTTTTTAATAAATATATTTAAAAAAATTGTTTTTTAATAGATAAAAATAAAAATAATCACTCAAAATAATTAAACAAATATACATATGAAGTATATAAATACCATGAGGGTATTTTAGTAAAGAACATTGAAAAATAAGGTAAAAAATAGTTAAAAATCATCCCCAAACGCACAAGGAGCGAGTGTAATGCACCTTCCGTTAATTATTAACGAAATGGGTATTTTTTGCTGAGTTTACAAAACACAGGAGGGGTTTCAGCCTATTTCAAAAACACAGGGGATTTTTAGCTTTTTCAACAAAACACAGGGGTGTAAAATGCATTTTAGCCAAAATCTTAAGAAAAACTCCTCATTACACACACATATATAAGAGGATTATTGTCTGACTTGGAATACCAAACATTATATAATTGTTTTTTTGTTTCTCATTGTAGGAAACAACATTGTTTTACAACTTTTCTGTTGAAATGTCAAAATTCCTATTCAATAAATAGGGATTCTTTGTCGTCCAAGCCTGATTCGCAAAAAAGAAAAAGAAAAAGAAAATCAACGTTCTTTCTTCTCACCATACGCGCAAATGATGTCATTCATACGATGTTATCCTCCTCTTTCTTCAGTAACGATTCTTATATCCAACCACACCATGATGGATGCTGAATATTTTCTTGAGGTTTTTTTTCCCCAAATTAATTTTCTAATTTAATATTTTTTTATTTGATTTCTTACCAAATATATAATTATTCTTTTGACCGTGCTTATCGTTTTTCCTCATACAAGACTTTACTCAAAATATATACTAATCCCTTCCAAGTTGGTTCATTTTCCATATTGTCTGCTGATTTTTTTAATTTTCTTGTTCTTTTATTGCCTCTTATGATTTAGGATTTTTTTATTTGATTTGTGTTTACTGTGTAGATACCATTCTTCGCCCATACTTTCTATTGTTGCTTGTACAGAGATGTAGCACACAATTCTTCTTCAATAGGTTGATTTTGGCATATATATAAGGGTGTTCCTTTTTGAAGCTCATTTTGCTTGCCTTGAATGAATCAATTAGTTAATTATCAAATTAACATTTTGCATATATCTTTATTTTTATATTTTGCTTAGCTTTGAAGAAGCTTGCTAACAATGTCTACTGATTCACTCTTGTAATATACATACTTTGAATCCCAAAACTTTATTGATATGGTGTTGCTAAGAGTAAAGTAGATTGCTTTCAATTGAGAGTCTCATAAACATGATTGGTTCGTGTAAAACAAGATGAAGTTATTTGGAGTTTTTTCACTTTTATGTTGGCTAAACAATGACAAGGCATTTTTCACCATTGTTGTCTGTGGAATAGAAAAGATTTTGTAACAAGTTGTAGAACAACTTAACAAGCTTGTGAATGTCTTAAAGATATGTCTCTATATGTGCATTTGATATGTGGCTATATTATGTTTCAGATTTTCATTTTGGGGTTTTCAATATTTTCTCTTCAACTAATGTTATTTCATTAGAGTATGATCTTAACCATAAAAAACAAAAAAATGGGATCTATCTGTTTGCTAGCACAGGTGCAAAGCAACTCTAATTGCATCATTGATGCTTAATAATAGGTCTTCTAGGTGTTGTTATACAGTCAATTTGAACCATCTTTTTCCTTGTAGTTGCTATATGTCCTCTTAATAGATTGGTTCTAGTTTATGTGTCAGGTAGAAGATTTGTCGAGAGAACTACAAGTGGAACGTGAACTAATGATCATAAAACTAGATGTTAACTTATCTTTGTCTTGAATGAAAATATATTGTATGAGAGTGGACAAATCTTCTTTTCAATTTCTGTATAAAATTGAAGGAGAACATTATACGAGATGGAATTCTAGATAATAGAAAAATGATGTGATAGAAGACCATTTTGTTACTATGTTTGTATTTTAAGCTGAGAGTGTGGATTTGTCTTACATGTCAGAGAGTTTGTGTCCTCTTCTGTGTGGCATGACAAATGGAGTGTAGAATAAGCATGCATATATATATATATATGTAACAAAATTGACTTGGTTGACCTTGAGATGCTTGAGCTTAAGCTAGCTCTATTTGTGAACTTATTCCTCAGAAGATTTTGGCGATGCATCAAGCTCATGTTCGATTTGATTGCATGTATTTAAAGTTTAAGATATTTGATTGACTAAGGACCTGAATCTTTATTTGGTTGGACTAACTTCAAAAACCAATTGTTGTTTGTAAAGCCTGAACATGTTTAAGTATGAATTTACTACTCTCGATGATACAAGTGTTTTTGTCTTCTTATTGTACAGACTAAGTTTACAGAACCAAGTGTCTCCTTAAAGGGTACTCTGACATTATCATAATGAATCCGTGCCTCAATCATGTTCAACACAGTTGAGTATCTTAACAAAGTCTAACTATGGTTATTGTTTTATGTTTGGCCCTTAATTTTCAGATTACGGTTAGTGGACATCTTCAGGGGAAAGGTCGTGAACATATCAGAACACACTTTAACCATTGATGTTGAGTTTTATTTTCATGTTTTCCAATTTTCTTATTATTCTGCTTGATTTAGCTTGTCAAAAATTGTCTTCTAAGTCGATGGGTATTTGATGTGTGGGCTATGAAACCAAAATTAAAATATTACGGTCTTTTGGAATAAGATCTTTCCAGCTTTATGGATTTGTGTGTAGCATGTCATCTGAAAATCTTAGACTGAGCTGAACAAGTTTGGATCATTCACCAGTTAGAGCTAAAATAATTTGGTTTAGTAAAAACTCTGCCATATTAAATGGCATGCTAATCTAATTTCTGAGTGTAGTATATTCCTCCTCCTGAAAAATGTATATAAATTTGATAATTGAATGTCACCATAGACCTAACCAAATTGAAAGTTATTGCACCATATGGATGCAAACATTCAAACTTCCATCCTTTGTATTCTTTTCTTAATTTAGACTTGCATATATGCTTTTTATAAGATGGATTTGAAACTCGTGTTCTTAATGATAGAATTGAAAATCCAAACAACATGATTTTACCTTTTGTTGAGTCTCACAAGTCAATAGGTGATTTGATTGAATTAGTTTTTCCATGTTTGGATCTCTTCTTGACTAATCCTTCGCTTGTAATAAATAGATCTATTCTAGCACCTAAGAATGATTGTGTTGATGAGATAAATGAAATCTTGATAGATAAGTTTTCAGGTGAACTGAAATATTTTGTTAGTCTTAATAAAACCTGTGATCCCTTTATTACAAGGTCTATATGAGGGTTTCTTGAATTCTATCACAATTAGTGGACTACCACCGCATATATTGACATTAAAAGTAGGATGTCCTATTATGTTACTAACACAATTGGATGTGTTATATTCTTGTATAACTGTACTTGAACTCATGAAAAATGAGAAGAGGTTGTTATTTATTTATTTATTTTATTCTATAAATAAAAGTGCTCATACTATTGCTATTTTTTTCCTTGAACAAAGTTGGTTTATTTTCTCCCAAATAGAACAAAAAGTTGGACTGTGATGCCATAAATAAATGTTTGAATGAAAGAAGATTTATTGTGTAGATTAAAAAAAAAAAAAAAAGATTGTGGACACTCATTACGGCTTTGGATTCACTATAATGTTGCTTCACTGATTGAAGAAGACGTCAACCATCCCCCAGAAGTTTATGTTAAGGAATGTTCATCTTCACACTCTCATATTATTGGTATGTACTTTATTTAATATCTCCTTAACTTTAAGAACTCAAATGATTTGATACTTTGTACTTATGTATTGATTTGTCAAATATCATATTGTTCAACCACTGGTATTGATCTTAATGTTGCTACTACATCTATGAATGCATACCTTCTCCAATCAAGTAACGATTCACAGGATTTTGCAAGTTCATCAGCTTCACTTCCAAAGGACAAGTGATGGCACTTGTTGGGATAACTCTTTTGTTAATATGTAACTAAACAACTACCAGGAAACTCTTCAAGTTTCTTTTTGGACTTCATGCATGGTAACCTCTTTTTCCAGTACTCTCAGTGATTTGTTTTGTCCATGCACCTGCTACTTAGTGGTTTCAAGTTTTAAATCTTTCCCTAACATTGCAAGATGTTGGTACTAGGTCTAAGAACCCATTATGTTATATAAAGTTATCACTTCTTATTAATCAACTTTGTGTGAATTAATTCCTTCTGGTTACGAGTTTTTTTATCTTTCGCTCTTTAGATGTCATACATCTATGCAGTGAATGACATTGTCATCTATTATAGATATAAAATATGCTGAGGTTGATTTTTATACGATCAGGATATCTTTGCTCAGAGGGAATCCTTATTAGAAATATTGGTATTTGTTTTAAAATCACCCAATTTCTTTGTTACTACTGAATGAAGCTAAAATTCGCATTCTGGTGAAAATAGTTTTCTATAAATTTAAGCTTATATTATGAAATATGCATATGAAATTCATCTTTGATTAAAATTGGATCAAATTAGGGTGGTAAATGGGCGGGTTGGGTCGGGTTTAGGTTGGGTCCAAACGGGTCGGGTCCAAAATGGGTCTAAATGAACAGGTCCAAAATGGGTTGTGTTGTAAATGGATCGGGTCGGGTTAGTATAAACCATTTATTAATTTAAATTTTAAAATTTCACACAACGAAAAGAACAAAGGACAATACTTGAACTATTGAAAAGATAATTACTACTTACAATGTAATACAACAAAACTTGTATTATATGTCATTTCTGTCTAATGACCATGTACATTAAGATTCTGTCTAATAAAATACTACATTTTATCAAAAATATTCATAACATTTTAAATGCTCATCTTGAATGAACACCAAGTCGTGCAAAAAAATTCTCTTTATTTGTTGAGAGACAATTTTTATCTTTATCTTCATCATCTTCAAAATCATGAGCTGTAATATGAAATAAAATAATCACATAAAAATATAAAATAACTAAACAATTAAAAATAATAAGAATAATATTATAAATAATTAAAAATATAGTGTGTGAGTGTGTGAGTGTGTGTGTGTGTGTGTGGAGGGGGGGAGAGGTGGTGGGAGAGATGTAAAAGTGTGTGTATAAGAGAGTAACGTGTTTCGTGTGTGTGTGTGTGTGAGAGAGAGAGAGAGGGATGTGTGTGAAAGATATGTGAGAGAGTGTGTTTATATGAAAAGAAGAGTTTGTGTGTGAGAGAGATGTGAGAGTGTGTGTATATAAAAAAGAGAAATAGTGGATTATTATGGTTTTTTTTAGTTTAGTTTATGGGTTTGACCCATATCCAATCCATTTTCAACCCATATCCAACCCGTACTTAACCCATATCCAACCCATATCCAACCCATACAAAATATAATTTTATTTAATTTCAACCCATATCAACCCATTTTAAAATTTACCAATCCAACCCCCAACCCAAAACTAGTTGGGTTGGGTTGAACCCATGGGTCTCAACCCATGTTGACACCTCTAGATCAAATAATGGCATATGTTTATGTAAGCTTAAAAACAAAACTCCAAATGGAAGAAACAAATCTTGACATAACTTTTAGTTATGGGGTAGGTAGAAGACAAACATTTTGATCCTTATTCTTTTCTTTTTTCTTTTCAGTTTGCTAACAATAAGATTTATTTTATTATTATAAACTGATATTTTACATAAACAGATTTTCTTAAATTATCATATTATTTTATTTACTATTATAATTATCAACTAAGAGATAATATAAATTTTTAAGGGCATAATTACTGCGCCTTGTGCGGTCCCACCTTTCTAGTTGAATGAAAAAGAAAAATAGGAGAAATAAGCTTGAAGATGATGGGAAATTTGTCGACACCTATGGGAAAGAAGTGGTCAGGCCTATGACATAATAGGTGGAGACAAGAAAATAGGTTTCAAGTATATAGGCTTGAAAATGTCAAATTCCAACTGGTATCCAACAAAAATGAAAACAAATAGCCCAAAACTAGAGCCCGGTTTCAGTAAAAATGGATTGAAAAACTAAATTTCACTTTTTCAAATAATAGAAAATAAAAATGAGCACATTGAAAACACAACCAAACAACGTTCGTTTTTTGGCTATCTCTGGAATGGACTAAAACACACCCAGTGTTTGTCATTATATAAAAACACCTTATTTTTTTTTTTTTTTGTCTTTTGGCATGAATACACACACACACACACACACAACAACACACACAACACACACACACACATATATATATAATATATATATATATATATCATATATAAAATAGACATGATTTGAGAATGAACAATGACTTTTGTCTCCCAAATTACAACATTAAACATACAACACTTACATATATATCTATATATATTCATATAAGAGATATTATTTGACAATGATTTGAAATGAATAGTGACTTTTGTCTCCCAAAATATAACATCAAACATCTTTTTTTTTGTCTCCAAAATACAAAAAAACATTTATAAATATTCTTATTGGAGCATTTAGTATAAATTAAATCGACACATATAAGTATCTCTTATTAGCTTTAAGGACACATATAAATGTCACCAAAGTCATATATTATGTATTTTGGAATTTTGCTGGACATTTAGTTTTGTCTCCAAACTAAATCTTGACAGTTATAAATTTTCTATCACATTCTTTTGGAGATATTTTAAAATACATTAAACAACACATATAATTATCTCTTATATATTTCGAGACACAAATAAGTGTTACCAAAGAGTTTTTTGTTTTTGTTTTTATTTTAATATAGGAACAATTGTTTGTGCCTTGTAAATCTATCAATACAATATATATAAGTGTCCAAATAAACCATAATATAGGGGCAGTTTAAGTGTACCAAATTTTCTTGCGACACTTATACTAAGTGCTCCAAAAATTATAAGCGCCCCAATATATATCATATTGAGGCATTTTTCTGTGACTTGACAAAGGATTTCTATTGTAGTGATCCAATTTAAATATGTTCAATTGTGACCATTTCACTAAAATTACATGGGCAACCATTTTGTCCATTCTATCACATACATTCCACAATTAACACTACAAAAAAAGGCTTTTTAGAGACAGACTTTCCGACGGAATTTCCGACAAAATTTCGTCGCTCATATGGGTTCCGATGATTTTCGGACCAACACTCTTCCGTCTGAAAAAGGCACTTCGAAAAATAATTCCAACGACATTTCCGACAAAATGAATATTCGTTAGAATATTTGTGACAGTTTTACGACGGTTCGTTATTGTCGTCGACAAATTCGTCAAAGGGACGAAAAATTAGTATTTTATTTGGGAATGAGTTTGGGACGAATTTTAGGACAACAAATAAAACTTTCGATGCATTTATTATTAGAAAACTTTTATATTGTCATCGGAAAGTTTGTCGGTAAATTAATCGGAATTGTTACGTATATGTTTTTGTTGGAAATATTTTCGAAAATCGTCCCAAATTATTTTGAAAATTGTAATGAATTTGGAACGGTATTCGGGACCAAATATATCACAATTTCTATCCCAAAATTGTTCTGACATAATTTGCAATACTTGTCATCACAAAATTCATCGCAAATATTTCCGATAGTTTTCATTCCAAAATCCATCCCAAATATTTATTATATTTTATAAAAAAATTGTAATTTTTTTAATATTTTTTTAAAAATAAATTTTTGAGAACCATATTTTCTCTAGTAAAAGCATACTTAAACAAAAAAGTAAATAGTATTGTTTTAAAAAGTGCATAATCCAAAAGTAGACTAAATCCTAATCTTATGCTTCGGCTCGTCTGTTGCATCCTCGGTTGCCTGTTGCGTTGTTCCATCGATTGGGGCATCAGTGGTTGATTGCATCTCGGAAAATATCTGTGGCATCCCCATCTTGGTGCACAATGCACTCAAGACCAACATTATTTTATCAAGCTTGGTGTGAGTCAGCGAATGAGCAGTAGTGGACGAAGATGACCAGGCTTCTGTGGTCCATGGCTGGGCAGCATTTGATATCAAAGCATCAGACCCCATGCCGAAGACTCGGCCCCGCTTTCTCCAGCCGGCAGCCTCAGCCCACAACTGGTCTTCTTGAACAATTGAGGACGTACCATCTGATGAGCCCACCTCCCCCGAAGCAGGCTGAGAGACACGTTCTTCGAGCAGCTTCTGATAAGTTTCCTAAAAATAATTAAATAAAATTTATTAGTCATTAGTAAATAACTAATAAGAATTTATTCTTAAATAACTAATATTTGATTTATAAAAAAAATGTTTGAAAACTTACTATGACCTCCTCGGCCCGCTTCCCACTCCAGGTTCCATCCGCCTTCTTTTTATAACAGTCAGCGAATACCTCCATCCGGTTAGGCGGACGATCAAGTTGGGCCTCCTGCATAGATATTTGAATAAGTAAATTTTTTTTTGAATTTACAACATTAATAAAAATAATTAACAATGTAAAGTTTAAAATTTACTTACGATTTTTCTTGTATGCATTCCAACTGAGGAGGACCCACCACGGTAGACGGTGCTGGCCGCTACGGGGTTGGCCACTTGATTAACCTTATTCTTGGCCAATTTTGCTTTGAACTCATCACTGTTCCAATTAGGGGTGTTCAACATTCGGTTAAACCGGCCGAACCGAACCGAAAATTCGGTTCGGACCGAAAACCGAACCGAAAAAATCAATTCGGTCTTCGTTTTTTTTTTTAAAAAAAATTGGTTTTCGGTTTGGTTTTTTTTTTATGGCTCCGGTGAACCGAACCGAACCGAAAACCGATTTTTTAAAAAAATATATTATTTTATTATATATTATATATTATATTATATATATATATTATATATTATATATTTATATTATATATTATATATTATATATTATATTATATTATATTATAATATAATAGAGTATTAGTATATTTAGTATAGAAGAAAACTTAGAAAAGAAAGAGAATTAGTCAATTAGAGAAGAGAAGAAACAGCAGGCGGGCGAGGCGCGAACAGCAAAATACAGATTGTCTCTCTTCAGTCTTCTTTCTCGTCCATTCTCTCTCAAGTCTCACAGCGTATAGTTTAATACTTTAATTAAATATTTGTTGCAAATATTAGTTTATTAACATATTAAATATATTTTAATTATTATTTTATTCTTGTAGATGTTGTATCAAATGTGAGCTCGGAGTCAACTATCATCGGGTTATGATATTGTGTCACGTAAGTACTAAGTACAAGTAGATATTTTTTCCATTCACTTTCATACTTTTATAGTTTTATTTGCCATTTGTTTTTATTTTTTTTTTTTGTTTTTTATTTATAATATCAAAGACAGATTCTCAGGATTCCCATATTCCGGCTCCCAACTAACGAAGGAAGAGTTAATAGTGTTATAGTGATGAACTGATGGTGTCAATTATATTATTGAACGAACACTCAATGTTACATTGTTTATTATTATTCGCTTTCGCGACATGTATTGTTTTGGATTGTTTCGGACTTGATTCATGGGATAAAGTCGTATTAATGTTGTATTGTTATTCACTTTTGCTACATGTACTATTAAGTTTGAACTTAAATAATTAAATTTGCATTTTGGATTAAAATAAATGATTTTTTAAATATAAAATCGGTTTTTTTCGGTTAACGAACTGTACCGGTTAAAACCGAAACCGAACCGATCAGTTTCGGTTCGGTTTTCGGTTTTCCAAAACGGCGAACCGAATTTTCGGTTAACGTCCGGTTCAGTTAACCGGTTTGAACACCCCTAGTTCCAATACACCTGGAGGTCATGCCAAATGCCGTCCCCCAACCAATTGGGTTGTGTACCCACCACCCTGGCTTCTGCGAATGTTTTACTGAGCTAGGAGGTTGCGTAGCTATTGAAGATATTTTGCATCAGTGCGTCTGGACAATCCCAATATGCACGCTGCAAGACAAGAAACAATTTGGTTATCAATACAACAAAAATAAATCTAATATAAAATTTTAGTATGAAGAAATATAAAATATACGTACCTTCAACTCCTCGAACCAAAAGTTCTTCTGGGATTGGGGGATCTGTTTGTAGCTTTTCCATGGCTGCATGAACTGGCCCGAAATCACTGAGTCGATGCAAGAGTGGAAACTCCGATCATACCTGTCATTCGGAATATTTTTATCAGTATTCAAGTACAAAACTTATTTTTATTTGTTTATTAGGAAAAAAAAGAAGATTGTAGAACTTACCGGGCCTTGGCAAGGGTAATGAACTTACGCGTCTCTCGAGGTGATGTAGGTGCTTGTGAAATGGATGATGGAATGGGGGAAGGTGCAAAGGATCCCCCAACTGTCGACGTCCCTGGCGGCACGCTAGACGGGTCAAGTGGCGTTGGGTGAATCAAAGGGCTCTGTGGAGGCTCATCTGCTGCAGAAGTGACAGGAGGTGTCGGGAGGGGTTGTATGGATGCTTCTGCAGCATCAGAAGCATCAGGGACAAGTGGTCTAACTAGCTTTCCACGTCCCCAGCCACGGCCGGCAGTGGTGGAGGAAACCCTCGAGTCATACCTATTATCCCAAAATTATAGGTTTGCAGAATGTAATTCCAAAATGAAAATTACAAGTACATTCTTTAAAAAGGTGTCAATGAAACTAATTTTAGAAGGCTATTTGAATTGCGACTACATCCTCAGTCTTTACTTTTATAGTAACAAAGTGCAACAGTCTTTACTTTTCTGCAAACACTACATATTTGGAAGTGTTTTTCCTAATGTTAGTAAATCTAGACCAATCACTCTCTTTTGCTAACAAGGTTGTTACACATCACAGATTATTAATTTTGTGCATGTATTAGCTAAACATATCAGTTAAGAACTAACTATATATATATGACCAGACTTCAGCACGAGCAAGACTGAAAATGCTTGATTTGGAGAAAACAAAGTGTGTGTGTTAGTTTTCACAATGTTGCTACCTCTTCCAAGATTTACTCTGTTTTATAAGTTTTCCAGTTTCCATACGATGCCGAACCAAAGTTCTCAATTATGTAATTACCATTACAAAAAGATTCGCTTTGGCTCGATGAATGGCCAAACAACAAGTTCTTTTTTTAAAAAAAAAAAAATCCTATAAATCATTTGTGTGTCAAAAAACATGAAAAAAAAAACTTATAAAGACAAATAAACCATTTATATTTCCAACGCATGCACTCAAATCCAAAAATATGATTACAAAAACTGAAAATATACAATTACATAACCCAAGTTACCCAACACATCAATCAACTACTAATAAATCTTTACATCAATACAACTCATAATATCCAAGTAAAATCCAACATATTACATATGATAGTTTGATAAATGAATTCAGATAATAAATCCATTCTTCATAAGAACAGGGCCGTATTGAAATATCATCCATCTAGTCATTGAAAAATCAGACAACGAGTGATCTGTTTGTAATGAAGGAAACATTTCAATTAGAACCTACCCCAAAAATAAATCCCCTATTAGTATCTCTCAGCCCTCCATCTAATAAAAAATTCAACAGTCAACTTGAAATCACTTCCTCATGAGTTTCAGAGATCACCCTACCAGAAATAATTCCTTAAATACTAAGTTACTTGATTATCAGTGACTAACAAAGACATTCACCTTTCATATCTATAGTAGAATAACAATTATTATTCAGCTATCTTCTGGAGAACAGCACAGCTTAGCACTTCGTTCTTGATTTTCCAGCATAAAGCGCACACTTGCTTTTAATGTCTTTGTTTACATACTTATCTTCACAGATAATGTTTATAGATGTTAAAAAAGACATACCATACCATTAGCAAAGAGAAGTGAATATATAAGTTTTTGACAGTAACAACATTGGGAAAAAGATTAACATAAATAAAGTTTATACATTAACATAGTTCAGAAATTGCAGAAATCCACTTCTAATAAAGTAAAATCCTAATCATACAAAAATATTAAAGATCCATAAATACCAAACCAAGCAAAATTAGCTTCATAAAATCAGAAACATAACACAAATACCAAAATCCAATTTATCATCATAAACATAACCCTAATGTTAACAAAGCATTTAACAAGACAAAGAGGGAAAAGATGAACCGAAAGTGGGGGCTGGAGCTAGATTGGCATCGGCAAGCGGCGGGACGGCAGTGCTGGGGCTGAGGGGCGAGCGGCGGTGTGGCTGGGTCGGCAGTGGGTGGGTTGGCAGCGGCGAAGAAAAGAAAAAAAAAAAAAAAAAAGAGAAGGGAAGAGGAAGACGGAAGAGAGAGAGAGGGAGAAAGAACTGATTGAAAAATTGGGGGAAGAGGGGGTAATGAAAAGGGAAAAGGAGGGAAAAGTTATTTTTACTTTTTTTTTTTTTTTTCAAATTCATTCTAATTTTATTTTAAAAATTAGAAAATTAAAAGTACAATTCTTCATTTGGTTCCAATTTTTGGATTGATATTTTGACTGATTTTCGATGAAATGTGTGAATTCGTGATAATTTTGTTCCAAAACAGTCGGAATACTATTTTTTATTTTAATTCAAAAAATTAAAAAAATTCAAAATAATTATATTTAGGACTCATATTCATTCATTATTGAGTAGTAAATCGTTATTACAACACAATTGAATAGAATATAAAAATAATAAATATTTTTCATGTTTACAAAACAAGAATATGAAAATTGAATGTTACAACTTACAAGTATAATATTATAATCAATCATCGTTACACTACACAATTCAATAGAACAATCCGATTTGAAATCCAACCGTTAGATACAATCATCTTAATCCCGTATTGCTTTTCGTTGAGTTTCACATAAATCCGGCTTGCCAATGTTAGTTTTTTTCTAGGATGAATACGGAGGACATTTTTCGATTGATTTTTCTGACTGATTTCCGACGAAATGTGTGAATTCGTTCCAATTTTGTTCCAAAACGGTCGGAAAACTATTTTTTATTTTAATTTAAAAATTTTAAAAAATTTCAAGATAATTATATTTAGGACCCATAATTGTTCATCATTGAGTATGAGAGACTCATAATAATTATATTTAGGACTCATAAATGTATATGATGTAACTAATATAAAAATTTAAAGGTTTAATTTAGAGCTTAATTTGATAGGTAGGGTGAAAGAGAGTGAACACAAATAAGAGAGATATTTCAAATTTATACTACTTTTGTAATGAATATTCCGACGAATTTGGTACTAAATATGACCATAATAATATAGGCGTTGGAATATAGCCATTAGTCAATTTTCCGACGATTTTTGCGACGTTTTTTTCCGACGAAACGTTAAAAATATATAATCGTTATAATATAGCCGTTGAAAAATAGCCGTTAGACGATTTTCGACGACTTTTGGGACGCACTTTGCGACGACACAATTTAGTCGTGAGAAAGATAGCAGTTCCAATTTCCGACCATCATAATCCATCATAATAAGCGTCCCAAATATAATATTTAGGGACGAAAGTTGCGACGATCAGCCGTCGAAAATTCTTTTTAGAGTTTTACCGTCGCAATAAAAAATTAAACTGTGACAAATTCTGTCGGAACTCGCCGATGATTTATGTGACGTCGGAAAAATGGTCACAAAACACCAAAATAAATATTTTTCCGACTAAATTTGCGACAACTAGCGACGGAAGTATTTTCACTTCCTAATTCCCGACGGAATTTGCGACAACGAGTTGTATTGTCCGACGGATTGTGCAATTTTTTCCTCTATGGAAGGATTTCGTTGGAAAGAAATAAAATGCGTTGCAAAACCGTCGGAAGTTGGCAGGAATTTTGCGACCAATATGAATCGTCAGAAATTTCCGTCGGAATAAATTGTTTTTTTTTTTTGTAGTGTAAGTTTTTCAATTAAATCTTTCAAATCAACTAGACAAGTCAACAAGTTTGGTATATGTATCAAACGACTACAGAATAGAGAAATCGTTAAGAGTATTCTTGAACCTATGTGCAGATCAGTCAAAAGGTATTTGCATAGTAATCGACAAGGGCAAGACATGGATTCAAATTAAATTAGGACAAACATCCTTATGTCTGGCCTTGTAGTTTCTATTATATTAACTTCAAGTAGTTTGATTATATTATTGTGTTTGTTTTTTTTATTTTGTTAGTACTTTTATTACTTTGAGGTATTTAATTTATTTTTGTTTCTGCATTTGTTCTACATGTGGGTATGGATGATAAGTAGTGATGACAATGAGACGGGTTTAATATGGGTCTAACCGAATCCGAGACTCGCCCAGCCTAGTTTTTCCTCACCCGGTACCCGCCCCCCCACCCACCCCACCCACCCACCCCCCCCCCACCTCGACCCGCTTGTTTCTAACCCTGGCCCCGCCCCGCACCCAACCCTGGTTGCAAGGAGGGTTTTGAGTTTTGACTTTTAAGTTTTAAGTCTTTTCTTTTAACTACAAATAATTGTATCGTTATTTTAGTTAACAATTATTAATTAGAGTTAAATATTTAAATTAATAATTCAATTAGACTTAAATATATTCATGATTCAACTAATATTTTATTTTTTTAATAAGTAATATCAGTTTAGATTTAAATACATTAACATAGTTTTCAGTCTAACATGAATTGTATAACACAAAGTATACGTTTATCTAAATTATTTATTTTCTCATCAAGTAATATTATTTTACAATCTACAATGAATTATATAATACAAGAATACAATCAACTAATATTTTATTTATAATAAATAATATCAATTTAGATTTAAATACATTAATATAGTTTCACTCTAAAATGAATTGTATAACACAAAGTACACGCTTATCTAAATTATTATTTTCTCATCAAGTAATATTATGTTACGTAACATAGTTTTCAATCTAAATGAATTGTATATAAAAAAGGATACATTTATCTAAATTATTAATTTTCTCATCAAGTGTATTTTTTGTATTTATTTTATAGAGTTGGATATATGCAAAAATTATTGAAGAATTTCATATAATACTATAACTTTTTATTAATAATGGATTATGTATTAATAAAAATTAATAAAAATATATATAAAATTCGGAGTGGGGCGTGGCGAGTCCGAGATGAGGCGGGGCGGGTCCAAGACAAAACCCGTACCCTACCCCGAACCCTATTGTGTCCCAAAACCACCCCAAACCCATCGAATTCTATCCTAAACCCGCCCCAAATTGGGCGGATCCAAGGTGGGGCCCTAGTTTTCTAAGGCCAATTGCCATCTCTAATGATAAGGTGCTCTCTATTGTGGTGCATTATATGGTTCAAAAGGCTAAGCTACACAACATTGATAGAGATAAGTATAGATTTTTGGATTTAGTTTCAGATATCTGTGATATGCATGGGATACAATGCACTAATCTTAATCTCACTTGTCGTATGCTTGGTTGTGTCTTGAGAATGCATGTGAAAAATGATCAAGATGTGTTGAATATGCTTGATGGTAATCAGAATAGAGATGGATTTAATTTTATTTGTTGTGGCTAACCAAGAGGGTGAGAATAATGAAGTTGAAGCTAGTGTGGGACCTGTGGGTGTTTGAGTGTGGGGTTTCATGAGGGTGAAAATGTTGATGAGGGTGTTGATAATGAGTCTGGGGGCAGTGGTTATGAATCTGGGGGTAGTGAAGAATCCATGTATGCAACTGCAACTGATGAGGACTATGATGATACATTAGTGTCATTAGTTCCAAGTGATTATGATCATATATCCGGATACAAATTTGATGACCATTGTGAGGTTGAAAATCTTTTGTAAGAGGAATTTTGCAGTGATCCAATGAAGGGTGCACTAAGTAAAGATGCTTGTGTAGTGCATGGTGGTTCTGGAGATAAAATTAAGTTAGAGCAATGTATGATTTTTACTAATATTTTCTTTTATGGATGTGTTAAGGGAATATGTTACTCAAGAGGGTTTCAAACTAATGAGGCTTAAAAATGAAAGAGTGAGGGTCACAGCTCATTGTATAGTTAAGGATTGTCCTTGGAGAGTCTATCATCTATACTGGCAGATGGTGTAACATTTCAAATCAAAACATATGTAGAAAAGTATACACGTGTAAGAATTGATTCTACCAACGAAGCTAGTACTAAGTGGATGGCTGCTAAAATTGAAAATATCTTAAGAGAAAACCCATGGATGCAAGCTAGGGGCACTGGAAATGAACTCCAAAAATATGGTGTGAATCCTTCATGATGCAAATTAATAGGGCTAAGAAAAAAGCATTAGAAGTGAGAAGGTATTCATGCAATATCTTTTGGCAAGTTACCTTACTATGTGAAGATGGTTTCGATTACCAATGAGGGGAGTGTTGTCACTTTTAGAGAGTGAGGCAAACGATGATGACAGTATACCTGAAAGGTCCATTTGGGGGTGTATTGTTGGCTACAATAGAATTAGATGGGAATGATGGACTATATCCAGTGTCATTTGTTGTTGCTGCGAGTGAATGCAAGAAATCCTGGATTTTCTTCTTTGAGAATCTTGCAAATATAGTGGGTGGCTTCTCTTCTGACTTGCCCTGGACATTTATGAGTGATAGACAAAAGGCAAGTATTTAAATTCTGAAATTGTTTCTTTTCCAAACCATAATGTGTGCATAGATTTAAGTATGTACTGAAGTGTTAAAAATAGCTTTTCTGTAGGGATGTATGTGTTAAAACTAGTTTTTGAAAAAGTGTATTTGTTATAAATGATTTTCTGTTGGGGTGTAGTTGTTATGATTAGATAATCTAAGTATAACAATATGTTTTTGTAGGGACTGGTGAGACAAAAATGAATTGGTGTATGCTATAAACAGAAATGTGCTGGCATATGCATTTACAGACAACAGTTTGCTAGGGCAACTTTGAAGAGATATTTCTAGCAAACTTCAAGGTCATACAATGCACAAGGGTTCAATTTTGCCATATACAAGATCAAAGACTTGAAGCTTGCATTTTTGTGAGTAAATTTATGGTACCCGACAATCGAGTACATCGAATACCAATTTTATTTTATCTTATTTTTATTAAGATATTTTAATATATTTTTTAATCATTTAGTATATTAAAAAGAAGTAAAAAAAATTAAACTCAATAAATTTTATGAAACAATAAAAATTAAGTTACCCATTATAAACTAAATATATATGAAGAAAATTAAACATTAAACACTAATATTTGGGTTTATTAAATTTCTTTTCACTTTCTTTTTGTAATATTTTAGGGTTTGTAAAAATATAAATTGCAAAAACAAGAAAAAAATAAAACAATATTTTGTTAAAGAAGGAAAAAAGAAGAAAGATTTGAAGGAACAAAGAAAGTTTTTTTTTTTTTAAATATCGGGTACCCGATCGGGTAGTTCGGGTAGGACTCTCCTACCCAACCCGACCCAACCCGACTTTTAGAAGTCGCCCGATGCCCAATTTGTTTTTTTAAAAAATTCAAAAAAATTACCCTAAGCTGATCAAATGGGGTCAGGACCCGAACTACCCAATCCGAATGCCCACCCCTACCTGCAGATATGAGTGGTTGCCGAAAGTAACAGTAAAACAATAGTCCAGATATGCATTTGACAGTAGGATGAAAAATGATTATGTCGCCAAAAATATCTCAGAGTCATTTAATCATTAGGTAAATGATCTCAGAGATAAATCAATTCTTACACTTATTGATGGGTTGAGGTCTAAATTGATGAGTAGGCTGCAAAAAAGGAAGCAAAAGGGGGTAAGTTGGAAAGGGGTGGTTATTTCAAATATTATGAAATTTTTGAACAATATGAGGGAGGAGTCTAGAAGTGCAGTCTTATAATGGCTGGGGAAGGGGAATAAAGTAAATGATGTCAATGTTCATTATATTATCAAATTGAGTAAAAAAATATGTGATTGTAAGTTTTGGGAGATTGTTGGGATCCCTTGTAGGCATGCTACTTTAGGGATTGCTCATAGGAAGCAGGAGTTAGTAAATTACACTGATGTAAAATTTTCAAAATAAAATATATGAGGGTATATAGTCATTGTATCATCCCATCCCTAATCCTCGTTTTGGCCCGAAAAAATGGATGTTACTCCTTTACTAAATCAAACGTTAAAAGTATTTTCGTTAAGGGAAACTGACTCTTTGTAATTGTAGATTATTTCTTCAAATTAAGAGAATCTATATTAATGATATGAAATATAAATAGTTGACTTTATAACCTTAATCAAATTAATGTAAGAAAAAAATAATCAATAAATGGAATTCCATCTCTCAATTTCAGATGGAAATCTATATAAACTTACGCACTTCAGAGACCTTTCTAATAAATGTAATAGTAAAAATAATTTATACACATGTTCTAAGATTTTAAAAATGAATTTAATTGTTCAATATTCGATTGGGACTGATCTTTTAAAAAAAAATTAGTACCCAAACATAAGCATGTATCTTTTTCATTTTATACAATTTAAATTTTAATTACAAGATATTGGTATTTTCATTTGTTTAATTAAGAAATACTAAAATATATGCAAAAATACTTAAGAGTTTGTTTGGTTGGGGTAAAAATATAAGGAATAAGAGAAATGGAAGTAAAAATGAATGTATAAGAGATAATTTTGTGCTTGGTTAGGAAAAGAGGTGGAGATAAAGTAAAACTCGATGTATCTCCTCCAGAGTCCAATTTTGTTTCTGTCCAAAATTGGGTGAAAAAGTAGAAGTATGAGGCCAAAAAGACAAAAAAAAAAGTATAGTTTTTATTTTTATTTACTCTATAACCCATATATATTTATATATAATTTATCTTCAAAATTTTCTCCTTATCGTTGATAATACTGTATATAATTGTCAAATAAAAAGATAACAGAATCACTGAAAACTATTGCATCGAAGTAAACAATCTTGCTAGTAATTTTTATTTACTTAAACTAAATACTATAGAATAAATAAACAATACTCATTTTGATGAATATTTTTATTAATAAAAAAATATTCTTATTCTTATTTGATAAATATTTTTATTAATAAGATTTTTAAATTTTTTATATACTAGAATTATATTCGTATAATACTATTTTATTTATTTTCTAATAAAGTGAAGAGAAGGATAATTTCGTAAAATTATAAAAGTTAGTCTTTTCTTCTCAGTCTGTTTTCCTCGTATCAAACAAGGAAAAATATTTGAGATTTACTACCCTTCCAATCATACCAAATAATTTGAAAGAAAACAATTATTCTTTCCCCTCTTTCCCTCCCCCTCCCCCTTTCACTTCCCATCCCCTTACACTTCCTTTTTCTTTCACTTGAATAAAACGAACCATAAATTAAAATCATATTTGATTAATAGTCGTTCTAACTATATTTATCTCACAATCAAATCAAGTTTAACGCACACATCCAGATTCAGATACAAAATCGTCGAACTATGGCTTAGAAAAAGTTTAAATATCATTTCAAGCTCAACAATTCATCGCATTTTCAAACTATAGCAATTCATAAAAAAATTCATTATTATTAAATTTTTGGTTTGAGTTTTATTACTATTTGAGAAGTAAATTTTTATAATTGCATTAAAGCTAATTTTTATGATATATACTATTTATTAATAGAAAACTCTCGTAATAATTATCTTCATTGGCATAATATGTATAAACTAAATATTCTTAAATACATATATTTTATAAAAATAAAAATTCTTTGTCCAATTGGTTTATCAATAAATTTCTATTTAAACACATTATAAGTTTATTATATTTATCGATTTTTGTTAACAATTTATTATTTTTATTTAATTAAATAAATATAATATAAATTGAATATGTAATCCAAAATCAGACCAAATGAATTAGAAATACTACAAATTAAAAAATTTGTGTTTATCTATACTAATATAAAAGAAGACTCTCCTCACTAACAAATAATGGTTAATAACATCATTATTTTAATTTTTTATAAAGTCGAAAATGCCATAAGATAACTAATTTATTCTATTTCTTAAATTTTCTGTTAATTGATAAATTAATTTTATTTTTTTAACATAATATACTAATATATATATATATATTATATATATATATATATATATATATATACATATATTAGGGATAATTACGCACCCCTCCCCCAAAGTTTGGTGTAATTACACGTAGACTCCTGTGGTTTGAAAAATTATACTTAGCAACCCTAAGATTTGCCTACATCTAACAAATAAGTCACTCTATTTGTTAAAATTCACCGAATTGATTGATATTAATAAAAAAATTATAAAAAATCTATATTAATCATTGATTGACTTATTACTGACTTATTGCATGTTAAATAAGTTTTTTCGATTAAATTACCCTTATAATGGTGAAGATAAACATTAACGTGAAGATGTATGGGGGTAATTTGATTATAAAAAATTTATTTAACCTGCAATAAATCAGTAATAAGTCAATTAAATGTTAATATAGATTGTTTTTAAATTCTTTTGTTAATAATTAATTTTGTGAATTTTGATTAATTGGGGTACTTATTTGTTAAATAAAAATGAAACAAACCTCAAAGATACTAGATGTAATTTTTCAAAATACAAAAAATTATGTGTAATTACACTAAATTTCGGGGGGAAGGGGTGTAATTATCCCTATTTTTTATAGTATATCCCAAAAAAAGCTGTAAAGACACAGTGGCTCACTTGGTACTGAACGCCAACGGCCTACATATTTCTATTTCGAAAAGAACAGAGGTTTTCTTCTCTTCGCTACGGTTGCGCAAAGCTCCCTCGAAGCTTATGGCTGCCGGCGAGGCCGCGGCGGGGAAGGTGTCAGCGTGCTGCATCTCGCACGAGTTCTACAAAGCCGCTTCTAAGTTCCCCGATAAAATCGCCGTCATACAAGCCTCCGGCTTTGCTCGAATAGCCCGGGATTGTGCCGCCGCTCGATCCTTAGATGTTCATAGTATCGGAATTGCCTCCTTAGAAGCGGCGCCTTCTTCCCGGCCAACGGTCTATGATGGCGACGAGTGCTTCACTTTCTCAGATATTCTCTCAGCAGTCCAGAATCTCAGTTCTCGCCTCAGGCGCATTTTTTACGGCGCTGATGATCCGTGTCTGATTAAAACCCGGCGAGGTAGTATTTCGAGGAATTATTGTGTCAGTCGGTGTTTACTTCTTGAAGGATATACATGTTGGTAGGATTTCATTGCAATTTTTGTAGTTTACTGGATTAAGGTACTTTGCAGAAGAACGAACTTTTCAGGATGCCACTGGAAAATTGGATATTTGTTTTTCCTTTTATTTCGGGGTAGGGGTAAGGAATCAATAATGCCACTTGGGTTGATTTTGGGTAAACATGTATTCATTTGCTGCAATACCCTGGTGGAAGTGTTCTCTTTACTCATTAAATCTTCATGTTTATTTTTATTATATATTGTGAATGAAATAAGAGATTTTTCCAGGCCAAGCACTTAATTTCATAGAATTATCTATGGTATGCCCTAAATTTTGGAATGCTGACATCTCATGTTGAATTTATGGTGAATATCAGGATGGGGACAGCTTGTCGTGGAACTAAATGCAAATGAGAAAAGAGATAGTTGCTTTGGAACTACAGTTACTATAGAAAACTATTCAATTCGTGACGATCATAAGTAGAAAGTTCATATTCTTCAGTCATTGATAAACAATTTGTTGGACAATACTACCTTTAACATTGGCACTTAGCTCTATAAACCTGTTTGAAAATCCCGTCACACCAACAGCAATTATCACTATTTTATCATCTGACCAAAAAGTACCAATGGAGTTTTTGACACCCCTGCTTCTTGTTTACCTATAATCACTAGACCTTTTAGCGTACACCGGAAACAGCTAGTCCAATTACCATTTTGAAGGTTGAGACTATTAAGCTGATGTGAAATTTGTATCTGTTAATTAATATGTATATTTTTTGTGATTGGTGAAAATAAAAATTTGTACAGAATTCTTATTTTACCTGGCTATTTATTCAATTTCTGAAAGCTAGTTTTATTTGGATATGTTGCAGATAACATTTTTAGTGAAAAGGCCGTACATATTTCTGAACCTTTGCGATAAAGTCAAAATGCGCAGCAGTGTACAAACTATAGGAACATATCTCCAAAAGTAGTAGGAATTTATATGGAGCCATCTGTTGAGTACATTGTGGCTGTCCTTTCTGTTCTAAGATGTGGTGAAGCATTCATGCCTTTAGACCCCACATGGCCAAAATCAAGAATATTATCACTCCTGTCCTCTTCAAAAGCTGATCTAGTCATTGGGATTGAATCACCAATCGAAGGGAATTGTTGTCACAAGCTTGATACATTACAATGGCTTATTGATGACGTAACTTGTCCTGTTTTACCTGTTTCTGTGAAAGAAAACATCAAAGAACAATCTCATCCATTACTGATGGCGTGGCCTTGTGAAAGTGAAAGCCCAAGATCATTCTGTTACTTGATGTACACATCAGGATCTAGCGGAAACCCTAAAGGTGTATGTGGTACTGAAATAGGTGAGCTCTCGTGTCAATTTCCTTACCGTCAAGCAGAGTTGTATCTTGTAATCCAGACTTCAACTAAATCATGAGCTTATCTGCTCTTTCAGGATAATTTTTCTCTAATTGTTTTTTTCCATTCACAACGGTGTTCTTACATCCCTTTTTGTAGGTCTTTTAAATCGTTTTTTATGGATGCAAGAAGCATATCCTCTACATGACGGAGATGTAGTGCTTTTCAAAACAGCAATAAGCTTCATTGATCATATGCAAGAGTTTCTTGGAGCTGTACTTACTACTTGTACGTTGGTGATACCTCCTTTCAATCAGCTAAAAGAAAATATTTTTTATGTCGTAGATTTTCTACAGGTACATGGCCGAGGATGAGATACAAAATGATCTTAGAAAATTATTTCTGCTTGATATGGCAAACAGTTCAACTATCATTCATTTATTGTTTGATGATGAGATGCTGAATGGACAGATAAATTTATATTTGATCATTACCAAAAAGTGGTAGCAGTACCAGTAAATATTTATCTTGTCATTGTAGTGGTACCTTTTGACTCTCCATGGTTCTTTTAATTTTTATCTGTTGATAAACATCTTAAATGCTTGTTATCTAGATCTAAGCAAATGGACAGAGCATGCATCTACTGCTGAAGAGAATATGGAGGAATAAAATCATGTCAGAACATTTTTTGTCTGCTCCAGGAGTTAGATGTCATACAAATTGTTCTTTTTGTTTTTTTATAGCTTCAATTTGCATATTGATATATCTGTGTTGTTAGTCCATGAGGCCCATACTGAAAGTAATTAACTTCTTGATCTCTATCTCTTATGCACACATCTCTGCGTACTTGTTTGTATTTATTACTTGAAAGTAGCTAAAAGTCTCTAGATCTTTATGGTAAAGACGTATGAAATGTAATTCAAGCTCATGCATGTGAAGGTGTCTTATTGTGTTTGTTGTGCTCGGCATGTTTCTTTTATTGAGCGTAATGTTTCCTTTTAGTCTTCAAAACGGAACTATGAAGTGTGGAAAGTGTGTATCTTTTTCAATATTTTCAAAACTACGAACCTGAAAATTTTTGCAGAGGAATGAACATTGAAGTAGTTATTTTGTCTATTTCTTACTGATAAAAAGATACTAGGACTGAAAATTTTAGTAAATTTCTGTGTCATGTTATAATATGGGTTTGGAGTCAGCATTGGGTGGCTGAGATGTTTCAAGTTTATCAGGGATCTACACATAGTGTTTTTATGGTTAAAATTAAATGGACATGTTTTGCATGCTTCTGATGCTGAGGGTTGACCATAGGCTTTCCCAAAGATGGTCTTTTACTCCTTCTGGAGCATTTCATAGGTAACTTAGTCTATCACATTTGATTTGATTGTTGGAACTTGATACTGCCAGAATAAGAAACCACTGGAACCGGAGTTGGTGATAATTATGTTTCCAATGCAAGTGATTAAATTTCATTATAATTAAACTTCTTATTCGTACGTGTTAGTTAACTTTCCACTTTCTAATATATACTTCCTTGGTCCCAAATCCTAATTTTAAGACTCAATTTGACCTGATATGGAATTTTTGGCAAGAGTTGAAAAGTTAAAGTTTTATGCGTCTTTACATTATTATCCTCACAAAGCATGGTCGAGAGTTTGTAGTGTCACATCATTACTTTAGTTAAGAGGGTGGCTTTACAACGAAACTCAATTTAGGAAATAGATTTTATGGGAGTCATAAATTTGTGATGGAATAGAACAAGATTTTTGCGAGACTGAGAATGCTTGATGTTTGAGCTGGAAATTCATAGCGTTACCCTTTATATGCTGCTAGATTTTAGAACATGTAACTACTATGCTATGCATTTCTCTTTTAGTAAGAGCCATAGGGGCATTATCTATGTTTTCTAACATCTTTCTTCCAGGGATACTTCATTAACAGGCTTGTAGCTGTGCCCTCTTTGATGAGGGCGATCATTCCATCTTTGCAAAGTCCAAGCTCCGTAGTGATTCAAGATTCTTTGAAGTTATTAGTGCTAAGTGGTGAAGTTTTACACCTTTCCTTGTGCAAGATGCTTCTGAAGTTACTACCTCAGACTTTGATTTTGAATTTGTATGGGAGCACAGAGGTTAGATCTGAAGACTTCTATACCTGTTCAAGCTTTTACTTGCTTTTAGCAGCAAAATGTCCAATAACATCTGGCATTAGAGTTACTAATAAGGACAAATTGGAGAATTTTATATTTCAAACCTCCAGGTAATTTAACGGATAAATCTTGTAAAATTTCAAAACTCAATTTACAAGCCGATTTGTATTCTTTTTGCAGCTCCTTTGTCCTTCTCCCTTTCAGATTTTCTATGTGGCTGCCAGTGTGGGGCCCTGCCCCCACCCCCTGGCAGTCTTAAGCCACACTGCGGCATGTATTGCACATCTTTATACTCAAGAAACATGTTGCTTCTTTCTTGTTCTAGTTAATATAGCAACATTCTGGAGTTTATCTTCGTGTCATTCTTCCTAGAAGTAGAGTATATTAGGAGGCGCGTTCAGCTATATGGGTAATTTATAACATCAATCTTTTGATAATATAATTGTCTAATATTGCTGATACGGAATGATATGTTTGTCTTATGTGATTAATTATTTTAAGCCATTTTGCCTAATGTTGAGTACTTGTGTGATACATATTTGTATTTAGGTGTCTGGTGATTGCACATACTTCGACTGCAAGAGATTGCCACTGATTCTGGAAAAGGAGGTTTTAAGCAGTGTTCCAGTTGGCTTGCCTGTGTCAAACTGTGAGGTGGTGCTTGTCGGAGAAGATGCACCAAATGAAGGGGAGATATATGTCAGAGGACTATGTGCGGCAGCAGGTTACTTCCACTATCCCTGTCTTATGCCATTAGCAGATGAGGATTTGTCTCCCGAGCACTGCACTAGGTACCCCAGTAGTGGGTGTGGGGTTCAACATTACTTCAAAACTGGTGATTTTGCCAGAAAGCTCTCAAGTGGTGATTTGGTTTTTCTTGGAAGAAAGGATCGTACATTAAAAGTTAATGGGCAACGCATCGCTCTTGAGGAGATTGAGAGTGCGTTTCAGGATCATCCTGATGTAGTTGATGCTGCAGTATTATCGCGTGAGGTTGATGGAGAAATCTTACTCCTTGAAGCTCATGTGGTGACAGAGAAAACTCTCGAAAATGATCACCTTTTGAAATCTTCTCTTAGGAATTGGGTACTTGGGAAGCTTCCTGCGATTATGATACCAAGACGCATCTTCTTCACCAGATTGTTACCGTTGACTTCTTCTGGGAAAGTTGATTACTTATCCTTAGCTGCTTCTACATCTTCTGACCAACAAGCCAGGGTTAATGTTGATGAAATTCCTCAGGATCACCTCCTAGAAGTTATTAAAAAGGTTCTTCATGAACACCAAAGTAACCTAAGCATGCTTACTTGGACATAAGTACTCTGATATTAGGTCATTTTACTACATGCTTGCTTGCATACGAACATTTTTTAAGTTGAGCAAAGATTGTTACCCTTTCTTACTAAAAAAGAAGTAAAATGTAGACTTTAAAAGAGTTGTATGAGCGTCTATCTTCCACATATAAGGACTATGTTTTCTTTTCAAGTGTTTGACCAACCTGTGTATATCACTATTCCAGAAAAGGAAAGAAAAGAAAACTCTGGTCACTATCTGCAGTTACCATCATATTATTGATTAATGTAGCTGCTATTTTCCTTTTTACTTTCTCCAGAAGTGATACTTAGTTGTTTCTATTCTTTTGTACACAAAGTAATTGCTATAACTAATACTCTAAATTTGAAGGAACTTCCTATAGTTTGTAGATTCTAATTGCAAGTAGCAAGTTGGACAACTTTTGGAATAACAATTTTGATACAGATAGTCATCCATAAATTGAAACCAATGCAATTAGCCTTAGAACATAAGATGGTTGTATTTTTCAAGTCTCATATCTCAGGCATTTATGTAGTTTTCATGTGTGAGAGAAAAGCACACTAAAAGAGTTACTTCTCTTAGAAAGTCAAATAAAAAGAGAAACTATATAATCCTATGTCACTTTAGATGCAACTTTTTTGTCAAACTTCCGTGAAATGTCACTCTCTTCCAAATGAAATGATCCAATCTTCCATTCTCTAACTACCTCTCATTCATGGATTTATCCTGTATTTGTCAACATATTTTCGTTCAAAACCACATTAAGTAATATGAATGATCAACTGTGTTGCTCACTCTTATCATAATTTTGGTTGCTTATTCAATTCAATGCTTGTATAGATGATTACTTCATTCTTTTCCTCAATCTTTAATATAAATTATGCTAAAATTTGGATGACAAATTGTGTGGAATGGACAGGATATTCACTCTCTCACAATATAACATGGTTAGATGACTTAACACATCCCATTTTTCTCCTTGCAAAATTCGCTCTAGCCCAATTTTCTCTCTAATTTTATTCTCAGTAAATTTTCCTTAATGCATGTGTTATTACCTCTTGCTTACTGGCATTTCTGCAGTTCCCTTGCTTTGTGTTTGGCCAATTAAATTTCCAGTGTTCTTGAAATCATACATCTTTCTGTTGCATGTGTCATATAGAGTCTACACAATTTTGCTCCCACTCCTGCTACACATCAAAGACAGTTTCTCTAAAGAAGTCTTCTTACTTTTCTTTCAGGTCTTTTCCGATGCACTGATGGCTGAGAAAGTTTCTAATGATGATGATTTTTTTATGATGGGTGGTAATTCTATATCTGCAGCCTATGTTTCTTTCAAGTTGGGAATCCATATGAAGTTGCTGTACACTTTTCCCACTCCACTCAGTCTTCAAATGGCCCTTTCATCTACCAGCTCTGCTATAGGAACTGATGGTCATTTGAGAATGGATTTGAGATGGCCAGAAGAAATGCTTCTCTCCAGGGAATCAAGAATTCCCAATTTTCAGGGAAGCAAGCCTCACAGAAGGTTCTTTCGTGCTGATAGTAACAGGGACATTTCTAATCATCCCAAAAAATTGAAGACAGAGTCATATACCTATGAAGGTCCTTTGCAAGAGCAAAGTCCCACAGATACTTTATGGACTCCCTCTGCAATGCATACAGAATGTTCTTTTACTCGGTGTAACAAAAGCATGCATGGAGGGCTATGCACGGAAAAGTATTCATGTGACACAGTCTGGTCGAACATAATACAAAGAGATGGAAAAGGATTTATGCGAGAACTGTGGAAAGTTGAGATGGATTCTTGTGTTGATGCATCACCTCTTTTGGTTTTCAAAGGAAGTGCTCTCTACGTGTTCATTGGATCACACTCTCGCAAATTTGTTTGTGTAGATGGCAAAAGGTAATGTTTGTTGGTTTAGTCATCCATGGCAGGCACCTCTTTTCTGATACTTCTGTTAACAATTAACTACTTTGAAGGATATATTCTCATTTGTTTCTCTGCTCCACTAAATTATTGATTGAAGCAGGATCTACTTTTTTTTTCCTAATTTAGTTCTTTTTCTAGCTTATAAAATACCTGTGGGAAATATATATATTTTTCCTTTTAGAATGATTCTTTACATTTATAATATTGGGTTGACTGTCTCAGTTTAGTTTTTGCCTTATTTTTGCCCCATGATTGGTGTTTCTGTACTTGGTTTGCTCAATGTAGGAAATTTGGAGATCCCAGTTGATGAGAAGGGAATGGAATTTCAGTGGTTTTCCATTATAATGGCTGCTGTGGAAACAGTATGCCAAACATCTGAAAAACATACATCTGTGGCTTTTCCAGCCAAACATCTGAAAAACATTTTCTTACATCTGTGGCTTTTATACATTAATTATTTTATCATCATAAGAGATGATTTCTTTTTGAAAAATCAATCATTAGACTTGAAAATCAGTATGCCCTTTCAAATTTTGTAGTGGAGTTGTTCAGTGGGAGACCAAACTAGAAGGACGGGTAGAATGCTCAGCAGCAATTCTTGATGACTTCTCTCAGGTTGCTTCTCATTTTAATTATTCTGAATGACCTGATACCTTGCTCTGTTTTAAAGTTTTTCAAATTGACATTAGTGGTTTGTAGATTGTAGTTGGATGTTACCAGGGAATCATTTATTTCCTTCACTTTTCAAATGGCAGCATCTGCTGGAGTTTCCAAACTAATGGTGAGGTAAGATGACTTTGAAACCTTGCATGCTTACTTTATATTGAACAAATATAATTAACATTTATGATGCTACCCTGCTTACTTTCTGAAATCACGTGATTAAGATGGCCGATTTGCCCCATATTACCTTGGCCAACTTGAGAAAGATTCAACTGAGCTGTCAACAACCTTGATTCATAACACAATATGCTTGTTCGCTTTCTAACCTTGATTTTGGATTCAGGCTGTAAATTATGTATATACTGGAAGATGGGTTATTTGCCTAATAGGCATGCCAAAAAATTGTAGCCATCACTGTAAGAGTGAGGGTATTAGTGTAGAAACCTTCACTGCTCAAAAGGTTAGAAGGAAGAGGACAAAGCAGGATGTCAGAGTGCCAGCCAGACTTTCTCTTTCTAACCCCTTTCTTTACGTAACCTTTCACATTGTTTAACTACACAAATGTAGAATTTGACTCATGACATTCATTTCGTTAATGTTAGTTTTGAAACCTGTAAGAATTGATCAACTGCCAATTTTCTTTATTTCCTATTGCAGTCAATAAAAGAGTTGCTTAAATTTGTGGAATAATTTTATTATTACCCACTTTTTTTTACTTTTGAAGGTGAAATCACAGCCAGTGGTTGACAAAAGCAGACATTTGGTTTGGTATGTTTCTTTCTTATTTTATTGGTTATAACCTTGTCATTTCCCCTCTTAATATAGATTTTTCTTTCTGGAAATTGTCATTTTTCCATGCGCTTAAGGCCAGGAGTTAAAATTTCTTTTATTGCGTCATTGTCTCTTTTGGTTTTGTATGCTCGTCTTGTGATAAGTAGACATGCATCTCTTAAAAGGGTATATATGGATCTTTATCATAAACACGTTAATTGTTTTAGCTACCTGACACAACAACCAGGTTTGTGAAAATTCGTTTAACGATAATGCTGATATTTCAGTGCCCCTTGTATGCTTATAAGATTACTTAGGTTTTATTTTGACTAGTATGATGTATGATCTGATGCTACTCACTTGCGCAACAACACAGAAGCTCACCTTTAATAGACTTTGTTCTATGATTTATCTGATAAGAAACTGCTGTAAACATATTAACTATCAAGAAGAATCTCCATACCAGTTTAATCTCAAATCTCTCTTGTTTGTTGTTTTACACTTTTTTCAGGTGTGGATCTTATGATCAAAATCTATATGCTATTGATTACAAAAGTTACTGCTGTGTTTATAAACTTCCATGCGGTGGCAGTATATTTGGTTCACCTGTTATTAATGAGGTGGGTTTTGCGAAGTCATTGCAAGACATATCCATATATTAATGAAGGGATAAGAACTCTTGCTTCAGCGTGTCACCCTCCCCTTGTCCCAAACTAAATTATGCTGTAACTTGTGTTTTTATCATTTTTGCAGTAAATTGTCTCTTGAATTATAGTTGACCCAAATATGCGATAATGTATATCTTAAATAAGTTTGCAAGTTTAGAACACTGCTACAGCTCTAATCCCAACATGAAATGTTCATTTGTAAGAGTCAAAATTTAGTAAGGAGCTCCTTCCAAAAACTGGTGGAAACAACATTTTGACACATGATGAGTTACAAAAGCCAAGGCACTTTTATTATACTGGAATCAAAAGACAATTTCCAACTTTCTCTGTACATTAGAATGAAGCAGGAAAGATCATCCCAAGTAATTTTTCTTCCGTAGAAAACAATATCTCTTCTTGCTTCTGAGTAAATTCGCTAATCCTAATACTAGTAATTACTACCTATGTTCCTTCTACAACCAAAGGACTCTACCTCCTGCTCCTTCCTCGCTAACAGAAGTTCTTTCTCACACTGGTTGTCTTCCTTCAAACGGATCAAAGCATCAACAAGTCCGTCTCATACGTGGCTCCCTGCACCTAGCATAACTATCACTAGACTGTCTTCAACAAACCTTACAACCAAATGTCCATAGCAATCCGTTTGTCTTTTAATGCCATCTTTAGCTACTATTATTCTCCACTAGGAAGGCTACCCATCCGTAGAATTCTTTGGGTCTTTTGCTTAGGGTTTGTTTTCCAGGTTTAAGTACAAAATTTAAAGACAGGTCTGATATGCACAAAGGGTTATTGGCAAAGCTGCCCATCGGTAGCTTCCTAACTTTGCAGTGCCTCTTTAACTTGTCCAGCGAGATATGGAGACACTGATAATATCTCATCAAAGTGTTCTGTTCCTAGTTTACATTAACAAGCATTTACATTTATACACGCCTAATGAATCACTAATGCCTTCAACAAATTCCCAGCATGAATCCTCTTTTATTCCTTTTATATTCACTACATCCTTAGTTTGTTAACTTTCTTTCGGTTTTGCAGATGCAAGAGAAACTTTACGTGGCATCCACCAGTGGTCATGTTACTGCATTGGATTTTAAGGTTTTGGCTTTCCCTGCTTCTATACTGGTTCTCAAAATTTTCAACACCCATGTTAATTTATGTTTAGCTAGGTTTCTTGCTTTAGGCATTGCATTGGCTTGTGACAGCTGATTAAGGTTGATTGAGAACATGAAGGAAATTGGTTATTTTGTTTGGTTAAGTTAGCTATAATTTGTACGGAGAAGTCATAGCTATAGTTTCTTCTTATCACTACTTGAAGGGTCTGAATCTTTGTGGCTGCACTGTAAATTATGTTTGCATGTTATTTTCCATCCAGAACTCTCATGGACTCTTCAGAATATTGTAATTTTCTTAATTGTTATAACTTGTCTTGATATGCGATTTGCATGTTTTGTAGATTCTACCTTTTAAGAAGTTGTGGGAGCAAGACATGGGAGCACCTATTTTTGGTTCTCTTTCAATCAGTTATCCTGATGGGAATAGTATGTATGCATTTCATTTAACCATTTACCTTATTACTTATCCCTTTATTTATATTCAAATACTTATTTTTGTCGCATTTGATAGGCTTTTTTTTCTTCCAATATAAGCCATGTTTCTGCTCTTTCTGTTTATGAACTGGAGACAATATCTTGTCTTCATTGGATGACTACTTTGGCTGTGTAATATGTTGGAAGCATAAAGCTCTTTTCTGTTTCTTTGTCTGTATCTGATTACGACTTATATTGCCTTATTATGTGCATATACTATTGTTAGTCAATCTGTGCTTTTATAGTTGTGCACTTGTATTTTACATGCTTTGCGTCTGGGGGTGTTTGAGATATCTTATGGTGTTCCTGCTGTTGCAGTCATTTGTTGCTTGGTAGATGGGACTGTTCTTGTCCTGAACACCTGTGGCTCTATTGTTTGGAAGGTATGCAATCACTTAACTGCATATTCATGTATTCTGCCATTGTGATATTATTTTACACTATGCAATTTAAGTTTACCTATGGTGGTTTTCGTTGATGTTTAACCTATTGTTGAAGACTCTTGGGTTATTAGTCATCCCTGTCAAAGTCATATAGCGCTCATTTACCACCAATCAGAAGAATAACAAGTATGAACTCTTCTTAGGGTACATTGTTTTGAAGTACTTCTTTCTTCTTGTTCTTCCAAGAGTGTCGATTTCACAAGTTTTGTGACTCTGGAGGCTTGGTATCATAATATTCTATGACAATTGCTAATTAAGTTACATGGGGTGCTTTGGGCTAATTTTTCAGGAAACTTCTTACTCATGCCATTGTGAGATGGTTGTTCTCGCTTATCTAATGACTGTATTTAGGTGCTTACAGTTCTGCTTTTTTTATTTCTTCTGTAACTTGCATGGAAGGCTTTTTCCAATTGTATATATTTACCTGTTTGCATCCTCCTTGTACCTGATGACATATTTTTCTTGTTCTCTTTTTCAGTTTAAGTTAATGGGCATTTATTTCTTTATCAAACATGTTGAGAGGAAGTTTCTTATACTGTTTTAAGCACTAGAAATTTTTTTTAACCATCTGTTTATTACTTAGTGGCTGAAAACTTCACCACACAGAAACTTTCTGAAATGAGGAGTTCCAATATATCGACTTGGCACACTTTGGGCGTGATTATATAGGAATTTCCTTAACATGTTATATTATTTCTGCTTCTCTTTTCTTTTTCTTTTTTTTTTTAATATTATCTTTCAGTTTTTACCTAATAAGCAGTAACTAGTGATTCTAATTCTAGTTAGTCTGTTCTCTGGATGTGATTCCTTTCTCTGGAGATGACATGAACTAATATATGTTCTTAGTAGTTGATCCTTTTTCTGCTTATTTATTTCTTGATAAAATGACTAATCTCACTTTTTTATCCTTTGGAGAAGCTTCACTTATGTATAATCATAAGGTTGTGGTTGGTTATTTATGTACATGCACATTTGAATAATGGGGAAAAACTATGTTGATGAAGGTCAAATTCTTGTAAAATTTCAGTCCTCTATCCTCATTAGATCTTTTTTCTTCATCTTTTCCTTGTTTATGTAACAGGTGAGAACTGATGGGCCGATTTTTGCCGGACCTTGCACATCTCAAGCATTACCTTCTCAGGTCAGGTTCATTGATTCAGAAGCTGATTAAATAAACTGTAACTTAAGCTTTGGTATCCATGTACCGTAATTGGCTTACTGTTAGGAAAAACTCCTGTTCGGTTTGAGAAATATTTTTCGCAGTTCTAAAAGTCTAAGTTAAACTTAGGCTCAATCTAAGTCCTATAATTTATTTTGTATAGCCAAATATAGATACTGTTTGAGCCTCCTCTATCCTCTCAAATTTCTGCCGACCAACCAAAGCAAACGAGGGAAAGCTAATTTTCGTCATATTTTTTGGTATCCTTCTTTTGTTTTTTTTCGTTCTTTCTATTCATATACTATAGTTGCATCCCCACATTGAAGTGCACACAAGCTTGGCATGGAACCCATCATAACTTTGTCAAAAGTCGTTAACAATTAAATTTCAAAAACAAATTTGTCTCACTTTTAAAAAGTACTAATTTTCTTTTGCTGCCACTTTGATACATGCCTCAGACACACACACACACATACATTTGGCTTATTTACTGCTTAAAGGGCTTGAGCAATTTGTTCTAGTGAGTTGTTTGGCAGTCGGCACAGACTATAAACAGGTCATATGTTCTCATGGGAGAGGGTGTCTCAAGTGAAAATGAGCTCAACTAAATATTAAGAAATCTAAGGAGTCAACTAAACCTTGACTTCCTAGTTTGGATTGAACAATAGTTGAAGCTCGGCTTCAATTGGCCAACCCAGGTCTAATGAAAATGCAATTGAAATTTCTTTTTAACCAAAACAGTCAACATTTTAGTTATGAATGTGAAATGTAGAAAGAGAATGGTGATTCAAGAAAAAGGTCCAGAACAGTGAACTCTTCTTTCAGGGATTCATGGTGTCACGGAATGTCTAAACTAGGGAATTTAATGCTGCATCTACCAACACCACCACGAAAAAAGGAAGTATATTGCTAGCATAATGGATGTTATGGTGTTCATGGCAGAAATGGCTTCTTCAACGGTTGAGATTCTTGGTGTTCAAGTTATTTTAATTTTTCCTTCTGATATTTTCGCTGGAAACCACTGCCAAAGCTCTTCTTGCCTTTTAATTGTTTCACCTACTTGACAAGTGTGCTATATGTGTATAAAGATGAGCAAGAATGTGGGGCCGGTGATCGCAAAGGTGTTCAAAATTGAGTCAATGGTGAATCTACGAGGAGATTTGATAAAACGAAACGTAATGAAGGTCATAAGAATTAATTTATTATTAAGCAAATAACCAAGATCATGTAAAAGAGCTTGCAAGTTATTATTCTTCTCGATAAACTCAAAATGTTAGGATGTTACCATTACTCCATCCAAATCAAAAGGTTTGCCGGCCCTGTAAACTTTTTGGGATTCCATCAAATTTATACTGGTAAGTACAAACCATGGTTGTTATTGAAGTATACTTCTCAAACTTCTAACTTTTCCACCCTTTTTTCTGATTATAGTGGAACCTGATTCATGAATATTTGGTTTGTTGATTTGACCAATTTGTACCCATACCACATGACTAATGATTAGCTGTGCTGCTTGCAACAAGAGTCGCGCTACACTAATTTCATAGTTAAATAAATGGTATAGTGGCAAATGCCATCTATTTGCATTGGAGTCTGCCTAATGAACATGTGCAAATTGAGCAATCTTATATTTCATGCTTCCATTTTGCATTGGATAATATAACTTCGGCTGCAAATTCAATCCCTCACATCCCATGCAGGTACTCGTATGCTCCAGAGATGGAAGTATCTATTCCTTTGAGATGGTGAGATTGATTCTTTACATATACCTGTTTTCACTGCACATCCTGGGCATAATGTCCTGGTTATCAGGTTCTTTGTTAAGTAGAGTCAATTACCTGGTCATATCTCATTACGTATTTGTGCTTGGAGAATCAAGTCTTATGAAACTTATACTATAGCTGGTTCTTAGTCTTAAATCAACTCAGACTGGCCTTTAAGAATAACATCTCAAGTATTGCCATTTCAGATATGCCTATGAAATCAAAATAACCCTGATAGTTCCTCTGGCAAACTACGTCAAGTCTTACCTTACGATTCTATTTAATAACCAATTCATACTCTTAATTTAACACAATTCAGATTATTAAAAACTGTCATTTAGTTTATCAATCATTTATAGTCTAAAGTTCAAGATCCCCTACAATTTTGATTCTCTGGTGATACACTTTGACTTGAATATTCTTAAGATTGGTCAAATGTATATGCTCAGAAGATGTATATGTAGATTAGTCATACTGTTATCTTTAATTCCAGGGAACCGGTAATCTAATCTGGAAGCATGCAATTGGACATCCAATTACTTCATCTGCTTATGTAGATGAGAACACCCAAGTTCTGTCTAATGGCTCCATTTTGTCTGACAGGTAATGGTTAAGGCTTAGCATACTAATTTGGCTTATACTGATTAATTTTCTCCTGACTGTTCTTCCTAATCCTTTTTAGGTTAATCTGCGTCTGTGACAGTTCTGGTGGTATTCATGTGCTTACTGTTGACTCGAATGCTATTGGAGGTTCAAAGCAAAATATGAGAGACATAGTACAGGAATTTGCTCGATTGGACTTGGAAGGGGACATCTTCTCTTCACCAGTGATGATTGGTGGCAGGGTTTTTGTTGGTTGTAGGGATGATCATGTGTATTGTATTAAGCTTGAAGTTGACGCTTACACCTGAGGTCCAAGTCGATAAATCTTCACTTCTAAAACCTTGTGGTGTCCGATGCTGGATCGAGAAAAAGGCACCTTTGCCAATGAGAAGGAAGTCAAGCATTTTAATTGGAAATGGTGAAACTGCATGAAGGAAAAGTTAGACAGACCACAACATCACCGTATTTTTTAGATGGGGTAAATGATTTGCAGCACCATATGGCTCTCTCCAAAGCAGATGTCTGAGATGGAATGCGGTGGATCAGACAATGTATATTTATCTTAGTTATTCAAAATTTCACCTCAGGTACTATGATTCTCGGAGGGTATGTTTTATTGGGAAATGCTGCTTAAGTTAAAATCTGGTGCCAAATATTCTACTATGAAGAACTGCTCTGGAGATTCTGCGGGCAATGCAACGGGTAGACAAATTTCTTCATCATTCTAACAATGTTTCGCATATATGTGTTTTTCGTATTGCATTCTAGCATGTATATGGAAGGGCACAGATCGGGGCGAGGAAGCTACAACACACTCGTCCCATGGAGCTTGAAATCAGCAAAGTCGAACTTTGCCCTTAGAACTGCGCCATAATTTTCATTAATGCAAGTGCTGATTTGATCTTATATCCATATAAAGAAATTCATAATTTGTGAATTGGACTTCGACACATAGTAAGTCGGCTTACTTGATTTTTTCTATGCCATGCTAAATCGTTGTCTGATTCAAAAGAGCAAAGTATAAATATCTAACATTATGGATAAATTCATTGCATGTATATATATATGTTTGTTTCTAAATTGCATGTATTGTGAAATCAGTAGGCTGTATATCAAACAAATGCCAAAACTGAAAAAAGAGATCTCTTGAATACAGTTTGCAATGGTTAGTGAGTACATAAAACCAGTCTGTTCTTGCTTTTCTATTTGTATATAAAGGAAGGAAGCAGTTGCCTCAGCATTACAGCAGGTTTGGTTTTTCTGTTGTGTATCTCTTTATCCAATCAAACAGACCACATCCCAATCATGTTCTTCTACATGTTGGTTTTAGATAAAAGCAATGGTGGGTGTGTTGGGTTGTCGCTTAGTTTGCACTGGGAGGCCCTACCCTCATGGAATACAGGTGAGTTACATACATATATTCTTATTCCACTTGCCAAACCTCCCACTTTCATCCACTTTTTATTCAATTATAATAATAATAATAATAATAATACCAGGAGTTGTTGGTCCAATTATAGACGATGAATTCTTGTTAACACGCAAGGGTTTGAAACCTTAAAATCACTCTTACTGAATAAAAAAGTTTAATTTTTTGGCTCTTGTTCTTGAATACAATGACAGATTTTTGTCAATAAGTGAGGCTTTGAAATTTTAAAATCACTCTTGTCAGGAAAAGTTTAATTTTTTGGCTTTCGTCGTGAATAAGATAACGGATTCTTATCAATAAATAAGGGTTTGAAACTTTAGAATCACACTTGTTGAGAAAAGTTCAATTTTTGGGCTGTGGATGGATTCTTATCAATAAGCAAAGATTTAAAATTTTAAAGGTCATATTTGATGAAGAAAAATTAATTTTTTTGTTGCTGTCTTAAATAAGATAATTGTTTTTTTCTTGGCCTTATGTTGTGTCCTCTCACTTCTGACCTTTTTTATCTAGGGTCTCATCTCTTTGTATCTCATATTTGTTTTTTTTAATCATATTATTTTATTTAATTTCATTAAATTGATTTATTTTCTTTCTCTTCTGGTAATTAAGTAAAATATAGTGGACAGCAGAAAAAAAATAGTAAATGGTTAGTGGTTTTGTATTTTAAGGTGTTGGCGATGCTAATTATTGTATTCTTATGAGGGAGGTGGTTGATTTGGCGGGACCCACAGAAAGACCAATTCTGATTGGACCGAAACATATTTTTCTTTTTTTGTTATACTATTCGTTGTTGCACGCACTTCTTGCGAGCATGTAAACAAAATTATGATATGAGATGGAGAAAAAAAAATCATGATAAAAAAATAAAAATTCATGAGAATAAAGAAATATGGAGTGAAATGACAGAGAAATAATATTTTATAATTGAAAGTTTATTAAAAATATAAAAATTTGTAAAAAAAAAACATGGATAAATTAAGAGAGAAACATGGAGTAGTGGGTGAGAGAAGTTTTTTTTATAAAATTGTGAGATTATTTAAAAATTTTGAAATTACTATTTTGACCAAATTTGTTTTGAAGAAAAGAAATTAATTTGAGGGTAAAATAAGGCAATCTAAAGTTGGTACGCTCAAAAAGTTTTCTTTTATAATAGTATAGTTAATAAATAATTTTTTACACTTTAAAATATATTATAAATAAAAAATAAAATATGTAAACCAATACAATTTATTAAAAAAAATGAAACAAAGAAACAAATAAAAAACTAATCTATCAATTAATGTAAAATTTGAAAAGTTAAACAAGGTAGTTATTTTATTAGTTGAAGAAAATTTTTTGCGTCATTTATGAGTGCGGATGACTTTTTATTTATATATACTAGTTGTTTTGGCACTCGTTCCTACGTGCATATAATAAATAATATTTTACACTTTAAAATATATTATAAATAAGAGTAAAATACATAAACAAGTATATTACATTAATAAAAAGAAAAAAGTAATTTATCAACTAATGTAAATTTTAAAAAATTGAATGAGTTAGTTATTTTATCATAAAGGGCATTTTTATCTTCACCAAAAAAATTGGTACAACGCTGTCATTAACCATCATTTATGAGTGTGGATGAACTCTTTTTTTTATATTAGTGTGTACATATATATATATATATATATTAGTATAGATATTTATTTATTTAAATGATCGGTCTTGATGCTTGGAGTAATTTTAATTTTGGTGGTATTTTAATAACTTTATGTTCCTATTTCGTTGATTTTGGTCCTCAAATTTGTTAAAATAATCATAGTTAGAGGATTAGTTAATCGTCTAAACTAATAGAGATGTCATTTCGAAGGAAAAAAATCGGGATATTGGATTTAATTTTGATGAAAATGCTTCCGGATACATTTTAAAAAATTCTTGTAACCAATCATTTCACAAGTACAATTATACTGGTCATGTACTGATTCCACTTTTTAAATTGTACATCAGTCGTAAGGGAAGCATAACTCAAATCATATCACATTGAGTCGAATTCTTTTTCATATTCAATCTTATTTTATTAATATACTAGTTGACGTTGTACGTGCTTCTCACGAGCATATAAAAAAATTATGATATGAGATGGAAAAAAAAAAATCATGATGAGAAAAAAAAATTAAAAATTCATGAGAATAAAGAAAACGTAGAGTGAGGTGACAGAAAAATAATATTTTATAATTTGAAGTTTATTAAAAATATAAAAATTTGTAAAAAAAAAAACATGGATAAATTAAGAGAGAAACATGAAGTAGTGGGTGAGAGATTTTTTTTTTTTTTAATAAAATTGTGAGATTATTTTAAAAAATTGAAATTACTCTTTTAACCAAATTTGTTTTGAAAAAAGAAATTAATTTTAGGGTAAAATAGGACAATTTGAAGTTAGTACGCTCAAAGAGTTTTTTTTAAATATTATATATATATATATATATATATATATATAAAATCCACAAAATCTTGAGAACAGGTGAAATGAAATTTACTATTTTGGGTGTTAAAAAATAAATTGAAAGAAGGTTGATGATTTACATTTTATAACTATAAATTGTCTAAATTGAGTTAATTTAATTTAAAAAGTTATAAATTTCTTTCTGGTAGTTTATAAATTCAGACTAACAAACAAATTTATTTATTTTTTAAATCATATTTTATCTTCTATTCCATTTAATATATGCATACCATATATATATATATTTTTTAAATTAAATACGTAATATCATATTTATACATATAATTAATGTGTGTGGTATATAAATCTACGATACTAATATAAAAAAATAATATACTTTTTCCTCATAAATAGCAATTTGCGAACAACTACATCATTTTGTCTTGTGATGATAATCCTTTTAAATTGATTTTTTTTTTTTTTATGTTTTTTTACATATGATGTGTTGGTTTGTATATTTTATTTTTATTTATAATATATTTTAAAGTGTGATAGATTATTTATTATTGTTTTTAGGTGAAAGTGATGTTCTATTATTATTTAAAATAAATCGATTACATAATTCATATAAAATATCTGTATCCAACAAAGACGACTACAACAATCATACATTGATCAACAATATCAGATAAATTACATCTAACAACACCTATTATGCAATAAAACATCATCCCACGCACTGATGGGATTCAAAGACATGACTTCTAAGGTCATGCGACCTTAGCTTCACTAACTAAATTAGACATCATCATTAACGATAGATTATTTATTATATACACATAAAAAACAATTGATATAAATAGAAAAAATACAACAAAAGTTCGAAACAAAAAATTCAATCAAAATCCAAAAAAAATATAGACGTTGCTTCTTTCCCGTTACTCTGTCCTTTTTCTTCTTGTTCTTGTTTTCTTCAACTTGTCGTTTCCAGTGTGTGTTGTGTGTGTAAACAAAAACCTAATCAAAGAATGACACATATATAAAATAGTTAATCTTTATATATATATATATATATTATATATATATATAAAGAAAGATCATTTACACTCACAGATGGCGGTTAGTGATATCGTCGCACTAATTTTTTATTATTCTAAAAATGCCCTTCAACTAATAAAATAATTACCATAATCAACTTTTCATTATTTCTTTATTTTTTTTAATGTAGTGTGTTGATTTATATATTCTATTCTTATTTATAATATATATCATAAAGTATGAAAAATGATTTATTATATACATGCAGGAAGTGCGTGCCATGATAGCTAGTATGCATCTATACTATTATAAAAGAAAACCCTTTGAGCGTACCAACTTTATATTGCCCTTTTTTACCCTCAAATTAATTTCTTTTCTTCAAAACAAATTTGGTCAAAATAGTAATTTCAATTTTTTTCTAATAATCTCACAATTTTATAAAATAAAATTCTTTCACCCACTACTCCATGTTTCTCTCTAAACTTCTCCATTTTTTTTTTTACAAATTTCTATATTTTTAATAAACTTCTAATTATAAAATATTATTTTCTTGTCATCCCACCCTACATTTCTTTATTCTCATAAATTTTTATTTTTTTCATCATAATTTTTTTTCTCCATCTCATATCGTAATATTTTTTATATGCTCGCGAGAAGCTCGTGCAATAACCACTTGTGTATATATATATATATATATATATATATATATATATATATATATATATATATATATATATATTCTTAAGGCGGACAAAAGCAACTCCCCCCGCCCCCACCAATCATATCATTCTTCCGGAGGCTGCCCCTACACATATATATATATATATATATATATATATATATATATATGTCTGTATTTTTCCAGATTAATCCAACAACGTACATACATAGTATGAGGTATTATTATTATAAAATACAAGAAACGATTAGAGTTGCTTGTTGCTTTGTGGAATTTAATATTGCATTCGACTTTTGAAGTACCGTTGCATCTAAAATTTTAAATTATTAAAAAAATTAATTATTTAATATTAATATTTTAAGTTTTTTTTTTTAATGTATAAACGTTGCATGTATAATATTTCATTTTATAAATAAGTGTCAATGAGATTCGAGCTCGAATCAAATATTTTATTTAACCTGAGACAACTGATATTATATATTACACGATACTATTTCATAGTTTAAAAGTTTAAATTGTTAGAAATTAACAATGACTCTAAGCACTTGATGTATTGTAATTCACTCGAGATTATTGTTAGTTGAAAATGTATGCAAGATAATTTTTGTACCATGTAAATATTATATCTTGTAATTACATTCTATTTATATTTTTCTATGCACATTTATATAGTCTGATTATTGCCCTTTAATTATTTAGGAGAATCATAGTAATATATATATATATATATATATATATATATATATGGAAAATGTTATTTTTCGTTCCGTAATTTAGGATCCTTTCGCTTTTGATCTCATTGGTTACGAGATTCTCACTTTTGGTCCAGTAAATTTTAGAAAATAATACTTTTGATCCCATGATACATTTCTGTTATATATTTTACTGGAACGTTACACTTTTGGTCCCATATGTGACGAGGTTTTTATTTTTGGTCCCATAACTTTCAAAAAGTAACATTTTTATAACTTTTACAAAATAGCATTTTTTGTCACATGCACTTAATGACCACGTGGCATTTTTCGTTAAATGATATCTAACGAAAATATGTCACGGGAGTAAAAAAGTACTATTTTTGTAATTGTACGATCAAAAGTGAAAATTTTGTAACCAATAAAACTAAAAGTTAAAAGACCCTATCGACAAAAATAGTCATTTTTATATATATATATATGGGCAAAGAATAAATGATTGAGAGATGGATGATTTTGAGTATCTTTGGTTGTGAGTTTATTTAAGGCTGAGTTGTAGTTGTAGAGTTGGTGTAACCACTTACACATTATCTCTTATTTTGTGACAACAAAACATCACTAGGCAAGTTGTTGTAGTTGCATTTAATAGAGAGACTTCACTTTTTTTTTCTTAGAATTCTTTTATATATATATTCTATTTATCAATTTATATATACTGCATATAACTGTAAATAATTTGAGTTGAGTTTAATACGTATCATTGTCCAAAACTGTTTGAATTATTATCGAACTTCAAAAATTATGTTTGAATTTTTTTTATTTTTGATCTAATCGAGTTCATACTAGTTTTAATTAGATGAAACATGAGTCGAGTTCCAACAATTTGATAATTTTAGGTATATTTTATTATTTCTACAATAATCGCATTGAGTTCTAGTGAAGCTCGAAAATATACTAATAAAAAGATTTTGTTCAAGTTTGATTTGTTAAAGTTAACCAATCGAATTCAAACGAATTTTTATTGATCGATTTCAATCGAGTATCGAATAATTTAATTTATGTTTGCAGCCCTAACTGCAGTATATAATTGGTCAATTTAATTTAAGTTTGTTAATTGTTTTATTTGCTCTTCGGAATACATTAAATATGACTTTATTTCATCAATTCGATTTTTTTCTCTATAAAAGTTTCTTTAAGTAATTATATATATATATATATATATATATATAGATAGATAGATTAGAAAATAAATTATTTTTTATATTACTAATTGATGTTACGGCCAAAATATGTGTCAAGATTTTTAGCTATTACTAATATTTTGGGCTATCATCGATAGAAAATATAACGGCTAATAACTATTGCATCCTATGATTAATTAGTATATTTTCGCCATAATTTTTTATTTCTTTTTATAATTATAATTAATAATGTTCGCAAAAAGAATATCTTTTGAAATTATTAATCTTCATCATTAGTTAATTAAAAGTTAAAAAAAGATTGTTCTTCCCCAATTCACATCTGAATTATATGGTGGGTCAAAGTAAGAGTACAAATTTGAAATGGTGGAAATGTTATTTTTTTTATGTAATTCAAAACCTTATTATTTGCTTAAGTAATTTTATATTATTTATTTTTTTCTCAACTATTGTAGTAACAAATACACTTTTTATTCAAATTAAAAGCCAAATTTTATATATAAGGTAAATTGTATCGACACTCTCAAAAAATATATTTATAATTTTATAAAAGATGAAGCCTAATTATATGATTAAATTTAATTTTAAAGAATATCGATATGATTTATCCTTAAAATTATACAAAATGTGACTGTATGTATATGAGTAATTTATAAAAATAAAGAAAACATTAATATATATAATTATGGCGACTCAATCCAAATTAATTAGCATGACAACTGTCCTTGAATAAATTATATTAAATAAATTACCTAATTATTAATACATTATTTTTTTTCATAGAAGAAATTATTCCTCTTGTCAGCAGCAAGCCAGAATCAGCATTTTAATTAGGTCAAACCTAGAAAAGGGGTTTCCTCAAATTAAACCTAATAAAAATTGTGGCAAGTTGCATGCAGTGATAGTGTAACCACATGGACAGATGGTTTTGCTCATAATTAATTAATTAATTATGATCACAACCATATAATTAATTATTTTTTAAATAAGTCAGCATGATTAATTAATTTTTTAACATCCACAAATTAATTAAACCATAATCACACATGTACACATCAATTGGAATAAATATATCATGAGTAGGTTTGAATTAATTAATATCGGCCAAAAATTTAATATAAGGTTGGGGAGTTTTCAAATATTTGCTCAATAATAAGGTTGAGATTTGAACAATATATTTGTTCTCTACGGTACAGCCGAGTGGTTTTAAGCTCAATTTTTTTTATTGAAGATCTTAAGTTTGAATCCTGAATGGTTGCATGAGAAGAAATCACTACACAAAAAATAAAAAAAAAATATTATTCCTTATACTATAAATTACTATAATTTAAAAGTTATAAAAAGTAAAAGATATCTGTCATATATAATCAAATAAAATCAATACGAAAATTTAAGTTGTGATCATGATTAATCAATATTATCTATAGTTTTTACCTAGAGAAAAATACAATTTTAGTTTATAACTTATGGTGGACGGGATTTTTTTATCCTGTACGAATTAATTTTCTCATTTTAGTCATGTAACTTTAAAATTTCTATAATTTTTAATCCTTTTTTGATCAATTTGACCAAAAAATTGCATTTAACTTACCATGACCAGATTAATTTGTTATTTTACACTGCAAGAAAATGACTCATTAGCTATAAAAAATTTTGATGCTAAAATTAGTGTCAAGCTAATTTATAAGATTTGTATTGCTAATCTACTTATTTAATATATATTTTAAATAATTCATTGTTAAACTCGTAGCAAGAAATTTTTCGTTGCTAAAATTCATTACCAAGTAAATTTCTTGTATTAAATAATGTAGATTAGCAATGAGAATTTTTATTGCAAATTAGCTCAACGCTAATTATTTTATTTGCTATTGAGTCATTTTCTTGTAGTGTTTCCTGTAACTTAGAAGAAATTGACATTTTTAGTCCGTAATTTACGGGTTGGTATTTTTGTACCTACATGAATTAATATATAAGAGTAAAATTGTAATTTAATTGGAAAAAAACCACATTTGAGTCACATAAACTAGGCTCATTTTTAATTTAGTCCTATTTATTATAATTTTCTCATATTGCATCCCATAAGTTAGAAAATTCTTATTTTTAGTCCTCATAGCTTTTACGTTCAATAAGACTTTCCTGTTAATTATTGGCCATGTTTGAACTAACGGCCCTGTGACTTTTCCGTTAAATATTGAACGAACAAGTCACATGGTAACTAAAGATAATAAAATTTTAAATTTATGAGATGCAATGTGAGAAAATCATACTAAATGAGACTAAATTGGAAAAAAAAAATCCTAATATACCAAAAAATATGATTTTTTCTTAATTGTGTTATGTGCAAGTCACATGCAATTTTCTGATCAAATTAGTTGAAAAATAACTAAAAAATTGTAAAAAATTTTAAAGTTACATGATTAAATTACGAAATTAATTTATACAGGATCAAAAATATCAATTCCCTAAGTTACAAGATTAAAATTATAATTTTTTTCTTTTAATTACCTATGGCAAACTATTTATCATAATTTTTAGATGTAACTAATATTTTAATTTTGTTTATAAAAACAAACACTAATAATCATTACACAATTTTAATTAATTAACATTATCCATGATTTTTTTATTTTTAATTATAATAATGAATCATAAAAAAAATAAAACATTAATATACCAATCTGAAAAATCATATTGTGGGGTAGGGGTGGAATTATTAGGTGGAAAAAGGGTCTTTTTTAGGATTGGGTTCTCAAATTTCAACGATTGATTGATTGATGTTTAAACTCATATTTCATTCACACAAATAATTTCTTTTCTTCCCCTTTTGTCAAATCCAAGAACTTCTTCAGACCTAATTAACCATAGCGTTTATATATATATTAATCATAGCATCGTAAATATATAAAAATATTGAATTTATCTTTTTCAAAAGTGATCGACTAATAATATAATAAATCATAATAAAATCAAATTAATATAAGATGGATAATTAAGAATTATATAGCATATTGGATATATGAAATGAACATCCTCAAGGGAGGAGCCATCAAATGATAAAAACGCGTATTTTTTTCTTAGTTTGTACGTTATATAGGTCCACGCGGCGCCCACTTTTTGTTAGGTTTGTTATTCTTTAGTTTCCATCTTTATATATATGTGGAACTTTTCAAGATAGAATAATTTGATTTAATTTTATTTTTTAATTGTATTGTAAATTAAATTAATTATGTAATAAGTAAAATATATATTTATCTTTGTTTGATTATTCTCATTAAAGAATCAACAATCACATAACAATAATTAATTTCAAACAAATCCAAATTAATTAAAATATTCCGACCAAAGAAAGTGGGTAATTAATTTAATTGCAATTAATCATTACTAGTGAACCAAAAGAATTATTAAATTACAAGTAAAAAATAATGGCGAGATACATAAAAAGAAATGAGATATTCTAAGAATTCCACATTCGATGTACCAAATTAGAGTTAGTAAATTGTTAGGAGCGTAGGGATTGGTGTGATTGGTAAAATTTTAAAAGTTTAAGGATACTTTTGGGAATTCCATATTTGATAGACGAAATTAGTTATTTTAGAGAGCTTATGATTAATTTTAATAGTGTAAATAATAATTTTATCTTTTCATGAATTTCCATAAATGCCCCCACCTAAAAAATTAACTTTTCCTTATGTCCACAGAATTAGACACACACACCCTCTCGTTCTCTCTCTCTCTCTCTCATATACATATATATATATACACACTACTTTTCATCATAAGATTGATGAGAAAACAAGAATAGGTAAATTATGTATAAGGTCAGAAGTTGTGTGTTAATCTTTGTACTGATTCTTCATGTACTATGTGCTGCTGCTGCCTTCAACAGCATATCCTCCGCCACCCCTTTCACCCAAGGCTTCAGCCCTCTCTTTGGTGAATCAAACGTCTTCCCCTCCGCCGATGGCCGTTCTGTTCAACTTCATCTCAACCAGTACACAGGCATGCTTGCTTCTTCAACCCCACACACACACACTGCACATCATCACCTGTTTCTCATTATATATATATATATATGTATGACCACACACACACACACACACACACACACACACCAGCAGAAACTGTGTTCTATTCATTAACTCTTCAAGGATTTTGGCCATCTTTGATCTGTTTTACATAAGTTTCTTGGGGGTAATGATGAGATTATGTTCATGCATATATATAGAGATATACAAAGACATGATCACACACACATGTGTGTGTATTTGTGTGTGTGTGTGCACGCATACCTTTTAGCAAAAAACCTGTGTCTGTTGATTCTTGAAGTTTTCTTGCCCTTCTTATCCATCTTTAATTTTTTTGGGGGTGATTAATTATGACTATATATATATATATATATGATGATGATGATCATCCACACACATACACATGTGTGTGTGTGTACGCATCCCTTTTTAGCAGAAACTGGTCGCTTTTTATTGATTCTTGAAGGTTTTGTTGCCATTCTTGTAACAGTAGTTTTCATTGAGTTTGTTCATAATTTGTATACAGGCTCAGGGTTCAAATCCTCAGACCTATACAGCCACGGCCTCTTCAGCGCCAAAATCAAGCTACCTTCCGACTACACAGCAGGCATCGTCGTCGCCTTTTACGTACGTATCTATATCTATATCTTTATATATTTCACGATCAAATTCGAGGTCCCTTCTCAAATTTTAATTATCATAATTCAGATAATTATAAACTTCAGTTAATAATTTTATTTGCTGTGATATATATTAAATTCTATTAATTATGTATATATATATGCAGACAACAAACGGAGACATGTTTCGGAAGACACATGATGAACTAGATTTCGAGTTCTTGGGGAACATAAGAGGGAAGGCTTGGAGGTTTCAGACAAATATGTATGGGAATGGAAGCACAAGCAGAGGGAGAGAAGAGAGATATTACCTCTGGTTTGATCCTTCCAAAGACTTCCATCGTTATACCATACTATGGACCTCCCACAATATTATGTAAGTATTTTCTTTTTTTTTTTGCTATGAAAAATTTTGGTTCGAATCTGATTATTTAAATCATAAGTGTAATATAATTATTACGTGATTTATTCAATTTAATTAGGAGAACGATCAATGACATAATAATATGTGATACTGCAATATGTAATTCAACAAGAGTCCTTTTTCCTACTTACATGCCGTAATATTGGAATTTCTATTCCGACTAAATTTTTTAAGGGAATAAATGAATTGAAGGGTAATTATAAATACTCAAAAGTTAGTACACAAAAAGGATTTTCTTTTATTATAGTAAGGATATTAGTAAATGAAATATTACAGTAGATTTTAAACATTTGGCATGAGTATATAGGTTAATATTAATTTCGAGAAACATATATTAATTTTTTGTACTATAATTGTGGGATGACATTTTTGGTCCACTTTGATTTTAATCTTGTAATTAACAATGATAATTTACATTAAAAAAAAAAAAACACATATGATCGAGTTTCTGCGAGAATTGAAGTACCACTTTGCTAAAAAAAAAATACATACTTGACGCATGACAATACCATTTTTCCGCAAAAAAAATAGTATTTTCTGGTCGAAATTGGACCATTAATGTGCTAAATCTTTTCAAATTATTGACCCTAATTTTAAAATGTAAATTGGAGTGGATCAAAAGTGTCACCTCCCCAATATTATAGGACAAATGCATTTATTTTACAAGATGGGTAAATTATATTTTATCATTCAAACTATATACGTTTTTACACTTTACCATCGATTTTTTTTGTGTCAACTTATCATATCAACTTTGCAAAATTTTTAATCTTCATATATTACCCTTTTTTTATTGTTTTTTCGGTCGGAAATACATCACATGTTGTGCTTATATAAAACATGCCATATCATATAACTCTTAAACATCACATGTGCACTGCATATGATACTTTTTTAAAAAAAAGACTTGGTTGAAAAACAGATATAAATGGCAAAATACAAAATTTATAAAATCGAGATAATTAATTAACAAAAAAAAATCAAAATATGAAAATAATTATTATTCAAATTACAAAATATAATTAACACAAAAACATTTAAGTAGTTAATTCACATAGATAGTATATTGCGTGTTCTAGCTAGCCATGTATAGTTTTCAACATTCACATGTGTGGAAAAAAAAAGAAAGTAGGATAGCTATTTTGAAAAACATTGAGAATGAGTCACATGCAAAGGGCACAAATTGATTGTAAAGTTGGATGAATCATAAAAAAGTGTTTTGGTTTAATGAATGTTTTTGGTTGTATTTGTGTGAAGAAGAAGAAAAATGTTGTCCTTTTCAACTTTAGCATGATTAGGTGGTAAAGTCATATGATGGAACCAATACCATGCTTTGTTATTGGACCATACAAATCAATTAATTAAAGCTATTAGTACATTGTTTAATGTTTATGACCAATATGCTTAGACTTTAAGGAATTCATTTTCAAATGGTAATGATCATTTTTGTTCAAAATTTGACTATATGGAACTACATTGAGTTAGTGATTAGAAATTCTATAAGATTTTCGATGTACTGAAATAAATACTTAATATAGAAGTTGTTTTTTAGTAATTAATTATTAATTTTTTTTAATTAGGATTTTGATCGTTTTCTTGATTTTTTCAATTATCTGTAGATTCTACATCGATGATGTTCCGATTCGGGAGATAGTACGGAACGACGCAATGGGAGCTGACTTCCCATCGAAACCGATGGCGTTATATGCAACCATTTGGGATGCCTCGGATTGGGCTACTTCTGGCGGCAAATATAGGGCAAATTACAAATATGCCCCTTTCGTGGTGGAGTTTACTGATCTCGTTCTCCACGGATGTCCTACTGACCCACTGGAAGAGGTGGTAGCTGCCGGCTGTTCCGATAGAGATGATGAACTCGCTAGTGCTGAGTTTGCTAGAATAACCCCCAAACAAAGGCTGGCTATGAAAAAGTTCAGGGGGAAATATATTTATTACTCGTACTGTTATGATAGGTTAAGATATCCAGTGCCGCCACCAGAATGTCATATTGATCCGATGGAAATCCAACAATTTAAGAACACTGGACGATTGAAATTCGATGAGAAACGCCATCGTCGGAGGTTCAAGAAAAGAAACCAAGTTTTAGGAGATAAGAGTTATGGAAATCAAGAGGATGTGTAATAATAATTATACCATTGTTCATATATAGTATACAACCTTTTTTTTTATTTCATTTTCTTCTTTAATATTTAGGTAGTTCTTTGTGGGGATTTGTAGCTATAGTAATGAGTTTAAATTTACTAGCTAGCATTATTCTTTAGATTGTCTGTCTAATTAGATAAAAAAGTGGTGTGCCATGATTATATACTAGGAATAAAAATTGTATGAAGTTTAAAGAATTTTGAAATAATGGAAAATATAATATTTTATAATGTTGTTCTTCTAATTTATTTCATATTTCAAATGCTTTGGGGTATAATTTAACATCCTGAGTTTATAGATGAAATTTTTTATTTTACAAATTCGACGAGGGTTTAGAATGGTTCATGTTCAAATCCCACCCCGAACCCTCGACCTGCACAATATTTTTAAATATATTAGTTGGGTATATCCACCAGTAGTGAGACCAAAACCTAAACCCTAGTTCGACTATTACAAAGAATGATGGGCAACAAAACCCTTATACAAACCAATATTATAGGGCAAAATGTCACTTTTGGTCCCACTAGATAGGGACATTCTCACTTTTGATCCCGAACTTTACGGGCTCAACACTTTTGGTCCCAAATCCTAATTTTTTGACACAATTGGTCCTGTGCCGTTAGAATTAGCGAAAAATGGCACGTGACAAGTCAGTGCCGTTAGTCAACAATTAGTCAATTTTAGTCAACGGTCAGTCAAAAGTCAATTTTTTTTTTTAGGGAAAAAAGGCACCAAAAAATATTTTTTTTGCTATTTATATATGTAAATAACCTACAAACACTACATAACATTTTCATCTTTTTCTCATCACTTTTAAATTGATAGAAATATGCCAAAAGATGTCACAAACATCTCAAAATTCTACAAATATTGAATGCTATTGTCACAAATTGATGGCTTAAATGCATAAAATCCCTCTGTATTTTAAAAATTCAGCAAAAACCCCTTCTTGTTTTTTTAAAAAAACTGAAAATCCCTCTACAAACTGATCGTCATGCCCTTGCTTATTATATATTTTTATTATTTTAATAACTATTGGATCTTTTTTGAATGAACAAAAGCTCTGAATTTGATCAATTCTTCGTAACTGCTGATTTTAAAAAATTGAAGGGTTAAATTTATCAAATTTATAAATTATAAAAATATTTATTTTAATATTATAAATTATTATATTTTATAAATTAATAAAATATAAAAGAAAAGTATTAAATTATTATTTATTTTAATATAATTACCCTAAACAACGCCCCCCCCCCCCCCCCCGGCTGTCTACCCCCTCCCCCAACCCCATTGCTGCCCCCCCTCCCCTGCGCCACCACCAGCAACCCCCTTCCCCTCCCCCTCCCCCCCGCCACCACCAGCCTCGCTCGGTTCGCCCAGAGGATTTGGCGGCGAGTCTGGGCGCGTCGCCGTCCGCCCAAGTTGTTTGGGCGTTGCGTCGCCGTCACTAGAGCTATTATGGGCGACGGCGACGCCGCGCCTAGATTCGATCGCCATCGCCCTTCTCGATGGAAGCGGGGGCGGCGGCGATAGCCGTCGTCCCCTAGTTTGATTTTTTTTTAAGAATTGATTTAAAAATAGTTATTAAAATTTTAAATTTAATAAAAATTAAATATTTCTTCTAAATTGAATTAAGAAGAATTACATTTTTTAAAAGTTTAAAATGATTTTAATAAAAAAAATAATTTAAATTTAAAAAAATATAAAATTAGCCGTTGACTAACTGTTGACTAACGACACGTTAATTCTAACGGCACATGACCAATTGTGTTAAAAAATTAGGATTTTGGGACCAAAGTGTTGAGCCCGTAAAGCTCGAGACCAAAAGTGAGAGTATCTAGTGGGACAAAAAGTGACATTTTGCCAATATTATAGAAACAATAATATATCTACAGATCTGAATATTATGGAATATATATACATAAGTATTTACAGATCTACAAGAAAGCAGTAAAATGATAAATCGGAAACAGAAAATTATTTGCCTTAGGCAGCCAGATCTGGAGAGGGAAGCTCATAGCCACCAAGGTCGGCAACCTCTCACGGTTGATCAGTACCCAAAACAACCACCATAAACTCAAGCCACACAGACCTACTCATATTTCCACACAGAAGATTATTCATAAAGAACTTTTAATCAGAGAAGAAGAGGGGTGAGAAGTTTTCTGGTTCAGTTATCATCATCAAAGAACCACTAGAGGTATTTATAGAGGTAGGGCTTAGACATTTAAGAGAGAGACATTGATTATCGGAGAGAGAGGGAGAGACGTAGAAGAAAGAAGAAAGAGAGAATCGACGAAGAAAGAAAAAGAAAGGAAGAGAGACCCGGTTAAGGAAACGACAGGGCAGAGGAAATGGATTAGGGTTAGGGTTTTGCTTAGAAGAGATAAATATAAGAGAACTCAGGTCGGGTGAGTGGGTCGGGTGGAGAGAGTGGATTGATCCAATAAATGAATCAAGAGGTGGAGTGGGCTGAGCCTTCCAAGTGAGAGGTTTGGGCATTTGTGGGGGTGGCCTACCAAATGGGTCATGGACCATATTTTAATAACAAAATTGAATTTATTTATCTATTTTTAAAGTTTTACAAATATATATACTAGTATCTTATTAAAAAATTCATAAACAACAAATTTTCTTTTAATAATCTATATATATAATTGAAGAGCATTCTATTCGTGCTTTCAATTTATTGGTACGTTTAATTTTTTATTTTTTTATATTAAATAATTATATTTAACTCCCACAATCATCATAATTTTTTATAACTTCCTTTTGGTAATTTTTTTTTCATTTATTTATCTTTATATATTATATATATATATATATATATATATATATATATATTATGGTAATTTTTAACTCTACAAAAATAAATAATATAATTTTAAAATTATTTTATAATAATTATGCATATATATATAGAATGTACCATACTTATTAGTATATAATTAATTGAAGGAAAATAAAATCTTAATCGGTAGATTTGAAATGAATTTGAGGCAACGTGGGGGGGGGGGGGGGGGGCGGTTTCTGCCAATTTCAACTAAGTGGGACCTACCCTGGGTCTGACAAATTTGTTTCAAACTCGTCCTATTTATAGATGTATATTGGGCTTTTTATTAAAAAAAAAAAAGATGTCAATTGGGCTAATATGGATTGGGCCATAGTCTTCGTTAGTGGGCCGACCTGGAAAAAACATTTGGGCCAACCAAAGTCCAACAAAATAATATAGAATAGATATAGATTTTACGAAGTTGATAATAACTTGTAATTTTCGGAGTTTCCAAACTCACTGCACTCTGTTAAAGACAACTTACGATCACCACACCGCCGCCGTTGATAACCCAGCTCCGCCGTCGCGTCGCCGTCAAATGGCGGAATTCCTTGACCTGGAGTCGCAAGACTCTGTCCGCATGCCGTGGAACGTCCTTCCAGGGACGAAAGCCGACGCTGCGAACTGCGTCATCCCGATCTCCGCTGTCTACACCCCCTTAAAACCCCTCCCCGCTGCCACGCCACTTCTCCTTATTCCCCGCTTCGGTGCCGCAACTGCCGATCGGTGATCAGTCCGTTCTCGATCGTCGATTTCTCCTCCATCAACAAGATTTGGATCTGCAGCTTCTGCCTCCAGCGTAACCACTTCCCGCCGCATTACCAGTCGATTTCTGAACAGAATTTGCCGGCGGAGCTCTTCCCGCAGTACACTACGATTGAGTACGAGACTAGTGCTGTACATGAGAAGGCGCAGGCTGGGAGTAGTAACGTCTTCTTGTTTGTCGTGGACACTTGTGTTATTGAGGAGGAATTAGGGTTCTTGAAATCCGCTCTGTTGCAGGTTTGCTAGACATTCTTGGGATGGATACTTAACTTAGCTGCTGTCGTAGTGCAGCTTGTTTTAACCTGATTGTTGATTAAATAGTGTAGTTGGGCATAGCTATCGAAGTAATTTATATTCAAGATTCGGTTTTTATGATACTTGATCCCCGGCTAGGTTTTTTTATTATTGGCGCTGTTAGTTAACAGATTAAGAGATTGTATGTTCTGATTATGGACTACTGGAACTTGTTTTGGGGATTATTGTATTTAAAGTTTTAATACAGTTGGTGCCTAAAAAATCAAAATCTTTTTGTAATCAGTCCACATAATGAAAGTATAATAGTATTAATCTTTGCGACAGCAGACAATAGATTAACTATGTATCAGTTTCGTGTCCATTGTTATTTGGATTTCTGGATCATGTAAATTTGTGTCATGGACTTATATGAATGCAGGTCTTAGGAATGGTGCCTGAGAATTGTTTGATTGGATTAATTACTTTCGGGACATACGTGCATGTTCATGAGCTGGGGTTTGGCCAGCTCCCAAAAGTTCATGTGTTCAAGGGGACAAAGGAGGTCACTAAAGATCAGTTGTTGGAGCAGATGGGCTTCTTTACGAAAAGGCCGAGGCCAACTACGGGTGTCATTGCAGGAGTCAGAGATGGGCTGTCACAGGAGAGTGTTGCGAGGTTCTTGCTACCTGCATCCGATTGTGAGTTCGTTCTAAATTCGGTATGGTTCTGCAGTATGATGTTGCTGAATACTTTATCTACTACTTAAAGAGAATTACGTAATATGTTTTATGCTTGATAAAATGTCAATGTGCTACACCATCTGCACGTCTTTTCCATTTTCCTTTTCACATTTGGTGTTTTGGTTGAAATGTTTGTTTTGTACTTGTAGTCATAAACTTTACTGGTGTTTATTGCAAATACTGTGCTGGTTAACTTGTGTTTTGATTCAATCGATGATTGCTTCCTTTCCTTTCATTTGTCCAGTTGATGAATGGGATCTTCAACTTATGACATTTTTGCTTTTCTCCCCTTGTTTACAAGATTTTAGAGGAGCTTCAGAAAGATCCTTGGCCAGTGCCATCAGATCAACGTGCTGCTAGGTGTACTGGTACAGCATTGAGTTTGGCTGCTCATTTGTTGGGAGTATGTGTTCCTGGTTCTGGTGCTAGAATTATGGCATTTTTGGGTGGACCCTCAACAGAAGGGCCAGGAGCTGTAAGTCGACCTTCCTGCTCTTGAATTAATTTCAGAATGTCACATTTCTAACAACTGCATCTGGCAAAATTTCTCAAGCTTTACTGCATACCTGAAGGTTAAGACGAACCAAAGAATGACACTGTAGATGCAATATAGGGAAACAGGAAATGACAATTATTTCCTGTACTACTTAAAATAATGCCTATTAGCAGTCGACATTATTGTTTAAAAACTGGCTGCTGGGTAAACTCTTCAACACATGTATCTGGTCCTGATGGAGCAGTTGAGCCATGACAACTGATTTATGTAAACCAATAGAGAGGTGGTATTGCTACCAAAATCTACTATACAATGATCGCAAAAATCTTTTTCACAGGACTCTGCTATATGTTCACCTATAATAACTCTTATCTCAGATTTTCCGCAGCACAAAATGTTCAGTAAGTTGCATCTGGTTTCTGCTTATTATAAGTATCAATTTGTTCATTTAATCTTGTTAACAGGTCCCATGATTATCCTTTTTACTAAGAACTTAGCCCATTGGTTTTGATTTTGTCCTATTTAACTGGAGAAGTAATATCTTACCCAATTGCTTTGCATAGAATAATTTCTGAAAGATGCCTTTTTTTGTCCTATGGCTACCAAGGCCGACAAATTGTTTGGGTATTGATCTATAAAATTGTACTTTGAATGAGAAGCAAAAGTGATTTCGATAGTGATAAGGTTTTGCTGAAACTACTCTACTCTGATTTGATTCGCAGATTGTTTCTAAAAATCTTTCTGAACCTATACGTTCTCACAAGGACCTGGACAAAGATTCTGTTCCTCACTATCACAAAGCTGTGAAATTCTACGAAGCACTTTCAAAGCAACTTGTTCATCAGGGACATGTGTTAGATGTTTTTGCTTGTGCACTTGATCAGGTACTGATACCTCTATATTGCATGTTAGACTTACTGAATATATTGTTAAATGTGATTTTCTCCTCATACATGATGTGATGTTCTATACTAGAATAGGAAAAGAATTTATATGAAACTAGTTGGAGTATTGTAAGCATGATATAGCAGTGTGAAACATGTATTCTCAATGAAAATAAACTGCATTGCCCTGCACCCTTTGAATAATTCTTTCCTCCCACAAGGCCTCAGATATAGATAAAAGACGCAAATGAGCTAATGGATAAACAACTAATCAGACCCATACATACATAAGGTAGTACAGTTGCATATTTCTAGCATGAGCTTTGTTGTTTACATAATTCTAAAGATCATGAACTCTTTTAAAAACTCAATTGTTTTAAGAAAAACATTTTGGTATTTTCATAGGACTTTCAATATATCTTGCATGTTTATGGACGTACCACTATGCTTATGAACTTGCTAAGAAGAAGTTTATATGATGGGGAAAGGATTGGCTACATGTTTAACTCTTTTGGTGCAAATTAGATATGATTTTCTTTAGATTCCTGCAACTTGTTTTAGGTAATGCTCGTGCTCGTAGAGCTTGGGGTTGGACTTGAATTATCAAAGTTGACAACATGAGATTTCTCTAGTATTTGATATTATTTACGGATCTTTTCCTAATTTACAAAGGCTCCTGTGCTAGATTGACGTTCTGGTAAAATGAGTTAGTCTGAAGGAGCACTTAGTTTATGTATAAATTGGTTGGAGAATATGTGCTGGTCTTTAGTCTTTTTGCTTCTGCTATAAACATCGTTTAGCTGGAGCCTGGAACCAACAAATATTTCCAACAGCTAACTATGTCTTAGCATGACTTTGACAGAGTAATAGTGCCTCAGACAATTTAATGCTTGCCATATTGAATGCCTTTATAACGAATCACACTGCCGTTTCTCTTAAAATGCTTCAAATTGCAAGTCGTTGATTTGCTGGTGTAGAAACAAGACAACGATGGAAAGAAATCTGGGAATAACCTATTAACTAGAAGAGTTGCTTGCAACTCCACTCTATTTTTTCCCCTTACCCCAACCAAAAAACAATGAAAAGAAAGAAAAATGACCAGATCTAGTATGGCTGTAGATGGAGTTGAAGGGTGGTGGTGGGCTGGTGTAGTTTGTTTTGATACATGGATTAGAAATGATGGGGCCAGCTGATCTGGTAATGGATAAGAAATGGCGGGGGATGTTATTGCTCTGAGGTTTGTTGGCTAACAGATGAATAGTTAGAAGATTATTTTACATTGAGGACTGGTTATGGTTTAGTGATGACAGCAATGGTAGGTAGTGGTGACTGGTGAGAATGACCGGTGGTGTGGTGGAGGCACTCACTGAGAGAAGAATAAGATGATTGTGTAAGGGCAAAGTTTTTAGATGTCCGCAATAGGGCGAAAATATCTGCTATTAATCTTCATTTTCTTCTTTTATTCATTAATACATCATCTGTCAAATGTAAGAACCTATTTTAGAAATAATTGGAAGCCACAAGCTCTCCAACATCTATGTTTGAGCTTGAGCTCGACAGGCTGGATGTGGGTTTGTGAGCCTCCTGAGCTGGATTGATTCATCTTATATGCCTATTCAATCTCTTATGTGCTTGTTAACAAGCAATCCACATGCTTTTTAATGCACGGTTTTACCAGGTTGGAGTTGCTGAGCTTAAAGTAGCAATTGAAAAAACTGGAGGGCTTGTTGTTCTAGCTGAAAGTTTTGGCCATTCGGTTTTCAAGGACTCTTTAAGACGTGTTTTTCAGTCTGGTGATAATGATCTGGGACTGTCATCAAAGTAAGGTTTGGATAGACTTTCCATAACATGTTTATCTTTTACTTCTCCGACCTTTGAGAATACTTTGTGTATACAGCTTTTCTTTAAATGGAAGTTCTTGACCATTTTGAAATTTGCATCTCTATGGTCTTGTGGTAGTGTGACTTTCATAGAGTCAGAGGCATGATGCTTCTCTAGATCAATTTTTGCTTGACTATTTAGGACTTAGGAAGCCAGCTAACTCATTTACTTTGTGCAGTGGTATATTTGAGATTAACTGCTCCAAGGATATCAAAATTCAGGGAATTATTGGTCCTTGTGCATCACTGGACAAGGTATGATCTCTTTACCTTATGATGGGTCATATCCAGTCTACATCTGGTTGATTTCTAACAATTTCTAGCTTTGTGCAGAAAGGTCCTTTGTGCTCTGAAACTGTCATTGGCCAAGGAAATACCACGGCGTGGAAGTTGTGTGGCCTTGACAAAACTACTTCTTTGTGTATAATATTTGATGTTATCAAGAAAGAGAACCCAGATATTGTTGCTCAATCAGCTAACAACCAGTTCTTTTTCCAGTTTCTAACTTAGTAGGCATCTAACATTTTTAACTTCTTCAACCTTTGAGCACACTTTGATTATTCATACACCTTTTCAGTGTGGAGTTTTTCTAAATTTCAGAAATATTCTTCTCCAGTTATCAGCATGGTAGTGGACAAATGAGGCTTCGTGCTACTACTCTCTCCAGAAGATGGGTGGCTGGACCTGGAATTAAAGAGGTAAGCATCTTTCTTGTTTCTTGTGTAATGCTTTTCTTGTATCCTCTGATCTTTCATGAAATTGCACCTTTGGTGTATCCATCATATCGTCCTTCTCAGAAAATTATTTTTTATGAATGGAGAACTTAGTGCAAGTATTGGGTGTAAGAATTTATGCTTATCAGTTTTCAGTAACAAATTAGGAAAACTGAGCAGTATATGTAGTTATATTTGATCCTAGTTTTGGCAGCTGTTTTCAGTATATCCTTCAGGCTTTTTTTCCCCAATCTCATTCACAATCTGGATTGCTTTCATTCGAAGAGAAAAGAATTTTTTCCTTCAATCTGAAAGGTGAAATGAGCTTGTTTCTTTTGCCTGAGATGGATTTGGCATATTTAGATTTAGTATGATATGATCAAGTACTTTTTTCGTCTTTTGAAGTAAGATTTCTGAAGCAATTTTCTATTATTTACCCAGTTTACAATTTGATGGCCTATGGTTTAATAAGAAACCCGTTACTCTAAGAGTTTGTATTCAATCTAGGTATGCTTGTGATTCCATGCACAAAAAATAAGCTTTCAGTCTTTTCTTTATTGTCTTGTCCCTTACTTTAGTACACTTGTAAAATTGGTTGGTAATATCTAATTAAGTCCTTTAGACCTTTATCCTTAAATTTGGCATGGTGCAGAATTATAAGTTCGGTAGACAAGGAATGAGGAAAATTCTTCCTGAAACCCTTTTTTGTGCTAACTTTCTTTTTAAGGAGATATCATAAGATTTCTGTTGCTTTCTTTTTACCCAATGCCAAATACTGTGTGAAATTCATTTAATTCTGTTATATTCTGCAGGACCTAATATCTGGATTTGACCAAGAAGCAGCTGCTGTGGTAATGGCACGCCAAGTTTCTTTCAAGATGGAAACCGAGGTATTATACTAGACCTTTTTAGGCCGAGATGAAAGCAGCTTATGATCAATCTGCAAAAGCATAAACAAATATGAAATCGAGCTGCTGTTTGTTTTTTAAGTCTGGTGCACTTCTCGGTGCCATTGTATGGACTTTGATTAGTCTCCAGTAACATTTAAATTAGATTATGGAATAAGAAAGATGTAATTAAATTTTGGGCTAATGGTTATCCAAACCTTCGACACAGATTACAAGTCTTTACTGCCTCTTGTTTAAGTTGTATGAATCAAAACTTATGATGGTGAATTTATGTTTAAAAATTTGTGCGACATTTTCTAGCTTGATAACTAGAGCATGGTTCCTTACTAGAGGACTGCATTGCACCTCTCATAAAGCTTGTTGAGTTCTGATAGCGAATATTGTTTTTTCCTTTTCATATTCTTGTACTTTGTTCCTGTTTGTATGTTCCTTGATATTAAAGAATATGATCATTTCCGCTTGGCAAATTTCCATTTTGGTCCTTACCGTCGAATTAGATATTAATTCTGGTAGTCATCCGATTGTGTTAATTCGGACCACTATTTGCTTCTAGCATCAGCATTGTACAAGTAGTTGCCTGTGTGTTGTCTTTAGTTCCACTGAATATTAAATAGGATAATTATACTCCCCTCTCCCCTCCCCCGAAGTTTGGTGTAATTACATATAGATCCCCCGTAGTTTAAAAAATTACATCTAGCACCCTGGGATTTGCTTTCATCTAACAATAAGTACCTCCGTTAGTCAAAATCCACCAAATTTGCTAATATTTGTTAATATCACCAAATTCAGTGAATTTTGACTAATGGAGGGGCTTATTTGTTAGATGGAAGCAAACCTCAAGGTGCTAGGTGTAATTTCCCAAACCACAGGGGGTCTAAGTGTAACTACTGGATTGCAAGCATATAATTGCTGAAGAGTTATGTAAGCATAGTCTTGGAGTTTTCTAATTATCAGCTCAAAAGTCGCACTGAGCTTTGTTGTTTCTTATTAGCTATTGTGCTAGGTAGAAGTATACAGCTTATATCTTCTCTGTCCCTTGATTTAGTTGTGATTATGTAGTAAGCATGACAGGATATGCCGTCTATTTGGTTCTTGATGTTTGCTTTCTTTGCTTTGCTGTCCCTACATTATGAATAGTTTATTATTTAAAAGTTGATGTATTCTGCAGGCGGAGTTTGACCCTATAAGATGGCTGGATAAATCGTTGATACATATTTGTTCACAATTTGGGGAATACCAGAAGGACAGCCCATCTTCGTTCAGTTTATCCCTAGATTATCAATATTTCCACAGTTCATGTTCCATTTACGCCGTTCACAATTCGTCCAGGTATATGATTATCTTCTCTTAAAGACCTTAGTTTTCCTTGTACATATAATTATTCAGCAAAGAGAACATTGTTTAGAGAAGTGGAGTGTATTAGATAAAATGAGGTGATGTAGTCTGTGGTCCAATTGAAAAACCACCATTGGACGATCACTTACGTGCTATTACATGTCTTTTTTGTATGTATCAACTACTCCTAAGCTTCTTGCTTTCATCTCCTCTTCCATTAGTACATACTAATAAAGTAAGTACATTACTATTCATTTATCTTGTATTCTGCATCTTTTACTAGAAGAGAATACCTTTAAAAAAGGGTTCCACTTCAGTTATCTTTTAAATTGAAAAATTGCTGCTTTTAAGTGATCATGTATCTGATTATCTCTGATATGTGGAGTGACTTTTTCATGGCCCATGTGAACCCTCTGGGATCAATGGGCCAAGTGAAAAACCTTCAGCTTTCTGGAAGGTAACTGGGACTTCGAAATGAATGGAGGTAAAGGAATAGGATATGGTGTGGCCCTCATAGGAAAGGCATGGATGTCATGTGGCTGAGCTGCTTGCAGTTTGACAAATACGAGAATTGTTGTAGGCATGCAGGAGATTTTCAATTCATGAATGGAGCAGGGCTGCTCCTTTGCCATCAAAGTATGTTTGGTAGTGAGGACTGGGGGAGGACAGGAACTAGGGAGGTGGTTGGTCCTTGTTTGGTAGGAGGTAGAGGGGAAAAGAAGGAAGGAGCAGGGACAAGTTAATTCGTTTTGTGATTCAGAAGAATTGGACTGCAAAATGGGCAAAATTAGCAAAACTATGTGGCCTTACCCTTCAATATTATTATTATACCGGACAAAGGAAGTGAATCCTTTCCTTCCCTCTTTGACAATGAACAATTTTAAGGGCTCATTATGCCTTTTCCTTGGTGAAGGATTTGATCCCTTGCCTGCTCTTACTCTGCCCCACTTACCATTGGTACCCTAAAGCCAGCCCCCAGCCCCCCCAAAAAAAAAAAAAAATTGAAAAAATAAAGAATGATAGGTTCAAAGCATTAGTGATGTATGAATTAAATGAAGTATAGAACCACTTGGGTACATGGGGGTGGGGTTGAATATTTGTGTTTTGTGCCTTATTTAAAAAAAAAAAAAAAGTTTTCCAAAGCCAGGTTGAAGGTCTGCTTGTTAAATGAGGAAAACTCAGCTTTTATAAGCCTGCGGATGTAGACACTTCAATAATAAGAGGGTGGAAGCTAGAAATATCCTTCGAATGGCAGGATTCTTAGCTATAAGATTCCCGACTTATGATCTTCAGAATGGTGAAAACACAATGTAGTTAGACTAGATAAAACTGTAAAAACTATTTCGTTCCCTATAATCAAGTGGAAGTTCTGAAATAAAATGAGATCCACTTCAAATATATGCAATGCCATGAAGATAACTTGTACAATTGATGGAACAAACTAGAAAGTATCTTCCTTGCATTCCCAGCACTATAACTTCATAGACTGTTGTGTTTTTGAGGTTAAATCTTGCCTTGTTCTTATCCTTTTTATTCAGGTCTTCAACAATAGCCTGATGACGGCATACTTTAGGATGATTCTGAACAGTGAAAACATTGCTAATTCTGTTGTCATGATTCAACCTTCCTTGATCTCCTACTCCTTCCAATCTGGACCAGAACCTGCTCTTCTTGATGTGGCTTCCATTGCTGCTGATAGGATCCTTCTTTTGGATTCATATTTCACTATTGTTGTATTTCATGGGTCTACTATTGCTCAATGGCGAAAAGCTGGATATCATGAACTCCCCGAACATCAGGTAATTCTGTTGCTCAGTGACAATAGCTGTCTGCTTACGTACATGTATTATGCAACTCGACTGAAGTGGGAACACGAAGAAGAAGGAAGTGTTGGTAATGTTGCTGTTCTCTGTTGGAAATTATAGAATGTCAAATTTGTACACCTTCATGTATTTTTTTCTTTTTTCTTTTTTTATCCCAAGCATATGCCTTACTCACACAAGCGCCCAATAGGTTTTGAACCCAACACCTCAACTATGAAATGTTGGGCTCCGAACTGTTGGGGTGTCCCCTAGGGAACATGTGTACTTCATGTGTATCTGTTGGAATTTCTGTATTGACTTTGGTAAGCAAACAAGAAGCTATATAGAACCAGACATTCTGGGAATATCAACCCCAGCACATAAGTGAACCACTAGCATTAAACATCCCTCAACAAAATCCAATTTCTCTCTTTCCCTCCTCTCTCTCTCTCTCTATATATACGTACATACATACATGTCCCTATTTCTGTGATTAAGAACATAACATTGGAGAGTACCATGGCCATTTCAAGAAGACCATGTGAATCATGCTTAAAGTTGCATCATGCTACCTTCTATCATTCATGATCTGGTCCCTTCTTTCCAGAGCCACAACTGGTCTTGTGTCTTATTTTTGTTGAATGTAGTTAAGTTCCTGGTGAAGTTCTAGGTCTAGTCATTTAATCAGTCGTATTTTTGCTCGAGTTGACAGTTACTTTTATCATTTTTTCTCTTGCAGGCTTTCGCTCACTTGCTACAAGCTCCACGTGATGATGCGGATGCCATAATAAGAGAGAGATTTCCAGTGCCTCGCCTTGTAATCTGTGATCAGCATGGTTCTCAGGTTTTTAATTCTCGGTTCTTATAAAGAGTTGTTATAGGCATAATCAACATCTCTCTGCATTCCTGTTTTGTTATGCCTTATTTTGCTGTTACTTGTGACTCTGCAGTCGATTCAACTTACCAAACTTTACATTCTTTAGTACATTTTTCATAGTTGCAACCAGCTCCATGCTCCGAATTAATGGTATTATATGTATTCCCTTTTAAGGAATTTTCTGGCACGGGATTTAGATTATGGAGTTTTGAACTTTGTTTTGTACCTCCATTTGGATTTAAAATGAGACCTTTCTAGAGTTACCCCGTGTAGAGATACCTTAAAAAAGTTACTCAAACATCAGGAGAATGGAGTCAATTTTGAAGGTCTTAATGCAATCTATTAGTGGTTTTGAGGGCATTAGGAGTTCCATGTCATGCTGTACCAATTCTCATGAATTGTTCCTCACAAGGCAAGCACGCTTTGCCTGTGGTTAAACCTGCCATAACCAGGTGCCAGGTTTTGCCTTTTATCAAAATCCCCTAGAACTCTGTGCTGCCTTTTCCATTATCTCTTCTTCCTATTTCCACTGTCACCATGACGTGTGAACTACCTCAATGGATAACAGTTCAAACATACTTGCATTTGGAGTGGGCTTGTAGAAAACTCTTCCTCAATAGCATGATGGACCATAGACCCAACTATATTTGATTTAAAATTAATATTTTTAATGTTCCAATTTCTGCTTGTTGTTAGAGTTGTCATAATTTGTTCGTTCATATTAGAAATGAATTCCATTAGTCGGGGGCGGGGAAGAGGGGACTAACAGTGACGAGTACCAGAAGTTCTTGGAAAACAAGTAAAATTGCTTGCGGATCTCTCTTCCGAGAGAGAGTTTTAATGTGTAACAGTGGCGAGAACGGCCTGAGGTGGCTTCATTCTGTTAGTCGGAACATGAAGATGTTGGTGTAGTATAGTAGTTTCAGATATACGTTGAACTTAATTGCTTTTATCTTTTTTACATATTGTATTGATTCTGAAGATTATGATATCTGCAGATCATGCCATAATATGAAATAATGATAAAATGTGCAGGCCCGTTTTCTGCTAGCAAAATTGAATCCATCAGCTACTTATAATTCAGATGGTGTGGCTCCTGGAGGTGATATCATCTTCACTGATGATGTCAGCTTTGAGGTCTTCTTAGACCACCTTCAGCGCTTGGCAGTTCAATAGGCTTGCTCTTAAGAACTTTGAGAGGTTAGACATCAGTTGTACAGTAATGCTTCTAAACACTCTTCATCTTAATTCTATCTGATCTCGGCGAAAATATTTCGAAGCGGCTTGCAAGAGTTGTCATGATCCTAATAATGGACAAACTCGTGAGTTTGTTATGAACTGCAATTTCTTCTAATACTTGTTTCATCAAGTTTTTTGTTTTTTTTTGGGGGGCAACGACTGGCATATTTTAGAAGGAATTGCTTAACCACTCCAGCGAGTTGACGCGGCATACTTACTCAAAGGACACACACACGCTTGGAGTGGGAGGCAGCACATGGACGGGGTGATATCTGCTCTGTTTTGAATGTGGGATCACGGCAGTCGGCGCCAGAGAAGTAAGACTAAAAGCTTTTTTGACTTCAAGAAAATCTTGTATGGTGGTGCGTCCGGTATGATGTAAAAGAAATATTGATTTTTGTGTTATAAACATTCTATGCGCTTACTCATAGGAATAAGTAGTATGCAATTACGCTACTCGTCGGAATCAAATGCTGATATACAAGCGAGCAATCCATTTCCTGTTGTATTGAACAGCAGCTGATTCATATGCTGAATCTGGAAATTGAGTTTGAGAGAGGAAGCTAGAAAATACTGCTTGGGTTGAGTTTGAATTTTCTTTGCGTGGCATTTTATGCAGATTTAGAGATGTGATATCTGAAAGGGAAATTTCCCTTTTTACATGATTTTGTGTGGTTGATTGTATTTGAGATTGTCATTGTTTAGCATGAACGGGAAGATGACGTGTTGGGAGATATGATATGATTCATTTGTAGTTGATGCAAGAATGACAATTACTATAATTAGGTGTGTGCATGTTGGCCTCACTTGGTTTTAAACAAAAATTTAACCCCATCAGTTATCTATTCAAATTGAGTAAGTTTACTTGATCAGGTTAGGGTTTAGGGAATGTGAAATGTATGTTAATTGTGTTTTTGTAAAACAATAAAAAATTGAAACAAAATAATTTAAACTACAAAAGGTTCTCTTGAGATTTTTCATTATTATAAGAAGTCCATCATTATAAACAAGTCCATCGTTGTGCAAAAATTACAAATATTTTTGTAAAATTAACAGTCTAACAAGTATTCTTTATGATGGGTTGTTACAAGCCGATGTTTGTTAGATTGTCATTAATTTTACGGGGTCTGCATAAATTTTCAAACAATGAGAAACATTTATAATTGAGATATATCTCATGAGAATTAGTTGTAGTTTATCCTAATCTTAGTCAAATTAATATTAAGAAAAAAAATTATAAAGTGTGTATTATTATTAAAAACATTAAGTCCCACTATTAGAAAACCGAGAATTCAAAAATGAGATTGTTAATACGGATGTATATATAATAGTAACAAGAATAAAAGCTGCTATTTGAGCACACTATCAATATGTACGTATATATATATAAATTTGGTTTAGTTATATATCAAAATTGAATAATTATTGTAAACTCATCAACAAATTTACATTATTATAATTTATTATTGTAAGTTAAATACATATCATGATATAAATACAATTAATTTTTATAACTAATGCTCCAGTAACATGGGATGAGTTGAAATGTATCAGTATATGTTTCTAAAATTATTGTGAATTGATATTAATGAATGTCTCCTGCTCAATATATCAAATCATCAAGTCGTTTAGTTATTCATCATTTATCTTATTTTGTAATTTGATTTGATGATATTTATTGCTGTAAAAGCTCTTTTTACAGATGTTGCAACTGGTAATATCAATGTTCATTCAATAAGGCAATAACGCGTTAACGTGTAAATATGTATGAGAATAAATTGACTATAAAAGATTTATTTGACTTATTATAAGTTAGTAATAAATTAATCGGAGGTAAAAATAAATTTTTTTTTTCAATTTTTTTGTTAATATTAACAAATTTAGTGAATTTTGACTGATGTACAAACTTATTTATTAGATGGAAGCAAATTTCAGAGAGTAAGAGTGTATTTTTCTAAATTACAGGAAGTTCACGTATATTATATTAAATATCTAGAGTATAGAGTGTAATTATCCCTAATTATAATGGGCATATAGCCCAAGGGTCGAGGTCTAAAGTCGAGTTTTATTGGCTGCGTGGACTTAACCCGTCTTGCCATTGTACTTAATTATGATTAGAGTGGATTGTAATTAGGGATAATTACATCTACACCCCTTCACTTATTGTTATTTTACACGAACCACCCCTACTTTTTAAAAAATTATATAAACCACCCGTGACAGTTTTTAAAATCGCAAAATGTCCCTATTGACTTGGTCAAATTTTAATTTAATTTTTTAATGATAAAAATGTCCTTAGGGGTGTTTTAAATTACCAAAAGGTAGAGGGGTGTCAAAATCATATTTAGAAAACTGAATAATATGACCTCATATATTTTTTTATTATTATTTATACTAATTTTTAATTTAAATTTAAATTATTTTATTAATTTTTTTTGTAGAATATATATAAATTTATACCTTTTAATAATTGGAATATTAAATTATTTAATTAATATATTAATAAAAATTAGTTACTAGCTTATAAATTCAAATTAAAAAATCACACTTTTATAAATAAATTAGAATCTTAAAATTGAAAATATAAATTATGCAGTTTATATAAATTATAGTAGAATTAATAAAATAAATAACTTATTTATTAAAATATTTTGAATTATTATAAATGTAATATATACTTGTAAATATGTTCAATTATATACATACTTATATATTATATTATATAAATATATATAAATATATGTATAATTTATTAATTTTAATAAAATTTAGCTATAAATAAAATAAAAAATAAATCTTTTAATGTTAACAATTTAAAATAATTCGTACAAATGTGATAATTTTTAATTTGAATGTATAAGCTGGTAACTAGTTTTTATTAATATATTAATTAAATAATCTAATATTTTAAATTAAGAGGTGTAAATTTATATATATTCAACAAAAAAAGTTAATAAAATAATTTAAATTTAAATTAAAAATTAGTATAAATAATAATAAAAAAATATATGGGGTCATATTATTCATCCCTATAAATATTATTTTGACACCCCCTCTACCTTTTGATAATTACAAAATACCTCTAAGGGCATTTCTGTCATTGAAAAATTAAATTAAAGGTTGACAAGTCAACGTGGGTATTTTGAGGTTTTAAAGGCTATTAAGGGTGGTTTCTGTAAGTTTTGAAAATATAGAGATGATTTGTGTAAAATGACAATAGATAAGGGAGTGTAAATGTAATTATCCCGTGTAATTATTGAACTGTACCATCCAAAAACAAAAAAAGATAAATAACGGAGTTTAATATTAAAAATTCTGTTATTTATGATTAAAAAAAAGGATTTTAATGCGTGCTTATTAAAATTTAGAAATATTTATATTTGCACCCTTGATTTATAGTTTATTTGCACAAATCACTCTCGTCTTTTGTATAATTACAAAAACTACCCATGACAGTCGAGAAATTAGGGTAATTTGTGTAATGATACTAACATTTTTCGGGTGTATGTGTAATTTTTTTTTAAAAAAAAGGTGGTTGGTGTAGATAATAATAATATTTGGATGGGTGTATATATAATTATTTAAAAGATAAGAATGATTTGTGTAAATAATCATAGATCAAGGGTGTGAATATAATTATTTCTAAAATTTATTTATTTATTTAGGAATATGATGATGTGTAGATAAACATGGGAGGCGTGCATGTCTTATCTCGTACAATTGCTGCTTGCCCCATATAGGGAAAGGTCACAGAAGCAGGTTTGACCAACTTTCTTTTTCCTGCAACTTTTACTTTTTTTTCTTTTGAGGTGGAAGCCATAAATTAGTATTATTATTATTATTTAGGATATATTACAATATCTTCCCTTCACGTATGTCAAAATTACAAATACTCTTTTGTATTTGAGAAATTATAAATACCCTATGATACTTGATGAAATTATGTAATCCTTGGATGGAGGTATGAAATTATCAATTTTGCCCTTCTAGTATTTTTTAAAAAAATTAAAAACTTATAAAAAAATCAAATGGGGTCAATGGAAAAATTTTAAAAATTATAAAATAAATTTATCCTTTCAGTCCATAAACAAAATAAAAAAATAAAAAAATAAATAAAATTATGTTTTTTTAATCCACAACAGTATTTGGTCAGTTCACCACAAAAAATAGATGAAAACCTAACAGATTGGGTTAATTGTTAGACAACCGTTAAAATCAAGGGGGTATTTATAATTACGCAAAACCTCATGGGAGGTCGTTATAATTTACCCCATTATTAAAAATAAATCAATTACAATTATACATTATTAAAATCTTTTTCCTACAATTTTACCTCTTCCGAAAACACCATATATTAACAATCATGTTTTAGCCTTAAAACTAAAATATCATAAATAAGTTCAAAGTTATGAATTTGAGTCCCACCGAACATGTAGATATTTATTTTATTTTATTATAATTTATATTTAATTATATTGATGTATTGGTTTAATCAGAGTTAATTGTAATCCGTTGTTTAGTATTTTTAGGGCTCATTTACTTCGAATTATTAAGTTTGATATCCTAACTAATCATGCATAATTTCTTGTTTACTTGGAATTTGCTCAACCCGTTATAATGACACAAGGCCCGGTATAGAGGGTGATTAGAAGGTGATTACAAACCCACCACAAGAGGTGGGTTTGTAATCATGCCCAACATATTGAGGTCTTATTATTTTTTGAGTGTCCATTTTATCCCTAATTTTTTTCATGCCAATTACAATGTTGTCCCTAATTTTGGTGAAATCCACCAAATTACAATTTTTGAGAGGGAAGTTTATGTATTGTGTGATATATATATATATATATATATATATATATGTATATATTTATTAATTTTGATATTATATATTTATTTTATATATTAAATTAATTTAGATTATAGAATATCATATATTTAATTTTTATATAATATATCATTTAACTTTTGTTATAAAATATTATATATCCTAACTTTATATAACATATAATATTAACTTTTATTTATGCATATAAATATATTACTTTAACACAAGAAAAATATTAAAATTGAAAGAAAAAAATTGGGGTATTTTGGAAAAAATAAAATTAGTCCACAATTCAATCTCAAATTATAGTCAAAAGTAAACAATATATTATTTATATCCATTACTTAATCAATACAAGTAAACATAAAATTGCGACACTTAATATAATCACTTTTAACTTAATCCCAATACTTATCCTATAATTATCTATACCATTTAAATTCTATCACTCCAAGTAAATGAGGCCTTAGTATATTGATATATTAGTTGAACCAATGTAATTTTTTTAAAAGATACACTCACTATATATTATTAGACTAAGAATCTATATATATGTTACACATATTCAAATATATTTTGGATATGATAAAATAAATAATTAAAATATGTAAGGATGAATATATATATATATATATATATATATGATACGGTTATAAATAATTTTATTTGGATTAAGAATAATATACATTAAAGATATATATTATTTGTTAATTTGTGCAATATTTAAATGTTATACCAATAAGAAAATAAGTTATGGATCATATGTACATTAAAAAAATTATTATAATGGTGAGTGTAGTTCATAATATATTATACAATATTATATATAATATAAATGACTTTGTGATCAAATTTTATTAGACCTTTTAATTTATATATTTTTATCTCACAAAATTTGTCTTTTATTAGTGTAAGATGCATGCAACTTATATATATATATATATATATATATATATATATATATATATATATTTGAGAAAATTGTATTTTTGATCTCGCAAATTGACAATTTAATTATGTTGAAATTCAAATTGACAATGAAGTCCTGCAATTTCAAAAAGTAGCACATTAAGGATAAAATTAACTAGAAATTGTAATCTAGTCGGGATTAGGGGCTCACGTGAGAGGCACGTGCAGAATTCCGATCAGATTTTAATTTTTGACGGATTGTCTTTAATGATCGATTTTTTAAATTGAAGAACTTAAATACCAAGTTAAATTCCATCAGGACCAAAATTGTCATCTCCTATAGGTGGTAGTCCTCACATCTTTCCAAACAAAGTCGGCTAAAATTTTCTTTTCTTGAAAATATTTCATATATAAATACCTTGGCGCAATCCATATAGATCGAAAATGCAATTTTGATCCCGTAATTATAGATGAGGCAATTTTAATTTTGTTTGAATTCCATTTGACAATTAAATATTACAATTAAAAGATTTATGGAAATTATAAATGTGGACAAAGTTTGAGACTTACATTCCAAATCTAGCTAGATTTGCAATTTTTGATGGATTTAGCCTTAATGTGGCAATTTTTTAAATTGTGCAACTTAATTAGAAAATTATATTCCAACAAAATTAAAATTGCCAACCCATATAATTATGAAATCAAAATTATAATATTTCATTAATATAACAACCCAAATTCAAAAATAAAGAGTATATACTTATATATATTTATGCAACATTAATGTAGAAATTCATTTTGTCATAAATAAAATATATAGTCTTATTACAATTATAATATATATTTGTAGATAATTAAAAAGATTAACTATTTAGAAGTCAGGTGCACCCTAATTAATTAGTACTCCCCACCAATATATGTATCTCATACTTGCAATTAATATATAGTCTCTAATTCACCATCTACACATATATTGTAGGATCAAAAGGGCCTCCCAATATTCTGCAAAACATGAAAAAACAAAAAAATAATAATCAACATGAATATCAATCAATTGATGTAATTAAGAAATTGTACATTTTTTGTTTCATGAGTTATTAAGTGGTGGTGAAATTATTACATTAGCATTATTTGGTGAACTATTATATGTACGGGTCCAGTAGATGTTGCGTTCGGTACAAAATACACTGTGTAAGTGGATGATTGACACGTACTCTATTTTTTAAACTCGAGGACCAGATGTTAATTATTCGTACACCCGATACACAAAGTACCGAGTGCAGCATGTGTAAGTGTTGGGTACTCGCAAGGCACGACTGGTCAAATTAAGAGGGCGTTTGGATGAGCTAATAAATTTTTGAAAAAAAATCGTATAAAATCTTAAAGTAAGATGTTAATTAGGAGTTTAAAAGCTTTTTAAGAAAAAGTATAGAGTTGTCGACTTATTTATAAAGTATTAACAAATTCCTTCAAATTAATTACAGATTTGTTACTACTAACATCTTACAAGCTCTATATCTGATTTTATCAAAAAAATTATGAACTTATTTTTAAAATACGATATAATATCTTATAAAATTTACGAGCTTATACAAGCTTTTAAATAAATTGAGCCAAACACCCTCTAAGATACATCAAATGTTGGTAGGATTAACTAGAAAAGTGGGCTAAAAAATAACTGATTAACTGATAAATGGTGATTAAGTGAGTGTATAATTTTTTTTAAAAAAATATATCTTAAAATAATGTATAATTTCACTACATATTTTAGGAATGATTTTATATAAAATCTAAAAATGACATGTTAAGAAGCTTATATATTCTTTAAAAAAAGAAAATACAGTATTCCTAATTATTATATTTATTTTAGGATCTTAGTTCTATCTATTTTGTTTATACTAATTATAAAATTATTTTCCTTGAAATTAGATAATATATTTCATTATTGTTTTAATTAGTTGTTAGGCCATTAATTTCTTCTGGTTGAAAAATATATCTTGTTTGAGTAAAATATATATATATATATTATATATATATATATATGCCTAAACCATTTTTTTTAAAATAACTAATTCAATTGGAATTTATCAAACTTTATTTGAATAAACATTTAATATTACTTAATAAGGACAATAATTATTACAAAAAAAAGTTTATTAGCTACGGATTTGTTGGACGGAGAAAATCCGTCACAAATTGCGACGAATTTGAGTCGGATAATCAGTGCATTCAGAAAAAAATGTCACAAAATCAATTGCAAGAAGTGGATGTATCAAAGCTTCAAAGATTAAGTTTACATAAATATATATATGAAAATTTTATATATGTCATCAGTTTCTTAATTTTCTCTTACATTTTTGGTTTATTATTTAATGACATATTATTCTCCAAATGAAAAAAAAGAAAAAGAAAAAAAGTTTATGACTACACTTGCAACCTATACCTAGTAAACTTGTTCGAATTTTGGGTGGACGAGTGTAAAAAAAAAAAAAAATGTATTAAACTCCATGGGCCAGTTTATACTTATATTATTAAAGAATAAAATAATTGCAAGTCTACCGCATTTGGGGTAGACTTGCAAAAATACCCCAAGTCGTAAGTGCAGCTAATGACTTGGGGGTTTTTATTAATTTTTTATTTTAATTTTGGGGGTCGAGCTCACTTTTTTTTGGTTAGTTATTTTTGTTATTTATTTTCTGTTTTTTTGATTAATTATTATTTTAATTTAAATAATAATCAATACTTAATAACATATAATGAATATTAATTATAATTATTATTTAATAATATATGAATTATTTTTAGGAAAAAATTATAATTTTAGTCCTGTAATTTAAGGAAAATGGCATTTTTAGTTCTGTACGAATTGATTTTCGCAATTTAATCTTGTAACTTTATAATTTTGGCAATTTTAATCCAGTTGGCCGGAAATTGTAATTTACCCTAAGTTACAAGACTAAAAATACAATTTAAATGAGACATATGCAAATCACATGTAATTTTTCGGTCAAATTGGCCAGAAAAAGGATGAAAATTGCCAAAATTTTAAAATTACAGAACTAAATTGCATTTTTCCTATTTTTAATGAATAAATATTATTAATTATTTATTTATTAATAAGTATCTTTATTAATTGAATATGACTTATAATATAAATTGTGTATAAAAAGTTAAAAATATATTACAAAATTAGTGATAATTATAAATTCTAATAACGATAGTCAATTCCATAAATATGTCAGTAACATTTAGGGGTAGCAATTGGACGAGTTTGGGTGGACTCGAGACCTGCCCCACCAATTATCTGGAGGCCCCCGGGCCTCCTCGATACAACTATAATATATATATATATATATATATATATAATAGAAAATTTAAGATATCAATTACAAATAAAATTATTAATGGCCTAATTTAAATATTCAAGTCAAAAATATAAATTTTCAAGAGTAAATAAAATTATTCATAATAAAATAATTCGAGTAATTTGTAGCAATTATGTATTAATAACAACTTTTTCATCTTCGTGCTCGTTAAGTATTTTGGGGATAATTTTTTAATTTATCAGTCTTTGAACAAATACCTAACAATGAACAAATAAAAAGATATAATAACTTTATTACTATTTATTCTATCAAAATAAAATATTTTTTATTAATTGAAAATGTAAATGAAAACTAAAAATACTATAAAATTAAAATTAATAACTACTAATTAATTAATATATATTATTATTAAAAATACATAAACATAAGTTAAAAAGAATAAGGTGCTCATGTCGTTAGTGCTACTGACGACTTAGGCACATTTTTAAAAAAAAAAATAAAAATAAAAATAAAAAGTAGTAATGACTCCCCTTGGATTTGCAACTATACCCATTTTGGGTATAGTTGTAATTATTACTTTTTAACTAATAGCATGGAGTTTGAGTTATTTAGCTAAAAATAGCATGGAGTTTGAGTTATCTATGGAGTTATTTATTGAAATATTATAAAAAAAATAAAATTACAACTATACCCTCAAAATGGGTATAGTTGCAAATCTAAGGGGAGTTGTCAGTGCCCTACTTTTTAGTTTTTATTTTTTTTTTTTTGCTACTAACGAGTTGGGCACACCTTATTTTTTTAAACTTATATTTATGTTATATTTAATAATAATATATACTAATTAATTAGTAGTTATTAATTTTAATTTTATAATATTTGAATTTTTATTAATATTTTAAATTAATAAAAATATTATTTTTTTATTTTGATAATAAATACTAATAAAATATTATATCATCTATTTGTTCATTATTAGGTATTTGTTCAATAAGTGATAAATCAAAAAATTATTCCAAAATACTTAACGAGCACGAAGATGAAAAAGTTGTTACTAATGCATAATTGCAACAAATTATTTGAATTTTTTTATTATGAATAATTTTATTTATTCTTGAGAATTATTTTTTTTCAACTTGAATATTTAAATTAGGCCATGAACAATTTTATGTGTAATTGATATTTTAAATTTTCTATTATATGTATGTATTTGTAATATAAATAAAAATTTCTATCATATGTATATTTGTACCGAGGCGGCCCAGGGGCCTTGCGGGAATTGATGGGGCAGGTCTCGAGTTCTCAAACTCGTCCAATGCTACCCCTGAATGCTACTGATATATGAAACTGCCAATCGTTATTAATTAGAATTTAATTATCACTAATTTTTGTAATATATTTTTATCTTTTTGTACACAATTTATATTATAAGTTATATTCAATTAATAAAGATATTTATTGATAAATAAAAAAATTAATAATATTATTTATAAAAATAATTTAATATATTATTAAATAATAATTATAATTAAAATAATTAATATTAAGATTCATTGTATATTATTAAGTATTCATTATTATTTGAAATTAAAATAATAATTAATCAAAAAATACACAAAACAAATTACAAAAAGAAGTGGTTCGACCCCCAAAATTGAAATAAAAAATTAATAAAAATCCCCAAGTCGTTAGCTGCACTAACGACTTATGGTATTTTTGCAAGTCTACCCAAATGCGGTAGACTTGCAATTTATTTATTTTTAATAATATATGTATAAATGTGTAGACAAAAGATTGTAATTAATTAAAATTATAAAAGAAACAGTCCTTGTGATGGAAGGAAAGAGTTGTTCATGTACTACTGCCTACCCATAACAAGAAAATGTGTCCAAAACCTTTGACTCAGTACCTTTTCCTATTCTTACTCTGCTGTAACAACTGCAACTTACTATTTATGTTTTATAATTTTGTCCTTACCAATACATTTTTGCATGAACTAACGCATAAATAGTGGGTTTGATTTTTGGTTTATTTGCGTTTTTAGTCATGTAATTGTAGTTATTTTATACTTTAGTCTTGTCATTTTTGTCAATTTTGTCCGAAAATCGTGAAATTAAAAGAAAGTGAAGGATTAAAGTGCCAAATAAATATAATTATAGAACTACTAGTAATACAATTAAAACTTTGATTTTCTATTTTACTAAATTTTGTTATAGATTTTATATATGCATGTGGCGTGTGTATATTAAATGAATCGAACAGAAGATGCAACGTGAATTTACTCAAATCTTGGGTTGTTGTCTGTATAATGATTCCAATTTCAGACAGTAATATAAGTTCATAGTATCTTGTAATAACTCAAGAAGAGAGAAGGGTATTTTCACATACCTAATAGCTACTAGTTGGAGGGATTGCTGCATACTGTTTATCCACAACTTCAATAAGCTTGTTTGCAACTGCACTTGCATACACAATTGAACCTTCACAAATCTGCAAGATTATGCATCATCAACAACACAAAACAAAACAAAACTTTCATGTACGTATTCAACAGATTGCAAGAACAAAACTTTGACAAGAGAAGGGGGAAAATCTTGATTCATAAAGGGGTTGATAATGAGCACCTTGGAATTGAACAAGAAGCTGTAGTAATCTCCAATGAGCCCTCCAGCAACATGGTGGAGATCAAGCTGAAGCTCATCAAGAACCTTTGACACAAAGAGTAGGCAGTTGATTCTCTTCTGTTGAACTAGCTTGACTGTGACTTCGTCGTCGATGATCCGAACATCGACCTCAGTGTTCTTGGATTTTCTATGAAGCCATGAGCTTCTGAGTGATGAGCTGTTGTAGGGGTTGTCCATATCTCCTAGAGACTTTGATTCATTCCCTTCCATTAGTGCATCATCTTCTGTCTTAGGCCTCTTGAGCCTTTCTTTTATGCATCTTTTCTTCTCCACCCACCCTTTGAGCTCAGTCACTGTCCTCTTCAGCTCATTGATGTAGTCGATGGCGTCGCCCACGATTGACGCTCTATCATTCTTGGATTGTTCTCACAAGAAAACTTCAATTTGTCAGAAATTAACAAGCAGAGAGAAGGTATGTGTGTGTGTAATTGTTTCCAAACAAACAGATTCAAAGTATAGAACTGATTGCAAGAATGTGTTGTGAAATTTGTTTAACAGCTAGAACAAGAAGATAGAATTTCATTAACCTGGTGGGGTTTGGGACTAATTTCCTCAAAGCCTGGTACTTGTCATTCAAGAGCACTCTTATGCCTCTCTGTGGCAAAATGTTTAGTATCTTTTCCATCCCTATTTTTACCAATGCAATCAATTTCTCCTGCAGTGAACTCAAAAACCCCATTATGATCAAATGATCTCCCATGATCACCATTTTGATACAACCCCACATTCACATCTCTCTCATCCACCCCACCAAAAAGGGTTCCATTTCTTGGGGCTCCAAGTGTGTAACCCCCATGTGGTAAAGAATGAAACAACTCTCTCAGCAAGGGGGGCTGTGGGGGGAGATTCAAAGGCAGCAAAGGGTCATACACAACAGCACCAGCCGACGCCGACGAGCCGTCTGCCGAAGGATTGATCTCCCCCAACAGCCCAAGTGAGGCCAAGAAACCAGGAGACTTGTGGGCTGAGTTTGAAAAGCTGATTGAAGAATTGGGAAGCAAAGAAGATGGTGAGCATCTGGGCAGGGGAAACATGTTGAGCAAATCAGGTGTGGTGGGATATGGGGTTTCAGGCAGTGAACCAGTGGTGAAGTTTTGCTGATGGTGATGGTGGTGGCCGCCATTTTGGACATAATCAGCAGGAGTTTGATGCTGATGATGGTACTGATTTTCACCATTAAAACTAGTCATTTCTTGCCAGTTGGAATCATGCACAATTTCTTGAATCTCATGATTCCCACTGCTTGTATTGTTGTAACACTGCTCCATTTCCAGATTGAGATGGTGCTGAAGCTCCATCTCCAGGGCAGAATAAGCAACATCCTGTTGGGATATCTGATTCTGATGAGGGTAATTAGACTGTTCCTCCATGGAAAAACTCTGGTTGTTGTTATTGCAGTTTGGTATATGAGTCTGAGAGAAACCATCCTCAGCCTGAACCAAACCTCCCCCTTCATGCAAACTGTTCTGATCAAAACCAGCACTTTCTTCATACATCTTTTTCTCTTTCTGGGATTCACCAGCTTTGAACTGTTCCTTTCTCCGGGCCCCCTTTTTGTCTCAGTACCTTCAACAAAGAAACAAAACAAACTGTAAAAAGAGAGCAACAAGTACAAGAATTCATAATTCATCAAGGGCACAGTACCAACAAAAAAGCAGCAAGAAACCAACTCTGAAAGCCCTAGCCTTTTCCCTTTTCTTGATTCCAATACAAAAAGCAAAAAGAAAGAATTCTACCAAATGGGCTTCTCTAAAAAGATTTGATTTCTTCTCCCAATTCAAGAAACTATCTTCACATACCCCAAAATGAAACAATTTATGATCAGGACAATTACAGGTAGAAGAACTCCATGGATGATGCAGTATCCCAAATCAACAAGATCACAACTTGAGAGTAGGTGGGATTGAAATAGGGAAGAGAGAGGTTTTTGGGATTGGGGAAATCAAGAAAATAGGTTGGTTATGGTGTGGGGTTAGGAGGGGACTGAAGGACTGATGAAAAGACATTACATTTTGATTTTCTTACAAATGGGAAAAGTGGAAACCTAATTTTTTTCTTACTGTGCAATCTTTTTGGCTCTTTGTTTCCCAACAAGGGAAATTTTGTTACACTCATCAGAATCCCATACCAACACATATGGACCCCACTCATGATCTTCTTATTTCTCTCATTCATGATTTCCACTCTCCAATTATTCTCTCTCTTGGCCCCTTTATGATTTGTTTCTATCAATTTATGCACTTCTCTTTTTCTTTCACATCAATGGTTGTTTGGGTTTGTGTGATTATTATTCTCAATTTTCAGTGCGGATGAAAATGTTTTATTGATTTTTGTACGAGAGATAAAAATATGTTTGAATTTTATGTTTTTAAACTTAAGTTTATAGGCGCGAGAAATGAGATTTTTTATTTTAAATTTGATTTGTTATATAAATATTTTATAGATATTGTATTTTGAATTTATAGTATAAAATTACTTTTATTACTAAAAAAGCCCAGATGACATGATGACAACATGTCTTGCCATGTCTTTCTCGTATCTAAAGATTACAAAAATGATGAGACCTAGAAATTATATAAGAAGGCGGACTTAGGCTGCAAATTTCAATTGAAATTAGGCATTTTCATTAATGGGATTGAACAAAACAAACAAATTTCGAAAATGTTGAAATAGTACTGTAAAACTAAAAATGGGTTTTTGAAAATAAAATCAAACACTTTAGTCGTTTCATTTTTGTGTGCATATAATAAATACTTCTTTATACTTTATAATATATTATTATTATATATGTATATATTAGTTAGTATATATATATATATATTACCCCTGATATTTTAGGGGAATTTGCAATAGTTTCTATGTTTGAAGTGGAAATAAATTGTAAAGAAAATTATAAGTAATCGTAAAAATTGGGACTATTCGAAAATAAAAGTTGTGATCTGCAGTGTCTGAAAAAACAACTTAATATTTATAATTTTATTAGTATATAAGTTGGAAGGAAACCGTTTTGTAATTTTTAGATTAAATCAACTTGACTTAACAGTTCAAAATTAGCAAAAGCTATAAAATAAAAATACACTCTCCAACTTATTTTCAACAATAAGTTAATAAGCACTTATTTAAGTACTTGCAAACAACTTTTATTATTTTTAAGTAATTCTGTTGTCTTTTTATTTTCTTGGTATGGAACTTTCATCATTTTTTTGTTCATTATTAAATATATTTTAGAGAGAAACTATAAGTGATAAAATCATGTTAGTGAAGGCGCATAAATTATTAATAGCCATGTTGTTTGATGAAATTATTATAATTTTTGAATAGGCCCTGAAATTATCAACTTTACCTTATAGCATTTTTTTTTAAAAATTAAAAACTTATAAAAAAAATCAAATAAGATGGATGCAAAAATTGTAAAAAGATTGTCCATTTAATCCATAAAGAAAAGTTCATTTTTTTCAAAAGTACAAAATTATAATTTATAGTTCACAAGGTCATTTTTGTCAACTAAAAAAAGGGATACAAACCTAATAAAGACTAACAGATCAAAGTAATTGTTGGACGAGCTTTAAAATAAAAAAAGTATTGATAATTAATTTTCAAATAAAAAGAAAACATTATAATTATACCAAATCTCAGCGCCCATAAATAAATAAAAAAGGATAGTGTGAAAAAATGGTTAAAACAACACTTGCCAACGTCCAAAAATAAGAAATTGATCGAAATTAACATATAAGAAAGATAATATAGACGGAGAGAATTATATTTTTTAATGACATGATAAAACGTAGATTTATTTGTTTCTAATTCGACGTTTTCTTATATTAATCTACATTAATATAAGGGATAATTATACTCCATTTTTTTAAGATTTGGTGTAATTACACGTAAATTCTCTTTGTTTGAAAAATTACATTTAGCACCCTTGAGGTTTGCTTTATCTAACAAATAAGTCCATCCATTAGTCAAATTTCTCTGAATTTGCTGATATTGACAAAAAAAAATTGAAATTCAATAAAAATTGATATTTATCTTCGATTGACTGATTACTGACTTATTGCAAGTCAATTTTTTTTAAAAATTAAACTACCCTTCTAACGGTGAAAATATACCTCCTCAAATACATTAATGCATAAAGACGTATGTGGGTAATTTGATCATAAAAATATATTATTTGACCTGTAATAAGTCAGTAATAAGTCAATAAGGGATTAATATATATTTTTTTTCTTATTTTTTTGTAATCAACAAATTTGATGAATTTTGACTAATAGAGGGACTTGTTTGTTAGATGGAAGCAAACTTCAAGAGTGCTAGATGTAATTTCCCAAACCACAGAGATTTACATGTAATTACACCAAACTTTAAGGGAGGAGAGTGTAATTATCCCTTAGTATAAAAAGAAGACTTTCTATGTGCATAACGATGGTTATATGTGAACATACGAAATGATACTTCTCTTCATAAAAGTTTTGAAATTATATTTAAATTTTTTTTGAAAATTCTTTATTTACACCTAATCCCCTTTTTAAAAATTGAATGAAAAATACTGACGTTAAAAATAATTATATATAGTTTTATTTTGCCTCTATTTAACATATATATATATATATATATATAGTTTTATATTTAAAGAATAAATAATATACATATAGACATATATATATATGGAGTGAAGTTGACATGATTACATTCTTTTTCCTTATAAGTACAAAATTATTAGGTTTAAATATATTTGGTCCTATATTTTTCACTTTAGCATTTATATCCTTTATCTTTTTAGGACTGCAAAATAATCCTATAACTTTTCGACATTTAAAGTGATATTCCTTTCCGTGCTAGATTTTAATAAAGTTGTTGGAATAAATCATGTGCCCTTGCAATTGTTGTATTTTTATTCTTTATCTTCCTAGAAGTTGCAAAGAAGTTCCATAACTTTATGATTTTCCCAATTTTGGTCCTTTCGATATTGGATTTTACAAAATTATCGGAATAAATTACGTGACATGTCATTTTTGGGGGAAGGGAGGGTAAGTGTAAGTTTGAAACTTCTTTTAAAGAAAATGTAATTTCACATTTTAGTGGGAGTCTAAGTATAATTAATTCTAAAAATTAATTTATTTTACTTTTTTGCCCCATAAAATTGACTCTACGTCATTTTAACACCATTACCACCAGATCTTTTGTGATAATACTTTAAGCTGATTTTTTTGGTTATTTTTTCATTTAAAATAATATTGATTTATTAGTTCATATAATTTATTTAATTTTTATAATATATTTTAAAATATAAAATATTATTTATTATATACACTCGGATACGATGTTCCACCACTACTAATAGAAAAGAAAAAACTAGTTGAATGCATAAGTGAAATTTCATCATTATGAGATGTATTATTCCTATTATCTTAAGAAAATATGCACTTTTATTAATTTTTTCCTTTTGGTGTAATACTAGGGTAAAATAAAATAAAATGAAAAAGTAAAAAGTTGGGTTAAATACAATTTACCCCCTGTGTTAATGAAAAAGTGCAAAAAAGTCCCTATGAAAAAATAAAGTACAATTTACCCTCTTGTGATTTTAAAAAATGATGTAATTTACCTCCCCCGTAAAGTTTCATAAGGGGGTAAATTGCATCACTTTTAAATTTTAGAGGGGTAAATTGCATTTTGTTTTTTTACAGGGACTTTTTTACACTTTTTTATTAACACAGAGGGTAAATTACATTTAACCCTAAAAAGTTTTAACCTTTCGTATCAGCAGAACACTGTGTTATTGTTCTCTTTGTTATTTATTACAAAAATAACTTACTCATATTACAAATACATTAAAGTTTTAATTTAAATTAAGTAAAAAAAAATAATTGTTCAGTTCATCAAATATATTGATATAATTATGCATGTAATTACTATTTTTTTTTTTTTTTAAAAAACCCCAAAATTGTAACCAAAATCTGATGTGGGCCCACTAACCAGTGAGTAATTTCCTCCATGCAATCTGGACAACCTAACCAACTGCAACAACCATCTTATTCAAATATGTTTAAAAAACAAAAATTATATATACAATAAAATTATTACAATTAACAAATAGACAATTAACTCATGTAAAGCTGGTGTTCAAGGGACTTCATGCCTGAATTCCAGCCCTTTTTTGCACTATTTCATTATATCTTAATCCAAAATCTGGATTTTTACCACGAATTTCACCTTAATATTTAAATATAATATCAAATTTTCTATGTATAAATATTTCTAATTGCACAAATTCAATCCTAAAAATCTCCTCCCAACAGAAACTATAACTGAACTTTTCCATCATTTCTGTACAGTAGAGATGATCAATCATTGGATGGTAAAAGGTTGATCATACAAATGTTGTGATACCAGAGATTAAGGATGCTGTTTATTACTAATAAATACAATTTATATGACTAATCCAAAAGTACTTAGCTAAATTAATCAATAATTTTTATAAACAGAAACCCTAAATGTCATGTTGCTATTTTGATCACAGTCCAAAGACTAAAGATCAAGAAATCCCATTCATTCATAGTAATTGTAGTTTATGTAGAATTGATGAGTCCTATGATGAGCAATTTCAGACACACAACGCTGCAGAGTTTTTACCAGATTTGTTTCATATGGAATCAAGCTGCTCTGTGGTTAAAATGTCTCCTTTGATCATTTATGGCAATGGCAAGGACAAGGAGAGAGACAGACTACCAAGATAATTAAGACATTGTAATTTCAACTCAAACATATGAAGAGATGGATTGAGGGTGTTAGAAACTTGTCGTTTTTCGATGAAAAATTTGTTTGTAGAGGTTTGAGAAATGCTGAACATGCTTCCAACTGATGCTTGTTCACTCACCTAAGCATGAAGGTTGCATCAAGAATATTATACATACACAACATATTTTCTAATTAACCTTCTTTTTAATAGTACTACAAAGACAAGATAGAGAGAGTTAGAGTGCCTGTAGAAACTAGAATGCAGTAACTAGTTTTTTCATCTCTCCGTAGTATCCCATGAATATGTCCAAACTTATAAAGAAGCACAACACAATAGAAGCTGAAGAAGGGGAAATATGATCGTCAATATTCATATTTCAGGACAACCATAATTTACTGTACAAATTCTGTACAAGTTAATGAAAAAGAAAAATCAGAGTCGATGGTTGTTTGAGCAATAGCAAATGACAAAACATAAAGGAAACCAAATAGATGGTGAGAGGTAAAAGAAGATAATTCCTTGAAACAATAGGATCAAGAAATGAAGACAAAAAAAAAAAAAAAAAAACAAAACAAAGAATCAATATTAGCAGTAGCATTTCTTTCCATTCCACCAAAATGTATTTCTATGTAAATCGGCTTCTACAGAGAGATCACTTGAGCATTACCTAAGTTTTAGCAGTTAAGACATTAAGTTGCAAGATAAGGCAAGAAACCTCGAACATGGATGAACATTTCACTTGAAACAGATAGATAAACAGACACACTACGTACTAATTTATCTAACAGTGTTTGATTACTTAAGTACTTCTATCCATTTCCCACCTCTCTCAAAACATTCTGTTGAAATATCTAGTTCCTAGATTTTTAGAACAGTTGGTCTCCAATACATGCACGTTTTTCAGTTTAATTACCTAATACCTTGTTGGATAAGTACCTTAATAAAGAAAAAAGTCCTGCAGGCATCAAACTCGACTCTTTCTAGGGAACAAAGTAGTTGTGTGCTTCCTTCTTTTTCTTGTGCCTTTGTTAGAACAATCTTGTGCGCATTATTCGTGATACTGAAATACCATTCCCAAAACCCTTCAGCTCAAACCAATCCCTTACATAAACTTCATAGAACTTGAAAATTATTTCTAAAATAAAACAACTTCAATCCAACAAAATTAAGGTACAATGAACAGTTTCTTGGTTTGCAAAGAATTACCACAAGAGAACGCCAAAGATAACATCCTTTTCACTTTACCTTTGTCGTAAACAACTTGGCTATTGATTATCTCATCAAAGTGAAATTCCGTCATTATCTTGAAAACAAAATAAAAATTAACCTGGAAGGAATATAATCAAACAGAAATTGGCATTTAAAATCTGTTAATCCGGAATTTGAAGAAACATGTATCAAAATCTTTATACCCCACAAGAGCGAGAATAGGTTAGAATTTTGCTCACAATTAGAAGGGGTTGTTGGAGCCTTGCTGAATACTATAATCAAAGGAAAAAAGGGTTTTAAGTTGAGCTATTTATTTATTTATTTTAGTAAATTACATCAACACCCCAAAATTAAACTCTAATTACATAAATATACTCTCTCTTTTATATAATTATAATACACCTCTAGAAATTATAATTATAATTTACATCGATTTGTTTCTTTTAAATTAGAAATTTACACAAACACCCATTTGAATACATTACATTCTTTCAAAAGGTGTACTTATAATTTTTATAATGGGCTCTCCTAAAGTTTTTCATAATTATAAATACTCCTCGTTATTTGAAAAATTATAAATATCAACATAAAATTAATAACCGTCTAACAAATATTTCCTAATAATAGTCCCTTGCAAACGTAATTGTTAAACGGTTGTTGATTTTAGACGGATATTTATAATTTTTTAAAAAAATAAAAAATATTTATAATCATAACAAATATTGTTACAGTACATTGTAATTACCCTAATATATTATATTTATTTGTGGAATAAAACTTGGAAAATGAGGACAGGGTCAGCAAAATGGGTTGAAGGTGGGCTAGATCAAGATCTGTTAACTAGATTGCCCCAATACCAACTCTCAATTGGGTTGTGAGAACTAGGCCCAATGAAAGTTAAGCCCAAGACATCTAAAGCCCACCATTTTGCAAATTTAATGTTTTCTTCTGAGGATAAATTACAAGGAAATTTTTTGAAATTTGTTTGAATTATAAAATATTCCATCATTTTTTTTTTTAAAATTACAAATAGTCTCTTAAAATTACAAATATCTTAATCAATATACTTCTATAATGAGTTGTCGTAATAGGGTGTTTATAATTTTTTAAATAATAAAAATATATTTTTAATTATGACAAGAATCCGTTGTAATTTAATATTTTTATTATTATTAGGCACAAGAGTGCGAAAAAATATTTAGATTTAATGGAAAAATATTTGAAATGATTCTATAAAAAAAGAATTTGAAGCTAAACAATATTTAATAAAATATAATTAAAAATAAGAGTTGAAGGCTATAGGATTTTTTGTAACATGGAACTAACCATATGAATTCAAAATATTTGTTTTTCAAATCTATCAATTCAATTATCATGTAATAGAATTTTTTGCTATTACTTCAAATAGTAAATTATAATGAGCTTTCATAAAGTTTGATATAACTATAAATACTATCTTATTATTTAAAAAATTATAAATACTCCTGGTATTTGATAAAATTATATAATAATCGGATGAAAGCCTAAAATTGTTAATTTTGTGCTTTGTTTTCTTTTTATTTTAAAAAATAAAAAAATATAAAAAATGAACAAGGTGAGTGAAAAAAAATTGAAATATATATATATATAATATATATATATATATCCATTTAATCCATAAATTAAAAAATAAATAAAATTATATTTATAGTCCACACGAATATTTTGATCGGTTCATCACCAAAAAAATAAAAATAAAAACCTAACAGAAACCAACAGATTGCACTGGTTGTTGGACGGACGTCAAACTCATGAAGTATTAATAATTAATCAAATAAGGAGAACTATTTATATAATTATCAAGCCTTAGAAGAGCTCGTTATAATTGATTCGTTTTAAAAACACATTCTTGTTTTAGAACATCTCAATAAGGAGTGGTGATATATCTAGGTTTAATGCAATTTACCTTCATATGATATTGAAATGATCAAATTACCTCCATATGAAAAATAAATAGCAATTTACCCTCCCTGCTTTAATTTTAAAAATATAGGGAGATAAATTGCTATATTTTGAGAATTACAGGGGATAAATTACTATTTTATTTTTAACAAGAAAACTGTTTGCCTATTTTCCATAAGATAGGTAGGTAGATTGCAATTTATCTTATCTACATAAATTATCTGCCATAATTATCAATTTTGCATGTAAATAAATAGATAAACAACCCAAAGGGGGAGGATTTTTGCATGTAATTATAGTTTCCAAGTCAAGTAGAGGTGGAAAATGTTTGATCTCCATTTCAATTTGCAGATCATTTTGGTTATTCCCACTTTCCCAATCTGCCTTCACAAAAGAGAATCAAATCTTCTCCGTTCTTGGAAGAGATCAGAGATGCAGGAAGAGAGCAATGGAGGATGATGTCTGGCCCAACGGAGACGGTATTGTTCAATTTATATGCGCCCTCTTCTGCCTCGCCATCGCCATCGCCGGCTTACTTCTCGCCTTCTACATCTTGATTCCTTCATTCTCTCAGCCCTGGTACCCCGTCGCCGCCCTCGTCGTCATCCTCTCCACCTGGTTCGCCTCTCTCGTAATCTGTCTCTACACCTACATCAAGGCCTGTTTCCGCCGCGACCGCCGCCGAACCGCCAGGAGTGCCTCCGCCGTTATGCGATGCTTAGCCGCGCCGGTGACCCGCGACATTCCCCCTTCGTGTCCTCCGCGGACTCGGAGATCCCATTGAAATACTCTGCCTGATTGCAGAAGAAGGATCAAGGGTGATCATGAAGCTTTGGCATTTCCATGGGAGTGAGGTCTTTTATCACATTTTCGTATATTGACATCAAAAAGAGGGAAAAGGAAACGTTACCTTATAATATATGTTTGTTTTGTAAAGTTAAAGTATGATAGAAGGTCTTTCAAGCCTCCTAACACCAGATGATCGAGGAATTTGAATAAGGTCTTTCATATTTTCTCAAATGAACAATTTTGTAGCGTGACTTGTCGTTTGTTTTATTTTAACTTTTTTTATTTTATGGTAGCATGCGATTTATTACATAATTTGAAGTGTTTAAATTTACATATTGATACAATATATTAATAGTTCAAATTGATGAAGAGCATGCGAGTGATTTTAGAGGGCAGATAAGTTGTGTTACATCAATGATGAAATGAACAATGTATTTTATGTAAAAACGATTAAAAATTATTTTATTACTTAAGTTTTTGCATTATTGTCAGATTGATGTATGAGTTTATACAAATGATATAATTGATACCTGGAGTTTCTCCATAAATATTAAATTGATACTTGAGTTTTATATAAGTCCTATTTTTTTTTAGGTAAGAATGATAAATTTTTTATTAATTTAAATAAATTAATTATAAGTACAATTATTCATGTTTATATCAATATTTAATAAAGACTATTACAATAATTATATCTTGCTCAATAATACCTACTATTACAGTAGATGACAAACTTCTACTATGCATAGACCAAATAGATGCATATCTTTATTTAGAACATTTTATTATGACAACATTACCCTTTTAATATATATATATATATATATTCATTTATTTATTTATAGCATACTATAGTCCTATGATTAAATAAACTATACATTTGATAACAATGATCAATAATTGAAAATTAGTTTAGTATATATAAGTATTCATTCAATAACTAAACTGAACGTTTAATAGATTGGGTAGGAAGTGATAGTTTCAAAATAAAAGTTAGAAATTTCAATCAAAAGTAATTTTTTGGATTTAATTTCTAATATATTATAATTTAAGAAAAAATATAGCAAGACAAATAAAAATAATAAAGAAATGATTTCACCAATTTTCGTTATGTTCTAATTTTTAAAAATTAAATATAAAATTTCATCTCCTATACCTATTCTTTTATTTTTTAATAATGATCTATCTTATCAAGGTGACTTATTTTTATTTATTATTTTAAATTGTGAAGTTTAATTACACTTCTCAGTCTAATTAATTATTATCGTGTAATTTTTTATGCTATTTTTATATAATAATAAAATTATATTATTCTACTATTTCTCCTAAATACTATAACTTTAAAGTAATCAAAATTAAGATTTATTTATACTTCTTTAGTTTTAAAATCCCCTAGCCTTTTTATTTATAAAACTAGTTATTTATCAAGTGTTAGTTAACAAAGATGTCACTAATCTGAAATGTCATGTCTGTCTAATTCACCTAGAAAAGATATAGATTTTAATATAGAAAGCATCTTTAATAAGGTGGAAAGTAACATAGAGGATAATCAACAAGGGGAAAAAGTTAGGGAAGAAAATCAATATAACGTTGAAAATGAAAATGCTGAAAATGAAAATCCTAATGAAAATTCTTACCAACTTGCTAGGGATAGAGTAAGACGAGAATTTAGAATTCCTTCTAAGTATAGAGACTTTCACTTAGCTCTAAACATTGAAAGTGTTGAACCATCCTTATAAAAGAAGCTATAGAATCTATTAATGCTAAGCACTGGGAATAAATGCTATGAATGATAAAATAAATTCCTAACATAAGAATAATACATGGATCCTTGTGCCTAAACCAAAGTAAATGGATTTTCAAAGTAAAGCATGAAAACGGGGATTTTTTTTTTTTTGGTTCATTAACTTTGTTCTCATTCAATTTTAGTCCACTAACTATGATAATTATCACATTTTCTACACTAACTTTGAAAAATGGGTCAATCAGGTACTCCGATGACATTTTGACCGGAAATTGCTGATGTGTTAATATTTTTTCGGTAAACTAAGCCATGTCATCGTCTGACGTGTCTGATGACGTGGACTTATTTTTTAGCAGGTGTAATTTTAGGCCACTAACTTTATCCTGATGTAATTTTAGTCCACTAAGTTTGTCCTAGTGCAATTTTTATCCATTATTTAAATTTATTATTTTATATAATATATTTTAAATAAAAAAAATAACCCACCCACCTCCCTCAAACACCCAGCCCCCCGCCCTCGCCCCCAACACACAAGTTGGCGATGGTGGTCGCCCAATTGTGCGTTGGACGACGACGGTCGCCCAATTGTACTAAGCTTTCTTTTCTTTTTGGGCTACAAATTCTAAAGGATCAAACTTATGGGACTTAGGGAATGACATAAAAAAAAAGAGAGAAAAAGAAATTCATATTAAATAAAAATGAAGTAGAAGAATATAAATTCCAAATGAACAAATTCAAACTTGAAAATTTTCTAATTCTCGAAGAATGAGCGGAAGGGTGGGTGGGTGGGTTAATTTTTTATTTAAATTATGTTATATAAATCTAGTTGTTATGGCACGCCGACCCTAAATAAGAATTATAAGATATATAAATCAACACATCATATTCAAAAAATAAATAAATAAATAAATAAAATAAAAGTAATTTAGAAATATTACCAACACAAAAAGAATTTGGTGTGAGTGAAATTTTCATATTAGTATAGATAAATAGTATAAGTAATATTGACTAGAAGAAGAATTTGAGTAGGGGGGTTAAAATTACATAATGATATTTTTTATAATTTTAAAAAATGGTGTCGTGGTGTAAGTAACCCGTCATTTGTGAGTGAAAATGGATTTTTTTATATAGTAATAGATAATAAATTCAAATAATGGACAAAAATTATATTAGGACAAAGTTAGTGGATTAAAATTATACCAGGAGAAAGTTAATGGACTAAAATTACACCTGTTAAAAAATAAGTCCACGTCATCAGACATGTCAGACGATGACATGGCTTATTTCACCGGAAAATATTAACACATCAGCAATTTCGGGCCAAAATGCCATCGGAGTACCTGATTGACCCATTTTTCAAAGTTAGTGTAGAAAATGATAATTATCATAGTTAATGGACCAAAATTGAACGAGAACCAAGTTAATGGACTAATTTTTTTTTTCCCCATGAAAACGAATCAAATTGTTATGAAAGCAAGACTAGTAGTTAAATGTTTCACTCAAGAGGAAGGAATTGATTACACAAAAATTTTCTTCTCTTTGTGCAATTTACTACTATTAATTATCCTTGCTCTTGCTGCTCATTTTAATTGGGAACTGAAATAAATGGATGTCAAAACTGCATTTCTGTATGGTGATCTTGATGAAAAAATTTATATGTGTCAACCTAGTAGTTTTATTGATAAGGAAAAACCTGAATATGTCTGTTTGCTTAAGAAATCTCTTTATGGGTTAAGACAGTTCCCTAGACAATGGAATAAGAAATTCGATTACTTTATGCAGTCTTTAAAATTTCAAAAGAGTGCTTATGATCCTTGTCTATATTTCAAATATGATTCTAATATTCTTGTGTTTCTAGTACTATATGTTGATGACATGCTGATTGCTAGTCCTAGCATGACTTTGATTAAAGAACTGCAAACTAATTTATGTAAAAACTTTGAGATGAAAGATCTTGGTGATGCTAAAAAGATTTTGGGCATGTCTACTGAAAGAGATAGAAAGAATTCTACAATTTTCTTAAATCAAAAGACTTATGTGAAATCAGTCCTTGAAAAATTTTCTATGATAAACTCAAAACCTTGTTTTGCTCCTTTGCCTGCTCACATTCAGTTATGTAAAGATCAGTGTCCTAAATCAGATTCTGAAAAAGAACGTATGGAAAATATCCCTTACTCAAATGCTATAGGTTTTGTAATGTATCTAATGGTAAGCACTCGACCTGATATTGCTTATGTTGTTAGTTGCTTAAGTAGGTACATGTCAAATGCAGGCCTTCCCCATTGGAAAACACTCAAATGGTTACTTAGATTTTTAAATGGCTCAAAAAATACAGGTATAAAAATTCTCTAAATATGCTGATGAAATAAAACTAGTTGGATATGTAGACTTCAATTATGCTAATGATGATAGGATAGTGGAAGATCGACCACCTCTTATGTGTTTACTCTTTGTGGTGCATGTGTAAGTGGAAATTCCAACTTCAAAATATTATTGCTTTATCCACCACTGAACCTAAATACATTGCTACGACAAAAGCCTTTAAAGAGGCTATGTGGCTTAAAGGATTACTAACAGAAATTGGCTTTCTGAATCAAAAAGTGACAATTTTCTCGAATAGTCGGTCTAGTATTCAACTTTGTAAAAAATCAGTCTTTCATGATAGAACCAAACATATTTATGTTAGATACCACTTTATTCGAGGCATTGTAGGAAAATAAATTATTAATTTGGAAAAAATAAATTCTGATAAAATTCCGCTGATATGGGGACTATGTATTTTCCTATAGAAAAATTTAGAAAATTGCCTTAGTATTCAGTATTCTAAACCTATGTAATTAACCTTATATGCTCTCTTCAAAATCTTCTTTCTATTTTGCAGGTTCGCATATAAGGGCCCTGACGGTATGGCAATGATGAAGCTTTGTTTACGGCCTCTTGGATTTTGTCCAAGGTGGAACATATAAATAAAATGTGGCCCAAATCCCTTAGGCCCAATCCCCTTATTTCACCAAATGATAGATTTCACCAGAGCTCAAATTGGGTTGGTCCATGTTATTAACCCAACCCATGAAGCCCACAATCGGTTCGGTTTCTTCCTTTAAAGGCTGCCTTCTTTTTCTTTTGTCTCTAACCCTAATGTTTCTTAGTTTTTTCTTCCGCCAACCTTTCATTCTCTCTAATATCTCTCTCTCTCTCTCTCTCTCTCTCTCTCATTACTTCTCAGGCCTTGAAACTCTCCTCCGCCTACTGTCTTCTCGATCTCCTTAATCCTTCTTTAATGGTTGTCCACTATTTACTCTGATCTAGTCTACTTCCAGTATAACCCAAAGTTTCTCCCTTCTCTCTTATTCTCCATTTCTGAAAGTTTTAAGTGAACAGAAACCTTTGTGGTTGTTTGGTCCTGTGTGGATCTTATAGTCTTTGTGGCCCTACCTTTGTGGTTCTGTGGTTTACAGCCTTTATGGCTCTGTGAGATCGTGCAACCGTGAGACAGGGTTGCTGGCCTTTGGCTTTTGTGGCCTTTGGGTTTGTAATATCCGGAACTGGTTGTCTGAACCTTATCACACTGAGATCCTAATTTTTTTTCATAGTGTTTATTATATATTGATATTTCGCTATTCTTGTAGATCCTACCTTTTTTTTCATTAAGGTTCTGTAATATTTTTTGTTTTGTAATTTTCTATATAAGGCAATTGTATTGGGGGTTTGAGAACCTAGTTATGTTCTGTATAGTGATGGCAATGGGACGGGTCTGGTACGGGTCCGCCCGGATTCAAGACCCGCCCCATTTAATTTTTGCCAGACCCATAATCCGCCCCCGCCCCGCCTGGACCCGTACTAGACTCGCCTCATTTAATTTTTGCCAGCCCCATAACCCGCCTCGTCTCGCCGTGCTAAAAATTTCGCCCATCCCGACCTAATTATTTTATACAAAGAATATATTAAATTAATATTTTTTAAGAAATAATATCAGTTTAGATTTAAATATTTTAATATAATGTTCAATCTAAAATGAATTAGATAAGACAAAAAATACGTTCATCTAAATTATTAAATTTTTTATCAACTAATTTTTTATTTTTGGTATTTTTATATAGTTAGGTATATGAAAAAATTATTTAGGATTCATATATATATATATATATATAATATATATATAATAAGATACTTTTTATTATATATATTGTATATATTAATAATAGACAATAAAAAAAGAGGCGGGGTTGGACCGGGGCCGGGTCCGGGTCCAATGGGGCGGGTTCGAGACAGGACCCGTAACCCGCCCCGGACTCGGCCGGGGCAAGTTTTAGCTGCCCCAGACCCGTCCCGAACCCAAAAAATGGCATCCCAGACCCGCCCCATACGGGACGGGTCCGGGGCGGGTTTTCCGGGTTCTGGTTGAAATTGCCAACCCTAGTTCTGTAATAATTGGCTAGGGTTCTCATTCAAGATTCGAAATACTGGTGGTTGATACCTCACAATAGTAAGATGCATTTAAATTTATTAAACTATTTGATTTTAGCTCTTGTTCAATCAAATTAAGGATTAATTACACCATTCTTTCCTATTACTATATATTGGTATTTGCAGAGTTCCTCCTCTTACATATGTCCCTCTCTGATGATCTTTAGTCCAACCTAGCTATAAAATGATCATTTTACCCTTTTTTTTAAATTCTTTATTTTGGACTTAAATGCACTTTTCCCACCACAATTATTTTGAGGTAGCATTCATCTCCGTAAACTAATAAGTGTGATATTTACCCTTTCAAATTGATTGGTTCGACAAAATTGCTGCTCGTGGCATGAATAGTTGTATAGTTCTCAATATACTTTAGTATTTTTGCAGATTAAATCATCACTAAATTTTTTTTTACTACAAAAAATAATTTTAATCAAGCTATGGAAAAGTATTTAATAAATGAAGGAATTTAAATTTAAAGTAAAGCAATAAGTTAATATAATGATAGATACACAACAAATATAATATTGGAAAGACTCATACATACTTTTAAAAAAAATTGACTATATGTTTAATCAAAAGGTGAATACTTCTAGGAAAATATGAATAAATATATTTTGTTATATTTTTCAATATATATATATATGTGAAAAATGGATTTGTAACTACTCATTTTTATTTACAAAATTAAATTGTATTTTTTCAATTAAGAAAAACTTAATTAAATTGAAATGCAAAATGTTTAAAAGAATCCTTTGTACTACAAATAATATTATATATATATATATATATATAATATATAATATAAAAAGCAATCTTGTCCAAATATTTAGTAGTAGGGGTAAGTGTTATACTTGTTAGTTTAGAGGGATAAATGCTACCAAAAAATAATTGAGGATGACAAAATATGTAATGGGAGTTTTGATATACTAAATTGTGCAATTTACCCCCTTTACCCTTAGAGGTACTTTAGTCATAAAAAATAGAATTATCCCACTCGAGGATCAAATAAAGAGTTTACATCAATTTTTTCAATAACATCAGCAAATTTCATTAGAGGGGTAATTTGTAAGACATATATAACTTACACGTAAAGTTTATATAATTTCAATAGTAAGAAGTGAAAATATGTAAGTATCTATTATAGTAGGAGAGGACAATGTAATTAACCTATAAATTAAAACCCATTTGAAATTAATTCAATCATTAATAAAATTAATTTCAAATTAAGCTAGATAATGATTCAAACAAACTTTTGAACAATATTATACTCAACTTAAATCAATCTGTTTACATTCCTAACAATCGTCATTACAAATATTCACCCAAAATACATATTTCATACAGGAAAAACTGCAAACAACCCTTATGTGATACTAGTGCAAATCACCCCTTTATGGAAAAAAATATAGCAATTTACAGTCTTGTATTTTTTAAATGCAACAATTTACTCCCCAATTTTTTAAATGAAGTCTAGAGAGGTAGGTAAATTGCTACACTTTAAAAAGCACAGAAAGGTAAACTGCTATTTATTTTTTCATAGAAAAGTAATTTGCTAATTTGCAGTATCACAGGGGATAAATTACGGAAAAAATACATGTTACCCCCATGTGATATGGGTAATGTGCAAAATACCCCCCAATAAAAAAAAATCAAATTACCTCCTTGTATTTTTAAAATTGAAGCAATTTACCCCCTTAGAGGGAGGTGTGCGTGTAATACACTGGCCCCTCTTATGATTGGGCATGATTTTTTTAAAAAAATATTATTTTTATATAATATATTATATATAATTTATTAATAATTATAATATATAAATATTATTAAACAGTAAAAAATACTAATTTTTTACAAAATATAATATTTTTAATAATATATACTTTTTTATTTAAAAACAAAATGAGAAACCCTACCCCCACACCCAACCCTCTCACCGGCCGGATCAATTATTTTTTTATTATAAAAAAAAGAAAAATAACGAAAAAAATATTTTTTTAAATGAATTAACTTTTTTGTTACGAGTTGCGGTCTCAAACCGCGACTCGATATTTTTATTTTTATTTTTTAATTTTTCAGCGGAAAAAACATTTAAATTTTTTTTATTGGAGTCGCGGCTTAGAACCGCGACTCGGTCATTTTAAAAAAAAATTATTATAACTAATTTTTCCGCAGAACAATTAGTTTAAAAAAACACAAACAATAATTAATAATGAATAAATGAAATATTATAAATATTATTACAAATATTACAATAAAAAAGTAAATATTAAAAATTCCCCCCCGTCCCACATCACATCTGTATCGTTGACGTCGAGGTCTTCTTATTTCTTTGTCATATTTTGTATTGGCTCATTTTGTCCATCGTTATCATCACCACCGGAATTAATATGCAACCCACTTGATGATGCTGCAGAACTGGACTCCACATTATCACGATATGCACTAAATGATGGAAATAGAACTGGTGAAATGTTATATTCGGGTGCATATGGTTGGTTAATACCAAGACCAAGGTCAAGATCTACATGTGAATAATAAGCTTCTGCATGGCTTGGCATGTATGAAGTCGATTGAAATTAATCATCTTGTGACGGTTGAGGCACGTAGTAATCTTGAGGCGTATATGCTGTTGAAGGACCAGTTATATCCACCCCAATATCACCACGTTCAACTGAACCAATAGACATTTGGCTAGAACTTCTCCTTTGTCTGTGGATGTGGTGGAGCAGTATCGGATGGTGTTGCAGTTTGTTGTGGCTGATGTGTTATGGCTTCAGCGATAATTTGTACTTCGCGTTCAAGTTGGGCCACTAATTGGCGATACCCTTCAACATCTACTGGTTTAGATTGAAAAAGTATTTGAAGAGTATTTACCTGTTGAGTCAGAAAAAATATAAAAATATAATGAATTTTAATAAAAATTATTGTTAAAAATGAAGTATATAACATAAACATGTGATATTATGTAACATACCACAATCTGCAACACTGGTGCATCGCCAGGTTGGTATCCGCTTTCCACACGTCTACCAGTAGACGACGAAACAAAATAACGTGTTGTGTTGTGTACCATTCCCAATATCCTCTATCTGTATCTCTTCTGTTGGAAATGGGTTGTCTTTGTATGACCGTGTCATATCGTCTTTGCCATCTAGTGATGTAGAGTATGTGCTGCAAAATCTAATCTGTGCCCGTACGATTGGAACGGGTGATCATATGCAGGCTCATGTCCCGAGTATCTGGCTGATCTGGAATATTTTGCATCATCCCAAATTGGCGAAGGACCCGTTCGGGATGATGCATCTCCACTATTGCATAAAATATCAAGGGACATATTGATCTCCACAGCTGGGGGTTAAAATCCCCTGCGTAAGCCATAATGACATTTGATTCCATGTCATACGGCTGCCAGATAAATTATAATAAATAAAAATACAAGTTAATGTTATTTTATATGATTGAATATATGTAATTAAAGTCATGAATATAAGATACCTGATCATATTGCATCTCATCTAATATGTCTCTTATGACCCGGACAGTTGTTCGCACTGTCCGAGTAAAAGTGTGCTCACAGTTCCACATCGCACCATATGGTGCACCTGGGAGCACACGGTTATTATCTATTTGGTGTGGGCCCATATGTACACATGGAGCACCAAGTCCGGGATAAAGTGGAATGATGCGTGACCAGGCCCAAATCTGCAGAGATAACATAAACTCTAGTTATTACCGCAAAAAATATATTTCTCTATAAATTCAATAATTCAACTTACCTGTACCAACTGCAACGCGCCACCTATTGCAGCTTTGCTTTTTTCGCTGGCATTACATAATTCACGGTATAAAAATGTCAGGACAGTACTGCCCCAACTGTAGTTCCTGGCTGCTACTATATCCTCTAATTTTGTAAGATATAGTAGCGATACCAAGTTTCCTGATGAATTAGGACACATCGTTCCACCCAGCAAGAGCAATGCAACAGCACGCGCATACTGTACAACAGTAAGGTGTGGAGTGTCGGAAGTGATGTGGACACGTGATATATGAGATATGATGGCCTTAACCTACAATCGTGAACCCTTCAACGCTCCCTCTTCTGGTGCGAAACCTATATACTGCATGCAATATTCTTGCCACTGAACAGTTGTTCTTTCGAGATCAGTCCCTGAGACTGACTCGCCATCTATTGGGAGTCCCCATATTACCTGGACATCTTGTAAGGTAATTGTGGTTTCTCCGACACGAAAATAAAAAGAGTGTGTCTCGGATCGCCACCTCCCCACCAATGCAGTGATTAGATGGCAATCATATTGAATTCTTCCGCACCTATAGACTCCATAAAAATCTATTTGGTGTAGTATTTGTTGCACACGAATAGGTACGCACGTTTTGCCTGCAGGACCTCATCAATGTCACCATCAAGGATGTCATCGGACCTGTGTTGTGATTGTTGGGATAATACAGTTCCATCTCGTGGACCATATACTGCTCTTCTATCCATTTTTTAAAAATATAAAAATAGGTGACAAGTAAACAGTTGAATAAAAAAGTCTACAACGACGGAAAGATGCAGTTTATATAAACTACAACAACAAAAATGCGGTGTGAATGATGAATTTATATAGTGGAAAAATTTTATTTTAATTTTTTTATTTATAAAAAAATCGCTGCTGCATCATGATGCAGCTGCTGCATCATGATGCAGCTGCAGCTGCATAATTGATGGTGCAGCTGCCGCTACATCATGATTAATGCATGCATGCATGCATTTTAATGCAGTATACAGTGATGTAGTACGTCAGTGTACTGATACTGCAAAGCTGCACTGATGCAACTTTGACGTGCAGTGCAGCTTTGACGTGCACACCCGTGACTTTTCGGGTATATATACAACAAGCATTTGAGGTGTTTAGCTGCATCAAAATTTTGTATCAATATTTCAAAAAAGCAGAACTTGTATATTTTTAATTTCGGTGTATATTTACTTCAAAAAATGTCAACTTCATCTTCTCGTGTAGACATTTTTGTGTATTTCGGTGGTAACTACACAAGTGATGGATGGTGTTTTACATATGATCGACAGCCTGTAGCGACGATGAGGATACCTTGTTCATCGACGTATGCTCAATTTTTGAAAAAGATTTATCAGAAGATTGGTGTTGATAGCAATGAATACTTATTGAAAGTATCTGCTAAACATTCATGTCAATATCTCGATCGCATTAAAGAAACTCTCCTCCCAATAACAAATGATGACGCTCTGTCATTTTTGTTGGACCCTGAGGCGGAAATCCCCATGTTGGAAGTATACGTTGATGCAGAAAAAATTCATGTTGAGCCTCTCCCACAGATGAGCCAACAGTGGGGAGAAATTAACTCACATATGAGCCAACAGTGGGGAGAAGCTAATCCACAAATGAGCAACCAGTAGGGAGAATACATGACGCTCTTAGCAACTCCAGGATTGCCTTCTTGTTCTAACACTGACTACTTGGCAGGTACTTCTAATCTCGATTTTGGTGCGGGTACTTCTAATCCTGATTTTGGTGCAGGTATATATAATTCTGAGCCTGAATATTATACTCGCAACATGGTGATTGTTACTCAAGGCCTAGATAATATTGATATCCATTATACAGAGCTTACCCAGTCACATACTCCCTTGTCAGAAAATTTTATACCTCATGAGAATGATGCAGAAGACCCAATTGGAGACTCTTTTGTAAATGAATCAGATGAAGCTTCGGAATCAGATGAAGCGGAATATCCAATTCCACCCGAGGATGGCCCAGACCATGTTGACATAAATGTAATGGCAGAAACATTTGCACAAGGTGGGGCAGAAACATCTTCTGAACTGGCTTTGCCAGACAGAACTACTCAGCCGACATTTTATCGCTCTATACCATTTTTTGAACAAACATTCCCGGAGATACCTGCAGAGTCTGTTGATGTCCCAAATTTGAGGTATGCAAAATTTTATAATAAATCTGAAGGCAGGCTTGATAAGGGAATGCTCTTCAAAACAAAAGAAGAGCTAATGGAAGCGGTGCAAGATCACTCCATACGGCATGCACGTCGCGAGTATTATGTAACTGAGAGTTCAAAGACTAAGTGGAAAGTGCTGCAAGCATAGTACAGAAGGTATATATATATATTATATATCGCGCCTTACAAGCATACATCATTACTTAATTGATTGAATTTCTTTTTTGCAGAGCAGTGGTGTAGATGGGAGCTTCGAGGTAGTTACAAACAAAAAATTAGACGTTGGGAAATAACCGTGTATAAGGGGACACATACATGTGTTCTGAATAATATGTCCCTCTCACACGGTAATATAAACAGAGGTTATATTGCTTCCTTGCATTTAGGACATGTAAAATGCAACCCCTCCTATGGAATAAAACATGTCATTCAGAATGTGAAGGACCAAACAGGGTATGATGTACCATACCAAAAGGCATGGTACAGTTTGAAAAAGGCACGTGACATTGTTTATGGCACGTGGGAGAGCTCTGTTCGAAAGCTACCTAATTATTTGGGAGCTATCGAAAAATATAATCTAGGAACTATTGTTGAATGGAAACACAAAGCCTTTCAGCAGTCAACTGGTTCTTATGTGCTGGGATATGTCTTCTGGGCTTTCAAATCGTGTATTGATGGGTTCCAGTTCTGTCGAAAGATTATTAGTGTAAATGACACTCATTTATACACAAAATATAAGCACAAACTGTTGATTGCAGTTGCCATGGATGAGAATCAACAGGCAGTGCCTCTCGCATTTGCAATAGTCGATGAAGAAACTTATCCATCTTGGAAGTGGTTTCTTCAACAATTGAGTCGACATGTTATAAGAGGGCGACGTGGGATGTGCTTTATTTCTGACCGTCATGGCGAACTCATTAAAGCAGTTCGTGAAGGTCCGGACTTTGTGTCACCACATGAAGTGCATCGGTATTGCTTACGACATGTGTGTTCCAATTTTAACAGTAATTTTAAAAATGTGGTATTGAAGGATCTTTGTTGGCAAGCTGGCTCAGAATATCAATTAAGAAAGTTCAACTGCATTATGGAAGAGATAAAGAAGCAAGATGTCAAAGCGTTTGCATACTTAGACCAGATTAATAAGGAAAAATGGACAGCTTCTCATGATGGTGGATGGCGATGCGGTATTTTGACGACCAACATGTCAGAATGCATTAATGGAATTCTGAAGGGGGCTCGCCGTCTGCCAGTAAGTGCACTAGTTGAAATTACTTTAGAACGTACTGTCCATTATTTTCGCGTGCGGGCGATTAAGGGTCATAAAATTTACAAAACAATCAACTGTGGACGAATTTCGCATGCAAGATGTTCATATCTTGGCAACAAAAATATGTTGAGCACACGGTCACGAAATACAGTCACTCTCAACAGTCCGCGTCGGTCGTTACCAGGCGCCAGAATGGACATGGGATGAACACCCATGTTGTCAAAATTGCCAATCGAGAATGCTCATGCGGCAAGTGGAATCAATTTGGCATCCCTTGTTCTCACGCTCAAAAAGTATGCGGTGCATACAATATTAGTGCTGCATCAATGGTTAAGGATTTATTGATTGATGGCTTACAACAACACATATTCTAAGCATTTTGAACCTGTGCAGTCGGAAGATTATTGGGATGACCCAAATTTCCAGTTGGTCCACGACCTTACTATCCGTATTTTCACACGTTCTGATCGAAATCAAACAACACGTATTCATAATTGGATGGATTGGCGGCAAACGCGAGCAAGCAAAAAGCCCAACACAAGGAGATTCTTCAATACAAGAAAATATGTCAGAGGAGGATTTTTTATAATACTTGTATTTTTTAATTAATATAATTTTTTAACATTATAATTTGTGATTATTTAAATTTGTAATATTGCAATTTATATAAATATAATTAATACGTAAAATATAAATTATAATATAAATTTATATAATTTAAATACGTTAAATATAAATTATTACATTAAATATAATTAATATATAAATATAATTAATATATAAATATAATTTAAAAAAAACCGGACTGAAACCGCGACTCGGATTTCAAAAAAAATAAAAAATGTCGAGTCGCGGTTTGAGACCGCGACTCGTAATAAAAAAGTTAATTTATTTAAAAAAATATTTATTTCGTTATTTTTTTTTTTTTGATAATAAAAAAATAATTGAGTGCTCACCGACCCGCGACGTCCCCGCTCCTTTCCCAGACCCATCGTTGGCTCCTCCCCCTTCCTCCTCTGCCTCCCTTTTTGCCTCCCTCCACCGCCTCTATCCCTCCCTCTTTTCTTCCACGTTGCGATTGTCGTTGCCATCGCCTCCCATCCCCCTCCCTTTCTCCCTCCCCCCTCCTCGTTCTTTGCGTCCCCCTTCCTTTTGCACGCCATCTCTGTTGTCAGCCTCTCCCCCTCCCTTTTCCCCGCCGCTCTCCCCTCCTTCTGCCCTCATCGTCGCTATTCTCTCTCTTTATATACATATATATATGTATATAACCATTAATTATATACAATATATATTAATATATATCATTTGATATACATATATATAACTATTAATTATATATAATATATTTTTTATATATATTCATTTATATTTTTTAAGTTTATATAGTTTTTTAAATATTAACCGTCAATTGAAATAAAATCAAAATTTGGGTCGTAGGTTTACTAGTTCAATTTGGACCTTACATTCAAATAAGATCCAATATTATTAGATAAGGTTGCAAAAATAATTTTATAATTAAAAATAAAAAATAGAAAACTAAAGAAAAAAAATGTGTGAATTACACGAACTTGTATGAGGGATTATTTGCTCTATTTTTTCTAGGGATAATTATAATTTTGATCATCATATATTGTCGCTAATTCATTTTCAGTCCTTAAATATATTAAAATTTTATTTCAGTCCTTCAACTTTTAAAATATTAACAGTTTCGGTCTTCAGGCTTAATTAATAACCATTTTGCCCTTTCAAAGAAAATATAGTTCAACTATATTTTCTCTATACTCATGATCAGGTCCAACATGTTTCAGAAAATAAAATTAAGCCTCCATAAATTCATATATACCTTTTTTTGACTGCCTTATTCCCAAGGTATTTCAAATTCTAGGTTTTACGGACTTTTTTCAACCACACTACCTGGGGATACTGAGGACTTGGAATACCCAAAAACAAGACGGTCAAAGAAATGTGTATATGAATTTATGGAGGCTTAATTTTATTTTTGAAGCATGTTGGGTCTGATCACGAGTATAGAAAAAAGATAGTTGCGCTATATGTTGTCTTTCAAAGGGCAAAATGGTCATTAATTAGGCTTAAGGACCAAAACTGTTAATATTTTAAAAGTTGAAGGGCTAAAATAGAATTTCAATATGTTTAGGAACTGAAAACGAATTAGTAGCAATATATAAAGACCAAAATTGTAATTATCCCCTATTTTTTCTTTTCACAAGGGGGAATTTATTATTTTTTTTCATAAGGAATAATTTGTTCATTTCGTATAACAAAGATAATTTGCATTTATTCTGATAGATTACATTAAACCCATTTCATATATGTTAAAGAAAAGAGAAGATAATATATATATATATATATATAATATATAATATATATATATATAATTGTGAAAATACTGTTTCCAGTTTCCAGGAGAGATTTTTTGAGTTGAGGAATCAACAACATATCTCATATTCAAGAGATTCTTCCTCTAAAGGCCTTTCTTCATATATAGGTAAGTGTACTCTTGGCTATTTCTTGCGCCATAAACTGCCGAATCTCTGCTTTATCTCACACACACACAAAGATGACACTGACTTTGATGTAATGCTGCAAATTCAGTGGACGAGCTATGCTGTGTGCATGCGTTGGCGTTTTCATGGTAGGCGGTGAGACGGATATCCTTGAACCGTCGCCTTCTGGAGTTTTCTATATATGCTACGTCAGAATAATATACGCGTTTTTGTTTTGTGAGCGTCCTAAGATGCTTTAGGGATGGAAAGGTGATGCATCTCGAGACAAATAGCATTCAATGCGAAAAGGCGATTCAAGAAAATGATTTTTAATATTTGTATGTTAAAAGAGTTTGAAATCCATTTAATATTCCATAAAATATAGTCGGATGGGATGATTTGAAACACTTTTCGATATGGAAATATGAAGATAATTGAAATTATTTGTTATTGTGGATTGAAATCCCTGTCATCGAACCCAACGATCTAAATGCAACTCATACGTACATCTTAATTATAAGATGTTTTAAGAGTTTAAAAATGCTGAATTTTATTTAAAAACGGGCTCTTCATACTGTAATAATGACAAAAAAAATTCACCAAAATATTAAATAAATGGTCATTTTGTTTTGGGAGGAAATGTCAATTATGTGGAGTAAAATGAGTATAACTAACAAATAATTATACATCCTGTTTATTTAAAGATAACTAAGATTAAGTGCTTTATCAGAATATGAATTAACTTATTATTGCGTAAGTTAGCTTTTATAAAATCAAAAAAACAATTTTAACTTCTTATAGATGCTTAATAATTATCTTCTTATTAAAAAAAAATTTATAAACTTTTTCAAAACTTGTAAGCTCGGCAGCGGTGAAGCAGTATAACCTTATTAAAATCATATCAGTATTATTATAACAACATATGTATGGATCACTTTTTAAAATATACAAAAAGTCTCGGTCAATTCTCTTAAATTGAACGAAAAGTTACATAAAGTGAAAGGAAAATGCAATTTATCCCTTATGATATTACAATTGTTTAATCTATTAAAACCAATATACAATAACAAAAAATATTTAAACAATTACACTCCCTAATTTATTTTAAATGAAGTGCCACCCAATGGGTAAATATACAATTTAAGTTTTTTTTAAAATATCATAATTACCCCAATGCTATATTTTCGGGTATTTTGTCATTATACTATCAAAGAATAAAAATGGAAAATATAATCTATTTATTTTTTCATATAGGTGTGAAATAGATTTCAAAAGAAATTCCATCAGGTGAAAAGAAGATTTAAGATCCAAATAAATGCACCTCTATGTAAGGCTAATATTCTTCATTTAATAACAATAGAGAAAAAATCTAAAATTATATTAAATTTTAAAAATTTAATGCACTTGTTATGTGATTATATAAGGCATTACACTTGATTTTAAAATTGTTTATAATTTTTTTCACCTACCCCTCGTTAGAATGTTTGACAGCCGTAAATGATTAACGCAATATACAAATTATTTAAATTATGACCGTATAGATAAGCGTTAGAAAAATGATATTTTTTACAAAAGGTATAAAGTGCTTAAAGATGAAATATCTTTATTTTTTACTTTAAAGAGATCTAGAGTACTATATCTTCTAAAACTATAATTATATTATTATTATATAAAATATAATATATTATATATATCAGATGATTATATTCTACAATAAAAGAAAGTCTCTTTCTCCAACTCTTACTCATTTGGATTAGTTTAAATTAAATGAGTTTATACATTTATTTCCCGGTATAAAAAATTTAATTTATATATTTTTTTTAAATAAAAGTATATTTTTCTTTATTGTTATATATATACAATATTTATACACTTACACCCCTATATATATATATATATATCATATAAAAAATGTATACCATTATCTTCAGAATGACCTGAATTTATGTTATTTTTTCCATTCCTACTTTAGCATTAGATAACAAAGGGACATCAGTGTAAATGTTGACATATATAATGCATATTTTTTTGAGGAATAACAATAATTTTAATTATATAAGTTAACGGGTATGGAATTTAATCCTTAATATACAAGCTATAAATTCTCTTCCTCTTATAGACTATCACGGGTGATGTGAAATTGATCTGAGTGTTGATATGGCATTGTGTTTTTAATGGATAGAATTTGTAACTGTTAAAGAAAATAATTGGATTAATTGAAAAAATTATAATGTTACATTTATGATAAAAAAAATTATATTAAAACATAAATATAATTTGGTATTATATAAATTATATAACATAAGTATATATTCGTTAAAGTAAAAATTAATACAATGAATACTGCAAAATTTAAAATTTATGTTATTTTTTATTTTTTGGCTAACGTTAGCATTTGTTATCCAAATCCTAACAAGAGGGGACAAGTGTAAATAGTGAATTTTTAGAGGGGATGTAAATATAATTTCAATTTTTTTGGGGAAAAAGTGTAATTTTATATTTTTAGAGAGGGGTAAGGGGAATTTAATCCAAAATCTAATATAGCATGCATAAATTCAAACATCCCACATGTTGTTGACGACATGGTAAGAACTAAGAACCAAACTGGAAACAGATAGCAGGTTGTTCTTTGCGACAAACATGAAGCATTTATTGTTCTAAAAGGTTGAAATTGAACAGTTTTGGAATTCAGATGGTTGCATCACCTAAAGCAGTTGCAGATGGAATTTTTAAGTATAGAATTTGTCCTATGTACTTTTTACAGTACTTGGAAAATTCATATGTTGATGATTTATGATGCTTGCAGCAGTTCATGCACGACCTACTCCACTTGGCACAAGAAGCCGACCAAGATGATGGTCAAGACAGTCATTGATTATATAAGCCTGAGGGCCGAGAAACTCCGCGGTCACAAAGCACACCATGAGTGCTGCTAAACGGCGCTGCAAGAACAGAGATCGCGTAAATGAAAATGATGAAAATCGGCAGAAGCACTTGGAAATTGAGTCGGTCTTACTTCCCGGCTTGCCGAATCATCTGGCTCAGCATTGTCTTTCAACTCTTCATCCTTCCTTGCTCTATAACGTCTGCATGTCGTGGCGTCGCTTTCTTTATTCTCCCTGCTTTCCTCCATTTTTGTCTCTTTATGCTCTCCTGCATCCAAGTTCAGCGACGGCTCCATCGGCCAACTGTGTCCGAGGCCACTGCCAATCACACTCGGTGGCGTTCTTCTGCTTTGAACCGATTTCATCGAAATGGAGATCCCTCCCAAGCCCTCCATCTGATCCACCTCTGTGCCTCCTTCGTCGACATCCATCTTTCATATCGAGGAACCTTCCCGTACAATCAATAACTGCATCAGGACGTTTGGTTCTAATAGCTGCCAACACTCATGAGCTTCTCCCTGCACTCACTCGTCCATTAGTCTTCGACCCTTTATCCAGCAAGTGGAATTTTGGACCTCCATTTTCTGCTCCTAGGCGGTGGTGTGCCACCGGCTCAGTACATGGTATGGTATACGTTGCGAGTGGTACAGGCGCACAGTTCCACAGTGATGTGGCAAGGTCCCTTGAGAGATGGGACATCTCCAAGAATGAAACAGGTTGGGATTGGGAAAAGATGGCGCCACTGAGAGACGGAAGGTTCAGTAGAGAAGCCACCGAGGCACTCGGTTATAGAGGTAAACTTTACATGGTAAATGTAAAGGGTAAAGCAGTAAAAGAAGGGGCTGTTTATGATACTTTGATGAATCAATGGGAAGCTATGCCAAGGGGAATGCTGCAGGGATGGAATGGGCCAGCAACGGTGGATGATGACGTTATGTATGTTGTGGATCAGGAGAAAGGTTCACTGAGAAAGTACGTTGGAGATAATGATCGTTGGGAAGAGATGATTCAGCCTTTAGAGCATCTGATCGGTGCTGAACTTATATCAGCAGGTCGTGGAAAAGTCTGTGCAGTTTCAGCAGACGGGGGGAAGATTGTTGTGGTGGACATATTGACAAGACCACCTAAGGTTTGGATGGTGAATCCCCCACAAGGAATGGAAGTTACTGCTGTCCATATATTACCAAGAATGAGTTTTCCAGATGACTGAAAAACTGTTCTGATCGAATTCTCCAAACTCTGCAACACGACATAGAAGTTTAACCTGTCAGCAACAGAAAAATGCAAGGTTTCATGAAAGATAAGCAAGAAAGAGGAAAAGATCAATTCATTCTTGAATAGTAACAGAAACAAATGATGTACTCTTACCTTCAGTTACATCAGTTCTCAACTCTCCTTGTTTTCATTCAGAGTGTTCACTTGAAAAGGCTTCAACAATTATCGGGAGGCGGAGTTAATGAACAGCTCATAGTAGCCTTGTAGTGACGAAGCGATGAAGATGGACCATTCTGTGGCTGCTAAGATTTAGATGCATGAAAAATTCACGTATGCACGTGATTTTACTGCTTTCTTTTGCAACTTAGCAATGTTGCACAGAAACCAACTACTCAATGAAAGGTTGTATAATGCATTTGGGTATTAATTTCCAGAAATAGTTGAATGCTCTTTACAGTATCAGCAGGCAGTTCAGGTCAACAAGAAATTAGCTTACATCTTTGCAACACATGAATCAGACTTTACGGCAAATATATGCTACAGGATAAGTTATTTCCTGCTAACTTCAACTATCAGTTTTACGTCAGAAGACTGTATAACATTGAGCAAATACTTATTCCTTTTGTTGAATCTAACATATGAGCAAACAGATAAATTACATGAATTTTTTACTTTCGGCCTTGCTATTGCGAAGAGGTCTGCATCATTTAAAGCTCAATGGTAAACTCCTATTTTATCAGCATCGATCAAATAATAATACATGAATCAGATCCTGTGATAACCAATCGTTGCACTAATCAAGAGTTAAAGACTTCATGCTGAAGTTTTCAAATTTTTTTGAGCATATAAAACCATACCAACTACTACAGCGTTTAAGTGTTGCAATATACATCCTTCAGTGGATTGCAAATTGCAACGAAATGTGCACAAGTTAACAAGAAAACACATCAGACATCTGGTAGATAAGCAGTTGACTGTCTTAATATCGGGTATATTTTTATTTCTTAGTTCATACTTCGGAGACTTGGTTTTTCAAATATAATACATAAACTCAATCAACAACTTCAATCTGCATAATGATTTAGAAGACAGTGTGCCAATGGGTAGCTTCAACATTTGCCGAAAGTGTGAATATTCTTCTACTTGAATGGACCAAACTTGTCATGAGGAAATCAACAACCTTGATTATCTGCTATTTGCGAAAGAGGTCACCGGTAAGCAATCAAGCGTCTACACTATTGGCCAAGATCTACATTTCTGCAAAAGCAACTGCATCCAACATAGAGAATTTCCTGAATACTGAACAAAAAGAAAAGAATGTTAAAATGGGAAAAAGGTCTTTTAATATGCAAAAGCATTAGGGTGCATAATAGAAATCAGGAAAATGACAAGATGAAAACTTCCAATTAGAATATGCCAAAGCATGTGATTCAGAAGCCAATCTTGAAACTTTCTCAGTTGGAGTGAACAACTTTACTGCAAACTTTTCAACCACTCCGGACTTTATGATTCCTCCCCAACCTACTCCCACCATCTTTTTGTTGGATATTATATTGTATCTATGATGTTATCAGTTCTAAAACCTTATCAAATATTTCGCTTCTGTCTCATTTACTCTGCCATGAAAGGTCTTATAATGAGTTGGAAACGCACATAAAAGCTGTAACAGTCAGAATCCTTAAACTTTTTGAACGAAGAACCTCCATAGATCATGATTCTTAGCTGAGTGATTGGTGTGTTTAATCCCAGTGTCTCACCTACTCAGTCAATGGGGAGCTTGTAAGAGACATAAACATGTGATAGTATTCTGTAGTTTTTCTTATAAACACATGCCGTCGGATTATTTCATTGGGAATCCTGCATTATTACAACAGCACTATACCCAAAAATATCTTCCTTTTCTTCTTTTTCACATTTGAAGAATAAGATGTGCCCAAATCATGAAAAGATTTCTTGACTATCGAGCAGGGTATAATCCTTATGTATTTGCATAACACAAGAAGCATCCATATCCAGACATGTGTAATATTGCAGACTAAGGAATTAGCAAACTGCTTCCTGTTTCAATTTTGTAGGCCACAAGACGCTGATCTAGAAGTTTTTCTTGCATCTCTGATTTTGTCCTATCGGCCTGATCATTTATTTTCATGCTTCTATTGGATTACAAAACTTATTAATGGCATTAGGTTTTCAAGCATTCGACAGTACATAGTTTTTCAAGAAGATATTCAATTTCCATGATATTCTGCTATTAAGATTAGAGGCGATCGAGAAAATAAACGTATTCTATCATGTACAGACATCGTAATTACAGCCCCAAAGAATAGAGAGAAATATTAAGAATAAAGGATAATAATGCTAGCATGAAAAATCATTATTATAACATGTAGTTTCCACATTCACCATATAAGGCATCAATCTTGGTCTGGATATCATTTGAACAAGTGGCAAATTCAGCAAACTTGCGAAATGGTTTCATAGTCGAATTCTCATCCCTTTCTAACAAATCGAGGACGACGAGATGTGTTATAACTAGACATTGCACCCTATATCTGCGGTAAGGATGCCTTCGTACCACTGGAAAGTCTACTGTTTTTCATGTTTTTTCTCTTAGACATATTCCTCAATTATCCGTAATTGTGCCAGATATATTGTAAAAGTTATATGAGCAACTTGATCGCAATCAATGTAAACACTGCACAATCACATCAGATATGTACCATTCTGTTGTTGCTCAATACAAGCAGACTGATTCCAGTGACATAACAAACAGAAAAATGTAAGGTCACTTACTCATAAAGAAAGCACATGGTACTAATTTAATCGTTAGAAAAAATCGGCTTTTACCTCATATACCTGTGACAGCTGAACTTCCTGTGAACTAAAAATGTGATATAATCTACACATATATTTGCCCTTTCCTGGAAATATACGGAGAAGTGCCTGTTTCACTTGTCATGCTTTGGTTCACGAGCAGAAATCACTTTGACATCTCAATCGCCCCTTTCCCTCAGACATTAAAGGGCTTCCTGGCAATAATCCTCCCCTTTAAGGACAATCCTTGTATAAAACATCATTAATGTCAGCCACAATACCAAATCCGCAGTCCATAAATTAATAGAGCGTGAAGTGCTGGAGCTCTGGGCAATCTAGCGATGATCAAACAAAAGGAGTTGAAATGAAGCCTCAACTATCTCTTACCCAACCTCCTCAATAAGTACAGAGAGCCTCTTCAACTCTTTGTATATGTCTTCAGCTCGAATATGAGACTTATCATTGTATGAAAAGCAAGAAACAGTTCCATTTATATCAATCCAGCTGCATCCCAGTTCTTTCTTTAATTTATTTTGTTTTAGTTTTGCTCGGATATGTGCTGCATCCTTCCACATGCCACGGGCAGAATATATATTTGATTGAAGCACACGCATCCCAACATCACAAGGCTGATAGCCTATAATTTTTTCTGCAATTAAATCGCCTAAGTCATAGTTTGCATGTATACTACAGGCGCTCAGCAATGTTTCCCATGCATACACGGGAAGATCCACAGGCAATTGATTGACTAATTCAAAAGCTTCAGCAACCAGACCTGATCTACCAAGGAGATCAACCATGCATGCGTAATGTTGTGGTTTTGGCGTCAGTTTCCACCTTTCCATTAATTTTAAATACTTCCAGGCATCACTGGTTAGTCCAGAATGAGCACAGGCAGTCAAGAGGACTAAGAAAGTGACATGATCAGGTTGACATCCTGCACGAGTCATACAATGAAAAAGATTAAGGGCTTCCTTGGCAGAATAATGATGTGTTTGTGCCACGAGCATTGCATTCCACACAGCTGTATCATGATTGTGCATTGTTTTAAATACTAGAGAGGCATCATTTATGAAGCCACATCTAGAATACATGGATATCATTGAACTCATAACCATGTTATCATTTTCACAACCAATTTTGAAAACAAAAACATGCATTGCTTTCCCCCAACTTTGCAGTGCAAGAATACCGCAGACTGATATCACACTGGTTAAAGTACTCTGATCAGGCTTGAATCCATCTGACAACATTTTCACGTACAAAACCAATGCTTCTTCAGTTTGATATCCAGAGATTAGAGTGTTCCATGAGGTCTCATCCTTCATAGGTATCCCCTCAAAAAACTTGCGAGCAGCAGTAATATCATCTTGCTGAATATACCCCCATAGCATTAGATTCCAGGAAATTACATTCCTCTCTGGCATTTTCATAAAGAGATCAAGAGCATCTTCTACTTTTCCATTATGAAACACACCACTGAGCATTGAGTTCCATGCAACAATGTCCTTGCGCGGCATTTTATCAAATAATTCTCTAGCCGATTCAATTCTTTTATGATCCAAATAACCCTTAATAACCGCAGTCCAAGCAACAGTGTCCTTCTCAGGCATCTCATCAAACAATCTCTTAGCTCGCTCCACCTCCCCACTCCCATAAAACACGTTATCATACAAGTCCAAGAAGCAACATCACGTTCAGCCATTCTCATAAACAAATCATACGACTTGTCAACGCTCCCTTTTTCCCCATATCCTGCCAACATAGCATTACATAGTAACAAACTTTTACTTGAAGCTTTATTAAACAAGCTCTCAGCCTCATTCACCGCCCCATACCTAAAATATCCCTCAATCATCATTGCCCAGGAAACATCGTTCTTCACAGGCATTGCATCGAAGAGTGCTTGACCTTCCTCAATCCTGCCGCAGTTCACATATCCCGAAATCATAGAATTCCAGCATGCCACATTCTTCCTTTGGACTAAGTCGAACAACGCTCTCGCTCTTCCAACCGTTCTTTGCATACCCACTCAACATCGCAGTCCAAAAAAACATTCTTAATGGGCATGGAATCAAAGACTTGACGGGCCTCACGAATCATCCCGTTTCTAATGTACCCGGAAATCATGCAGTTCCATGTCACCACATTCTTGTGGGGCATTTCGTCAAACAATTTCCGAGCACTGCCAACATCGCGTTTCTTGAAATAATTGGTTATCTTTAAATTCCAATGGAATAAAGGATTTGCTTCAAGCCTTAAACTACGAAATAAAGAGTAGGCGTTGCTGAAATTTTTGCCCACGAATGCCCTAAATGCCGATTTTACAAACATATGTGTTGGAATGAAGCAGCAGCAGCAGCAGCCGCCTCAGCCTGCGCCTGATTCTTCTCCCACTCTGCTTCTGTTCGAGACGACGGCAACAGAGTCTAACTATGCTGGTCCGAAGAAGCGTGCTTCATATACAAAATATGTCTCGTCTTATACTTAGAAAAAATTCTAATAAATATAAAATTGAAAATTTATGGCGTTGTTTTTGCAAATACATCAAAACTTAGCTACAGTTAAAAATCATAAAGACGTTTAAAAGAAACAAATATAATTTTACTCCTATAATAATCAGAAAAGTGACAATTTTTGGTCTGCAAGATATTTACGCAATTAATCCTATAACTTAACTTAGTTGGCAATTTTAGTCCTTTTTTGGTCAATTTAGCTGTAAAATTGCAATTAAATTGCACATGACCCAATTAAATTGCAATGTTAGTTATTTAAATTAATTTGCAGGACCAAAAATGCGAACCCCTAAATTATAGGATAAAAAATATAAGTTGCTTAAATCAATTTGCAGGACCAAAAATGCGAACCCCTAAATTACAGGATCCAAAATGTTAGTTATTTAAATCAATTTGCAGGACCAAAAATGCGAACCCCTAAATTAACAGGATCCAAAATGTTAGTTATTAAATCAATTTGCAGACCAAAAATGCGACGAAATCAAGGATAAAAAATGTTAGTTTTTTAATCATAGGACCAAAATTACTAAATTACAGGATCAAATTTACAATTTAATTGGGTTATGTGCAAATCAATGCAATTTTCAGCTAAATTGAATGGAAAAACTAAAATTACCAAAAAATTTAAAAATTATATAGACTAAATTATGAAAATTAATTTTACAGGACCAAAAATACCATTTTTTCTGAATTACAGGAAAAATTGTATTTTTAAAAAAAAATTAAAATCATGATAAATATTCATCAAATCATAATTAGAACTTCATTTTTTGAATCAATTTTATTTATTTTTAGATAAGAACGATAAACTATTACTAATTGAAATAATATAGATTATGAGTACAAGCATTTATTTCGAATCAATATCTAACAAAGACTATTGCAATAATTATATCATGTTCAACAACATCTACTATTACAGTATAACAACTCTTACTATACAGCAGAACACATTTTACGCACCTGACAGAGTTCGAACCCATGACTAAAATCATGAAACTCAGTTTCGCAACTGAATTAGACATCGTTCACGTATCAATTTTATTTGAGTGCAATAATTTTTGGCTATTTTTACAACTCCGAGGTGATGACAACTCCGAGTACTGTTCATGAATGTACACTCAAAGCGCTCAACCGACGAATGTACAAAGAACCTGGAAGTTGAAACATCGTCTGCGACGACCACACGTGCACGGGGCCGTTGATCCGACAATTGAATTGATCATATGCATGCATGCATCTATCTTGAGGTTGTAAGTAAAATATACATTGATGGATTGGTTTTCGAGAAACTAAGAACACTGCATGTAATTTAAATATATGATCAGATCCGATGGTTGAGAGCTTGTCCTCAAATTCCCCAACATGATTCTCTGTATGGCCACCCCACCTTATACATATATACTACATTATTAAATAGATCGACATCGTACGTGGTGTATATATACTGTATTTGATAGTCAAGCTCACCTGCAGTTCCTATATGGCTCCACGTGTTGTGTAATAATATTGATGGAGTGGAAGAAACAATTAATATGATTAATTTTAGATAATAATTAAAATAAAATCAATTTTCTTATACTTATTTAACATAAAATACAATTTAATTAATCATCCGATATATTCTCAATTTCACATTAAATCAATAATAAAAGTGAATTTATATTTTCCGCTTAAAATAAAAATTAAAATTGAAAAACACAAACAAACATCGGTAAAATAATTTATTTTTAAATATAATTTAATTTGTCAGTATTAAAAAAAACACTATATATCTATAAAAATATTTTGAAATGAGTTAAATTTCGAATTAACTAGAATTATGAACTTGGCCTAAAAGTATCCTAACATTTAGTACTAATGTGGTAGAGCAATTAGGTCCACCTGAGAGCTACAGAAATCTGAATCCAATGGTCGAAATTAATCACATTAATGAACGTTGGCTTTTAAATATTATGACGAATTCATACTATTAATTTGAAAACTTAAACTTTGAGTAAATTAATTAATATTTATCATAATTTTAATTGTGATTAATATTTAAAATTATGCTTTTGGAGAAAACATAACTAATATAATTGTTGCGCCGCTATATAACTAATTAATACTGATCAAAATATTTTATTTTTAACCCTAATAATTGAGTCTAAAAAATTATATTTCTTTCGATGATATTAATGATGAATGAGCCCAATATTTGACAATACATATATCTAAGCCGGTCCCCCTAGCAATTACGTACGTTATACAGAGAGGGAAAGAACCTTATAGGTGCATAACTTTCTTTATTGTTAATTTTATAATTATTATTAATTATAATAAATTAAAAACTATGGTGTATATATAGTAATTTATCTAATAAGTCAATTGGTGAAATTTGTAGATGGATTAATTTAATAAATTCGATGCATCAATGACTGTTGAATTAATTGGATATATGTGATGATTTATTTATTGTTAAATAATCCCCCTATAATTAATTATAATAGCGTCAGAAAAACCCAACCTATTAAATAAAATCATTCATTAAATTTCAGTGCATTCAAATTATTATATAAAAAAAGAAAATATTAAATAATTCATCCAAAATTAAACAAATATTAATATCGGATAGTACGCTGACGAAGAGAAAATAATTCTTTCGTTCGCCTCTTCTAATTT